>AP025061.1:13331696-13387205 GCA_036186865.1 Eustoma russellianum
TCCAAGGTTGGCATTCGAAATTATTGTCTTCAGCCGGACGACTTGTGTTGTTACGTTCAGTGGTATCTTCTCTGCCATTACATATTCTTGCAATAGGGGGTCTGCCCAAATCAGTCATTCACATTATATGTCATAAGATGGCCACGTTTTATTGGGGTCGTAGGCATCATTGGGTATCATGGACATATATTACAACGCCCCAAGAGGAGGGTGGATTGGGCCTAAGAAACCTCTGTGTGTTACAGAAAGCATATCATTGTCGTATTTGGTGGTCATATCAATGCCAGACTATACTTTGGAGTAAATACATGTATGCCAAATATGGTAAATGCGGGGATTATCTTCCTAGGCTTCCTGATTCACCAGTGTGGAAACTCATTTGCAGGATACACCCTACCTGTATTGCGCACACTACTAGGAGGCAGACCATCTTACATGGACTCCGACGCAAACGGGAGAGTTTTCTCTACGTAGTGCATATGATATATGTCGACATCCCGATTCCACACTTCTTTCTGCAAAATTTATTTAGTCTAAACATCATTCGCCAACCATTCAGATATTTCTCTGGCGCGTATTTCACTCGGCGTTGCCTTTGGAGGACTACACTTGTAAGTTCTACTCCACATGCCCTACTCAATTCCCTTTTTGTAAGCAGGATCAGCTACGGTGGATCATATATTCTTACGCTGTTTGGGAATACGATCGATATGGACATATTTTGCCAGTGAGTTACACTGTCCACTCCCAACATCTTTGACGCTCTGCCAATATATGCTATCTTGGTGGTATCGTTTGACGTCTACATCTTTACTTGGTGTGTTAAGCATTGTTACCCGGCAATCATCACTTATAATGTGTGGCGCTCTTATGCCTCTCTGATATATGGTGAACAATCTACTTTCTCGGCATTATCCTTAAACTTCCTCATACAGTATGACATCAAAATGTGGTGTAAATCCCTAGCTGGCTCTAAATTGTTGACTGGTGCACATCAACCCTTTCCTTGGATCCCACCACTTCAGCGCCCACGTCCAATTCTGATCCGATGGAGGTTGCCACCATCTGGTCGTTTCAAGTTAAATACAGATGCTGCGGTTGGAAGGCACTATGGTGCAGGTGGTGCTATATTACGTGACCATACTGGAGCATGTGTTGGTGCCGTTTCCTTTCGCTTGCCACCTAGTTCGCCCATTCACGCAGAGATACAGACTGCCGTTTTTGGTTTACTGTTCTTTCTGCCACTATATCGATCGATTATATTAGAATCAGATTGTGCATTGCTTATCGCACGATTGTCACACCCGCAACTGGTTCATGGAAATTATTGTCTCTAATTGCTGCACACGTTAGTGCGTCGGCATCATCTGGACTACCATCACATTTATCGGGAAGCGAACATGGCAGCACATTATCTTGCACAGCATGCTATGTTACATCCATGTACTCAAGTATACAACTCTCTTACACTTCCGCCACTAGTTCGCAGTTCGGTCTCATTGGATCTTTCTTCAGTACATTTGCGGGTTCCTTGATATATATAAGTCTTCCATATGGATTGGCCCGAGCTATTTTTCCCTGCATGTGCCTCTCTAGGTTCAGGCAGGTCGGGTATGTTTTTTTGCCTGCTGATTTCTTTTCTTCACATATGCTGGCTGGTTGTCGATGACATTGATGTTTTCTGTCTTTATGTGTGGTTTGGGCATTTTCATATCATGGTCGAGTGGACTTTGGCTGTCATGCTGCTAAGACGTTGGATCCATATGGCTACATTGTCATTTGGCTCTTTCTATACTGCACCATTCAAGTTGCTGGGATTTCAAATAAATCAACCTCCGGTCTTCCAAAGGGATTGGCAGTCACTCGTTATTTCTGCCTGTCCCCTAGTCGGGGCAGGCAGACTCGGTATGATATACTTTCGCTCTATCATAAGCCACCTAACGTGTTTTGTTTGTCATCATCACATCGAGATTTCAATATTTTCTGCATGGATTGACATTTTACTTTTCTTGGCTGGCCGCGGTGATGATACCTATTATTATATGGCGATGAGAGATCCAAATATACAACCGCAAACTCTCCTACTGTTGCATGTCTTCCAAATAGATTGGCATACATTCACTGCTTCTGTCGGTCCCTTGATAGGTGCCGGCAGACCCGGTATGTTCATCATTTCATTTACCCTCAACTTTTCTGCAAGTCGGCTATATCGTGCTTACTCAATTATACTTTCCTATTGTGCATGGACGGCGAGGTTCACTATGATGTATCACGACATGTTCCTTTCGCTGACGGGGTTGCTTTTTGTTACGGCATTTGCCTACACCATCACGCTTGGGGGTTTCTGCGGCTTCTCCATCATTCGTTCCATCTGTGTCATACGTGATTTACTGTATTTATCTTATTACACTGTAACGTATATCCACACTCCAATCATATAAATATGTACACTTTTTCCTTCGCCAAGGTTTTATCCACAAGGGTGGTTTTAGTTGGCAAGGTTTTAATGCGGCATATCGTATGTGCTTTGGATGTGGATAACACTCATTTTCTTTGTGCATTATACTGTATGTCGCTGTAATCAGGCTTTCCTCCGCCAGAAGTGAGGCCTTTTCTTTAATAAAATTATTTTTGATTAAAATATATTTTTTTAAGCGAAAATTTTATTTATTGAAAGCCTCACTTTTGGTGGAGGAAAACCATATTACAGTATCAGAGTATGCGAATAAATGAAATAACGAAGCAAGTATGTCATATCTCCAGTCGTATATGATATTTTTGATTTATATATATATATATATATATATATATATATATATATATATATATATTATAGCAACAAGCTATATATTCCTATCCTGACATTTCATCGACACGTCAGCAACATATGTCAACATCAAGCTCCCATACACACATCATCCTTTTGAGTATATACATATTCTAAGTCATGTATTCTATGACATCAAGCTTCCAAAAATATACAGACATGTCAAAAGTTCGTAACCAAAAATCGCCACATCAAATGACTGCCGAACTGTCACTGACATGTGATATCTTATCATACAAAGATGGCCAGCTAATATACACTTCAAATGCACAAACATTTCTTGCACCACATGTGAAATTCTGCCCCATAGTCATACCATAATTACATATATCAATTACCTACATTTGCCTTGATTTCTTAAAAATTCAAATTCAAAATAATACACCATATGGCCAAAATTCTTTTAGTCTTTTGGAGCTGAAATTATACATAATTTTATGTATATTATATGGCGTATAAAATTTTTTTCATGTATAAGGGGTTTGAGATAAATTGGAAACAAATCGCGCAATCGACGGAAGTCGAAAATTCGTTTTTCTACATTCTTAAGTGGACTTTTTTTTGCTACACTTTGTGAGATGTATCTAGACATGTCTTATGCATCCAAGAATCTTGGAGTATTATTGAAAATGAATTTAAATGATGATTGAAATATACCATGTACATGAAGATACTACATCATTATTTTTCAACATTCAAAAATGGTTTTTAGCACATGCATGCTGAGTTGGGCTGCTGAATGGTGCTGATTTGGAGCCTAAGTGGAGCTTATTTTACACTATGATTGGTGGAGAACGATCCACAAATGAATGCTAGTATTGATGGAGACCAAGACACACATGGTATGCTTTCAAACTTCAAACAAATGCTGAAGTTTTCAGCACATGTTAAAGGGGCCAATTTTTGCAAGTCTACAAGTTCAACGTCATTTCAATAATATGAGTCTATCACACTTATGATTGATTTGAAATCAAGACGTTTGAAATTTGAATTGTTTTCAGATTTTTCTTGGTGATTTCCATGTCATATATTATGTGCTAAGGTGGATAAATGAAGGCCCAATCATTGAGTCCAATCACATTTCACCATGTAAGCAAAGGTAGGTCACAAGGCTATACAAGGTATCCTCCAAGGGAATTCAAGACATTCTTCAAGAGCATTCTCAGCCAAGGCGGGGCGTTCAGTGCATTACAAAAGCAAGCAAGAAGATCAAACACAATGCAAGGATCATTTTCATATTTTATCAAGTGCAAACAAAGACTTCTCTTCTTCTTCTATATACTTCTCTTGCACATAGGCTTAAGCCTATCATATATGCATTCCCCATAATTTGTATAGGCTTCTTTCATACCATCCATACACATTCCATTCTTGTACAAGGTTGATCAAGGTGTGATCAAACCTTCATTAATGAGGTAGTGGTGTTTTTGTTGATTGTTGTTGTTGTTCTTTGTAAATGGGGTGGACATTAAAGAAGTTGGTGTATAACTCCAGCCACCCTTGTTCTAAGGTGTTTCTAGTGATTGGTGAATACCTAGGAAGGTGTCCTGAAAGACTAGAGTAGGTCATTTTGACCAATTTAGTATAAAAATCTTGTTGTTCTTACTTTCAGCACTTTTACTTTTAGTTTCTCTTCTTGAATTGTTTTCAACGCCACTGAAACAAAATAGGGGAAAGCTTTTCAAAAATCATCAAAATTTGAAGAGATATAAGTAAAGGTCTTATGTTTCATTTAAGACAAGTTTCATCGAATTTGGATAAGTATAAGTCATCCAAACATTCATAGTTCTGAGACTAGTGCAATCTAATTTTCAGATTGGCAAAGGTTGAGAACATTAACATGGTTGCTATACTTGCCAAAATGAATATTGTCAAACTGTTTCAACTCATTAAAATAGACATCATAAGGGACGTTTCATAAACTTTTCAGATCATTTTGAGCCGTCGTTAAATAGTAATAGATTTTGCATTCTAAGAAAAAATGTTTCACATATTGACCGAGTCCAATTAAAAACGTTTGTTCAGGGTCTTACACTTGGAGTTTTGATCTGAAATTTTTATGACATATAGATAACATTTAAGAATACATTTCACAAAATTTTACAAGTTTTTGAGGTCCAAAACCTGGTCATTTAGTTAATCAAAAATGGGATCTGAAAACAGAATCTGTTTTCAGATAAGAGTAATTGGTTTTGCCGCACTCACTATTCATCCCCCCTTCAGTGGTGCTATACAGGTCCAACCAGTGGTATCGGAGCAAGTTTCACTCGCAACAAGAAGATCTAACAATCTTTGTGATGGCATCCACTAGTCACAAAACCGAGCAAGAAGATATGTCAAGCCAAAGGCCTCCTTTTTTCAATGGTGAGTCATTTATTCAATCAATACTTCGCATGAAACTTTTTCTTATGGCAATTGATATAGATTTATGATCTATCATAGAATATAACACCATTTGTTCCATCTAAGATATCAACAGTTGATGGTGTAACTTTAGAAATCGTAAAACCTAAGCAAAAATATGCTATTGATGATAAAAAGAGGTTGAGTATGAATGCTAAAGGCATGAAACTTCTCTTGAAATGGTTTAAGTAAAAGTGAATCGAGTTATGTATCAAATTGTTCTAGTGCTCAAGAGATGTGGAGGTTTCTAGAAATGAAGCATGAAGGAACTAGTCAAGTTAAAGAGTACAAGATCAATATGCTTATGTCTACTCTTGAGTCCTTTAAATTATTATCGAATGACTCTATTGTTGATATGGATTTGAGATTGACTAACATCTACAATTCCCTTGAGTCTCTAGGCAAGGTTTTCTCCTCATTAGAAAAAGTACAAAAAGTATTAAAAAGCCTCTCATCCAAATGGGATTTGAAAGTGACCGCAATTAAAGAAAGCAAAGCAACAAAGTCAATAAAAATGGAAGAATTAATCAGATCACTAAAGGTATATAAAAACAAACTCATTCTAAGGAAATCGGAATCAACTTCTAAACAAGTAAGACTATAGCATTTAAATCAAATGAATACGTCTCTACTTCTTCTGATCGCGAAGATGATAGTGACATGGATTCGGATAATGAAGATGTAATCTTTTTGGCTAAAGGCTTAAGAAAGTTCATGAAAAAGCCGTTAAAAAACAAACCTATGCCTACTTCGACTAAGAAAAATAAAAATAAGAATAACGATAAAGATATTAATTGTTATGACTGTTGAAGACTTGGACACATATCTTATGACTGCCCGAACAAGGATAAAACTATGAACAAAAACCATGACAAGGATTAGACAAAAACTAGACCCGTCTCAGAACCTAAGCAAAGGAGTACAAGAAGAGCCCTCAAAGACTCTCCATGGAGTGATTCATTCGATTCTGAAAGTGAAGAAACCAAAGAAGAAATAGCTCAAGTATGCTTTGCATCCAAAGCATCTAGTGAGGTACATTCTGATTCTGAACCTTCTTATGATGATTTGTTTAGTCAATATCTTGAATTGCATAAATTTACTAAGACTCTTGAAAAGAAAAGAAACGTTTAATTGAAGACAAGAAATTGTTAGAATCTTCTAACACAAATCTATTATCTCAATTAAACGATAAAAAAGGAGTCGTCTAGCATGATTGAATCATTAAAATCTGAAATTGCATCTTTGACATCCGAAAATACTTTAATGAAAGCAAGATCATAGATTTGAGATCAAGAAATGCAAAGCTAGAAAAGATGGTAAAAGTTTTTTTTGTAGGAACTTGCATGTTAGATCGTCTCATTTCTTCTCAAAAGCATTGAACTGGCAAAACTGGAGGTACAAAACAAATCTACAAACTTTTTTTTCATCTAAGAAACCACATGTATTTAAAATGATCCTAAAGCCTAAGAAGGTGACAATACAAACTAGCGAGTCACATATTTCTTCTCATCGCACCACTTCTTTTTCATCACATGGAAAGTATAGTCATGTGCCGTGTAGATATGAAAGAAAGACATTGATGCATATGAGACATTCATATCATACAAATGCATCTAGATCACTCACCTTGCATGCAAATCATAATGCGTATCGAAGACAAAAATCCCCTTATGCTTACAATGATAGATTCGGACATAATAGCCCAAATAGAAATGATCCCAACATATTATATTCCTTCTTCATCTTTGTTCTCTTCTTTTATAAGACCAAGAAAGGGTGCAATCATGCAAAGGGTTGAATCACTAACCCTTAAGGACCCAAAATAAAGGGTACCTAAATGATTGTTACACTTTGCAGGGATCACATAAGTCGAATGATGTAGCAAACAAGTGGTTACTTGATAGTGGTCGTTCAAGGCACATGATAGGTGATCCAAGTCTATTCTCAAAATTAAAGAAGGTTACAAAAGGAGGATTCGTAACCTTTGGAGATAACAACGAAGGCAAGATAATTGAAAAGGGAACAATCGGAAATCCAAGCACCCTTCAGAACTCCAATGTATTCTTGGTAAGCAACTTACCGTACAACTTGCTTAGTATTTCACAATTTCTTGATAGTGGTTTTGATGTGTGTTTTTCTCATCCATATTATAACGTTGTAAATAAAAATGGAGAAACAGTATTAAAAGGAAAAAGAGAAGCAAATATTTTTTCATTATCTATAGATGATATGTTAGACATAAAAGTAATGTGTTTTTTGTCAAATGAACCAAATGTGAATTTATGACATAGATGTTTAGGACACATTGGCACCTCCACTCTTGAAAAACTTCAATATAAGAACCTAGTACGAGGAATCCCTAAACTTGATTTGAAAAACTTTAGGTTTTGTGAATCTTGTATTAAGGGCAAACAAACACGTGAATCACTTAAGTCTAAGAATTGGATTAGCACATCTAGGTCTTAGGATTATTACATATTGATTTTTTTTTGCTCCGAGTCGTACTAGAAGCCTTGGAGAGTGACACTATGCATGTGTTATCGTTGATGATTTTTCTCGTTATACATGGACTTTATGTTGTACCCCGCCGAAAAATCATATAGTACTTGAAGACTCGTATAGGTGAATTAATAAAGTGGTATCCTTCAAGTGCCTTTCACTAAGTTTCTTTAGTAATTCTTTTATTTAGGATGATAAGCAAATGATATAATCAATTCAAGCGTGAGTTATGGACTATATGAAGTGGCCAATTCACTCCCAAAGGCTCAAGAAAATTCGGTCATAAGGCAAAAAAAGGGCCCTTAAAGGGGGTTTTCCCAAATCATAGGAGAGTTTAATCTTAAGGGCCTCCCTAAAATAAGCTCAAATGAAAGTTAAGGAGTTGTAAGTAGTGGGCAATTCTTTCCCCAATTCTTGGAAAATTTCGGCCCTAGCCCAAGGGGAACTCAAGATTTTCCTAATTTATTTTAAAACAAGAAAAAAGAGAAATTATCAATTAATTAGGGGACAATTATCCACATAACCCTTCATATAAGAAAAATTAAGCATGGTAAAGGGGTCTTCCAAGCCTAAGAAAACCGCCCCCATGGTTGACCAAGAAGATTACTATGGTTACTTAATATTTACTACAAGGTTAAAGAAGTAACTCTAGTTGGATAAAGTAACCTAGGTTAGCCATAAAGTAACTATAGTTGACATAAAGTAACTATAGTTGACATAAAGTAACTATAGTTGGCATAAAGTAACTATAGTTGACATAAAGTAACTATAGTTGAACTAAAGTAACCTTGGTTGGGCAAAAAGTAACTAAGGCTAATTAACTATAATTAGCCTAAACCAAGCCAAGGTAAACCCCTCCCCTCTTACCATAACCCACGGCTAACCCTTAGCCAAGGAGGGAAAAATTCATTCCATGAACACCCTAGAACTCTCTCTTATTCTCAACTATCGAGAAGTCACAATGGAGCAAAGTGTCTTTCCTAATTCTCCGTTGTAGAACACGGTTAGTTGAGCCAATCCATCCAAGATCTTCAAGCCTCAAGAACTCATCTAGGTAAGTACATGCTAAGTGTTCTAAGTGAATTCTATGTTTCAAAGAAAGGAACTCACTTTGGTATCCCTCTTGTCTTGCCAAAAACGTGACCCTCAAATGGTCGCTAGGAGAAGGTTTTGCAAGATACCAAGACAAGCTAATTTCTTGAAGGGTGGGTTCATTTCTATCTCCATTCAAGTTTCATTTTCGTAAGAGAATCATAGCCTTACTTTAGTTGTGTTTTCACTAAAGATAATAGCTAATGATCCTTCTATTTCTTCCTCCTCTCAAAGCCGTGTACTATATGTGAAGTAGGAGGAAGACTTTACTCCATTTCAACCAAGGCTCATGTTAAGGAAAGCTCTAAGGTTCAAAGAAGCAAGTATACTCTAGCCAATCTTGCCTTATTTGTGAAGTGCATGATTGAATGACTAGTCATTATTAGGCTATGAATCTTAGTTAAAGATACTAAGTACAAGACATGAAAACTAGATGTTATAAGAAAAGTGATGGTATGAACAGATGATTTGTTGTATGAATGTGTGTGACTAATTTGATATGGCTCTTGAACTGATTATTTATGGTTTAAAGCATATTATGAGGCTTGGAAACATTATGTTGAAGTGAGTATTTAATGGATATTAAGTCATTTTAAGGAATGAGGTTGATTGGAATTGCTTGATCCATAAAAGTGAAGAAGTGCTGGAACTACTGGAGCTGGACAGATTTGTGAAGCTGATTGTGTGACCTGAAAACGAACCTTAGGAGTGTTCAAATTGGCTAATTTTTGGTATGATGTTATCCTTATATGTTTATGAAATGTCTGAGTTGGAATTTCAATAAAAGGAGCTGTGGTTTGTCCTAAATGAAATTTTTAGTAAGCGTTGGTAAAACAGAAGTACTGGAACAAGACAATTTTATGTGACGACCTAGAAATGAAACTTAGGAAGGTCCAAATTGACTAATTTTTGGTATGGTGATAGCCTCATATGTGTAATAAATATGTGAGTTGGAATTTTGGTAAAAGAATGTGCGGATGGACCCGAGTGTAATTTTTAGTAAAATTTGCTCAGACAGAAGTACTGGAGCTGAACAGTTTTATGTGGTATGTTGTACGCCCAGAAAATGGACCTTAGGAATATTCCAATTGGATGATTTTTGGTATGATAATATCCCTATGTGTTTATGAAATGTGTGAGTTGGACTTTTTGTAAAAGGAGTTGTGGATTATCCTTACTAAAATTTTTAGTAAAACTGGTCAAACAGAGTTACTGGAACAGGATAGTTTTGAGTAGTAAGTTGTGTGGCTCGAAAGTGCATTTTAGGAATGTGAAAATGAGCTGATTTTTGGCATGATGATATTTTGATGTGTGTATGACATATGTGAGTTAGAATTTTAGTAAAAAGAGTTGTGGTTTGGTCAAAATGAAATTGGTGATAAAACTGGTCATTTCAGATTCTGCATGTACCTAGCTGAGGAAAAGTAAGTAGTTGACCTCCTTAAACTTATTGGATTGCCTTGGAATTTTTATGGTAATTACCTAAGGCATATATGTACATGTCCATGTAAAGAAACCAGCATAAAAACACCATTTTGATGGTTAACAACTGAGTTGAAGTCAGTTGCACAAAACTGGAAAATAGGACAGATTAATGTCTTAAGTTGTAAGGCTTCGCACTAACTCATTAAGCTTGAATGTGATGTTCGGCCTTGCGAATATTGTTCCTTGGTGAGTTAGCTATGCTCTCCAGGCGATGGATTAAAATGAATAAGGCTTTATGACATATGAAACAGAGGTAAAGCGGTACTGCCCTGCTGATTACAGCAGTACTATTAGTGATAATATGATGCTTTGAGGTCGTTAGACTTTTTGAATTGTTACGAAATTTTTATGGTATGAGTCTAAGACTTCATCATGCATGTGTATGACATGAACTTATGAAAATGAGCATGAATTGATTAGCACGAGGCGGTATGAACAGAATGTGATTGCTGGACAGTTTTCTCAGCTTAAAAGACAAGTCCGTGCATGTATGTTATGATGTATGTGTTCACGAGTCGCATAGTGCATGTCATACATTGCATCATCGTCATTTACATGATTTATGGCATTGGTTTTATGCAAAAGAAAGATGAAAAGAGTTTTTAAAGAAATGATCCTGTTTTAAAAGAACGCTTCCCACTGGTACCGTGTGTGTATGTTCCTGGCCAGTAAGGACCCGCCCAGGTCCGGGGTTAATTGATCTGATGATATGACCGTTCAGGCCCGGAGAGAATAGACCTGATATGACTGTTCAGGCCCAGAGAGAATAGACCTGATAATGACCGTTTGGGCCCAGAGAGAATAGACCCGATAAGTGATGACGCTACCGTTCCAAATCTGGGAATAATAGATTCGAAGGGAAGACATTACCGCCTCAGATCCAGGAAGATAGGTCTGAACACTCTGTTGTTTTTTGACGATGATGACTTGAAAGAAAAGCATGAAAGATCATATTCTCACTTTTATCATGATGCATCGCACACACATATGCATGTATGTCACGTTTATTGAGTCATCGTGTAGTGACACATGATACTTAGACTAAGTTGTTATAATTTGGTAATTCCTAAGTTATGATCTTATTAAGTGATGATCCGAGATATGTTACGAACTTTTACAAGTTACGATCTTTTATTATTACGTTCTTTAATAAGGGACGATCTTGTTTAGGTTATGATCTTGAAGCATTAAGTGTTGACCATTAACGGATATTGGATGGAGGGCATTATGCGCTACTTTTGCACATTCACACGCATTGCATATGGTCATGAGCATGATGTTGAGTCTATTTGCACTAGGCTGCGTTATTGCTTGCTTCGTGACTAAGTTATGATTTTATTGCCTTAACGACTATTGATTGAAGGGATGAGATGCTAGCCAAATACTAAAGGTAATGTTTCATAGGTCATGATCCTCCTATCTCTCGTTACCTAAGTTATGATTTCACTACTGTTGATACGTAAGCTATGATCTTATTCATGACATTTAGGCCAAGTTGTTATGAATTGGTAGTTCCTAGGTTATGATCTTGGTTGAGTGATGACCTTTTGTATGTTATGATCTTTATTGAGTGATGATCCTTTCATATGCTATGATCTCTGTTAAGTTTCAATCTCTGTTAAGCTATGACCTTGGATATACCTTGTGTTGACTTCTTACGGGTGTTTAATGGAAGGTCAGGTATGTTCTAAACCGAATTTTTGGGGTTCGGTTCTTGTATGTACTTTCCATTTAATGCATGATTGTTTATGGTATACTTGCTGGTGACTTTGTCACTCACCCCCTATTTTTCCTCGCAGAGACTTCAGGGAACAAGGTAGAATGGATCGAGGGTGAACCTACGGTCCCCTACCCGTGAGCGCAGCGAAAGAAGACTGGATTAGGAGTCATAACGTGCCATCGGTGACTGATGATTTATTATGTAATTGTGATGGGAAACATTTACTTTTGAAAATTTCGGTACTTATGATTTGGGTTGCAGAACTGAGAATGATTTCGGAGATGTTTTTAATTTGAAGTTTTTATTCTGCCATGGTTTCGCTTACTTGATGACGCGTAAGCGCAAAAATCCATGCATTTTACCATGGATTACGATACGTTATGGATCGACGCCTGGTACTCTCCTTAGTGAAGTATGACGGGCGCACCGTATCAGGCTAGGCCAGGGTGCGGGGTGCTATAGGTGGTATCAGAGCTAAGGCTCCAGGTCCGGGCAGAATATAGAATTAAGTTATGATCGTAGTCAATTAAGTTTGATTTTAGACCTAAGTCATGATCCTAGATGAGAGTTGAACTTAGACTAGGATGATTTAGACTGGAAATTAGGGTTTTTACCAAATGATAAAGCCCTAGTCGATGGCCATCTATAGAATGTAATCATGCCTGCTTGCATGACCATAAGATCATATATGGATTACAAATTAAATGGTGTCGCTTATTCTAAATATTTATACCTTGAGTAAGACTCCGACACTTCGTGGTGTGGATGGCAGCACAATTTAGTAAGATGAAAACATCATTGTCACCCCAGGAGGCAGTAAACTTTACTAGCAATAGTTAGTAAGAACATGTATTCCAAGGTTTGGCAGGGAATATAGTTCATAGTGGGCAGAAAGATGGTTAAGTAAAGTTGAAAGTAACTCCATGCTGATACTGATACTGGATAGGATAAGGGCAAAGTTCTAAGAGGAGTTTTGTGAGTTCTTCCTCTCTCAGGACTTAGTCACGAGAAGGGTTGAGGAATTTGACTCACTAAGACAAGGGTCAAGCATCTCCGTACTCATTCATTACTTTGGAAAGTATGTTCCTTTGATTATGAGAGATGAAAGGTTTAAGGTGATCAGATTTGTGCGCGGTCTAGACCCCCAGATCAAATTATGCTAAGTTAAGTCGTATACAAGGACCTCTGGTGAATTATTGGAGGACCACTACGGAGCGGAATGCGATAGTAAGGGAACATAAGTTTCAAAGGAGAACCCACAACTTCTAGTTCGATTTTATGAAATGATAGCAAAAGGGGTAAAAGTTATTATGTAATAAGGCGATCAGCAAGACGGGTGAATGTGGCGCATACCTTATGAAGAGCTTGGTATGTGTACCTTATGGGAATTATTCTGGGTGTCTTTCGTACGTAGGATGACCGTTACATGATCACTGAAAGGATGTTTACAGAAAAGAGCTAATGGTCTATATCCCAGAGTTAATGATCTTTGCCAATTTTTTCATATTTTATGAAAAAGGAAATTATAAGCCTGCTATGATTATGATTACACGGAATGAATTTCATTATCAAGTACATAGTATCAAGGTTGCAAGTGCTAGATATGAGATAGGTTACGATAACACCTCTAGAGAATTAGAATAAGACCTCTAAGATGAATAACAAAGCAGTTCTGAGGGAACTAAATAGACGCTTTATGCGATCTTATTTACCTAAGGAAGAAGCCACATGGGAAACGGAAAACAACATGAGGAGTAGACGCCCCATTTTGTTGACTAGCCTGAAGTTTCAAGGACGAAACTTATATTAAGGGGGGAGAATGTTGTACCCCGCCGAAAAATCATATAGTACTTGAAGACTCGTATAAGTGAATTAATAAAGTTGTATCCTTTAAGTGCCTTTCACTAAGTTTCTTTAGTAATTCTTTTATTTAGGATGATAAGCAAATGATATAATCAATTCAAGCGTGAGTTATGGACTATATGAAGTGGCCAATTCACTCCCAAAGGCTCAAGAACATTTGGTCATAAGGCATAAAAAGGGGCCTTAAAGGGGTTTTTTCGCAAATTATAGGAGAGTTTAATCTTAAGGGCCATCCTAAAATAAGCTCAAATGAAAGTTAAGGAGTTGTAAGTAGTGGGCAATTCTTTCCCCAATTCTTGGAAAATTTCGGCCCTAGCCCAAGGGGAACTCAAGATTTTCCTAATTTATTTTAAAACAAGAAAAAGGAGAAATTATCAATTAATTAGGGGACAATTATCCACATAACTCTTCATATAAGAAAAATTAAGCATGGTAAAGGGGTCTTCCAAGCCAAAGGAAACCGCCCCCCATGGTTGACTAAGAAGATTACCATGGTTAGTTAATATTTACTACAAGGTTAAAAAAGTAACTCTAGTTGGATAAAGTAACCTACGTTAGCCACAAAGTAACTATAGTTGACATAAAGTAACTATAGTTGACATAAAATAACTATAGTTGACATAAAGTAACTATAGTTGGCATAAAGTAACTATAGTTGACATAAAGTAACAATAGTTGAACTAAAGTAACCTTGGTTGGGCAAAAAGTAACTAAGGCTAATTAACTCTAATTAGCCTAAACCAAGCCAAGGTACACCCTCCCCTCTTACCATAACCCACGGCTAACCCTTAGCCAAGGAGGGAAAAATTCATTCCATGAACACCCTAGAACTCTCTCTTATTCTCAACTCTCAAGAAGTCACAATGGAGCAAAGAGACTTTCCTAATTCTCCATTGTAGAACATGGTTAGTTGAGCCAATCCATCCAAGATCTTCAAGCCTCAAGAACTCATCTAGGTAAGTACATGCTAAGTGTTCTAAGTGAATTCTATGTTTCAGAGAAAGGAACTCACTTTGGTATCCATCTTGTCTTGCCAAAAACGTGACCCTCAAATGGTCGCTAGGAGAAGGTTTTGCAAGATACCAAGACAAGCTAATTTCTTGAAGGGTGGGTTCATTTCTAGCTCCATTCAAGTTTCATTTTCGTAAGAGAATCATAGCCTTACTTTAGTTGTGTTTTCACTAAAGATAATAGCTAATGATCCTTCTATTTCTTCCTCCTCTCAAAACCGTGTACTATATGTGAAGTAGGAGGAAGACTTTACGCCATTTCAACCAAGGCTCATGCTAAGGAAAGCTCTAAGGTTCAAAGAGACAAGTATACTCTAGCCAATTTTGCCTTATTTGTGAAGTGCATTATTGAATGGCTAGTCATTATTAGGATATGAATCTTAGTTAAAGATGCTAAGTACAAGACATGAAAACTAGATGTTATAAGAAAAGTGATGGTATGAACAAATGATTTGTTGTATGAATGTGTGTGACTAATTTGATATGACTCTTGAACTGATTATTTATGGTTTAAAGCATATTATGAGGCTTGGAAAGATTATGTTGAAGTGATTATTTAATGGATATTAAGTCATTTTAAGGAATGAGGTTGATTGGAATTGCTTGAACCATAAAAGTGAAGAAGTGCTGGAACTACTGGAGCTGGACAGATTTGTGTAGCTGATTGTGTGACCTGAAAACAAACCTTAGGAGTGTTCAAATTGGCTAATTTTTGGTATGATGTTATCCTTATATGTTTATGAAATGTGTGAGTTGGAATTTCTATAAAAGGAGCTGTGGTTCGTCCTAAATGAAATATTTAGTAAGAGTTAGTAAAACAGAAGTACTGGAACAGGACAGTTTTATGTGACATGTTTAACGACCTGGAAATGAACCTTAGGAAGGTCCAAATTGACTAATTTTTGGTATTGTGATAGACTCATATGTGTAATAAATATGTGAGTTGGAATTTTGGTAAAAGAATGTGTGGATGGACCCGAGTGTAATTTTTAGTAAAAACTGCACAGACAGAAGTACTGGAGCTGAACAGTTTTATGTGGTATGTTGTACGCCCTGAAAATGGACCTTAGGAATATTCAAATTGGCTGATTTTTCGTATTCTAATAGCCCTATGTGTTTATGAAATGTGTGAGTTGGAATTTTTGTAGAAGGAGTTGTGGATTAGCCTTACTAAAATTGTTAGTAAAACTGGTCAAACACAGTTGCTGGAACATGACAGTTTTGAGTAGTAAGTTGTGTGGCTCGAAAGTGCATTTAGGAATGTGCAAATGAGCTGATTTTTGGAATGATGATAGTTTGATGTGTGTATGACATATGTGAGTTAGAATTTTAGTAAAAAGAGTTGTGGTTTGGTCACAATGAAATTGGTGATAAAACTGGTCATTCCAGATTCTGCATGTACCTAGCTGAGGAAAAGTAAGTAGTTGACCTCCTTAAACTTATTGGATTGCCTTGGAATTTTTATGGTAATTACCTAAGGCATATATGTACATGTCCATGTAAAGAAAGCAGCATAAAACCACCATTTTGATTGTTAACAACTGAGTTGAAGTCAGTTGCACAAAACTGGAAAAGAGGACAGATTAATGTCTTAAGTTGTAAGGCTTCGCTCTAGCTCATTAAGCTTGAATGTGATGTTTGGCCTTACGAGTATCGTTACTTGGTGAGTTAGCTATATTCTCCAGGTGATGGATTAAATTGAATAAGGCTTTATGACCCATGAAATAGAGGTAAAGCGGTACTGCCCTGCAGATTACAGCAGTACCATTAGTGATAATATGATGCTTTGAGGTCGTTAGACTTTTCGAATTGTTACGAAATTTTTATGGTATGAGTCTAATACTTCATCATGCAAGTGTATGACATGAACTTATGAAAATGAGCATGAATTGATTAGCACGAGGTGGTATGAACAGAATGTGATTGCTGGACAGTTTTCCCAGCTTAAAAGACAAGTCCGTGCATGTATGTTATGATGTATGTGTTCACGAGTCGCATAGTGCATGTCATACATTGCATCCTCGCCATTTACATGATTTATGGCATTGGTTTTATGAGAAAGAAAGATGAAAAGCGTTTTTAAAGAAATGATCTTGTTTTAAAAGAACGCTTCACACCGGTACCGTGTGTGTATGTTCCCGTCCAGTAAGGACCTGCCCAGATCTGGGGTTAATTGGTCTGATGATATGACCGTTTAGGCCCGGAGAGAATAGACCTGATATGACCATTCAGGCCCAGAGAGAATAGACCTGATAATGACCGTTTGGGCCCTCAGAGAATAGACTTGATAAGTGATGACGCTACCGTTCCGAATCCGGGAATAATAGATTCGAAGGGGAGACGTTACCGTCTCAGATCCAGGAAGATAGATCTGAAGACTCTGTTGTTTTCTGACGATGATGACTTGAAAGAAAAGCATGAAAGATCATATTCTCACTTTTATCATGATCCATCGCACATACATATGCATGCATGTCACGTTTATTGAGTCATCGTGTAGTGACACATGATACTTAGACTAAGTTGTTATAATTTGGTAATTCCTAAGTTATGATCTTATTAAGTGATGATCCCAGATATGTTACGAACTTTTACAAGTTACGATCTTTTATTATTACGTTCTTTAATAAGGGACGATCTTGTTTAGGTTATGATCTTGACGCATTAAGTGTTAACCATTAACGGGTATTTGATGGAGGGCATTATGCGCTACTTTTGCACATTCATGCGCATTGCATATGGTCATGAGCATGATGTTGAGTCTATTTGCAATAGGCTGTGTTATTACTTGCTTCGTGACTAAGTTATGATTTTATTGCCTTAACGACTATTGATTGAAGGGATGAGATGCGAGCCAAATGCTAGAGGTAATGTTACATAGGTTATGATCCTCCTATCTCTCGTTACCTAAGTTATGATTTTACTACTATTGATATGTAAGCTATGATCTTATTCATGACATTTAGGCCAAGTTGTTATGAATTGGTAGCTCCTAGGTTATGATCTTTATTGAGTGATGACCTTTTGTATGTTATGATCTTTATTGAGTGATGATCCTTTCATAAGCTATGATCTCTGTCAAGTTTCAATCTCTGTTAAGCTATGACCTTGGATATACCTTGTGTTGACTTCTTACTGGTGTTTAATGGAAGGTCAGGTATAACTAAACCAAATTTTGGGGGTTCGGTTCTTGTATGTACTTTCAATTTAATGCATGATTGTTCATGTTATACTTGCTGGTGACTTTGTTACTCACCCCCTATTTTTCCTCCCAGAGACTGCAGGGAACAAGGTAGAATGGATCAAGGGTGAACCTAGTGTCCCCTACCCGTGAGCGAACCGAAAGAAGACTGGATTAGGAGTCATAACGTGCCATCGGTGAGTGATGATTTATTATGTAATTGTGATGGGAAACATTTACTTTTGAAAATTTCGGTACTTATGATTTGGGTTGCAGAACTGAGAATGATTTCAGAGATGTTTTTTAATTTGAAGTTGTTATTCTGCCACGGTTTCGCTTACTTGATGACGCGTAAGTGCAAAAATCCATGCATTTTACCATGGATTACGATACGTTATGGATCGACGTCTGGTACTCTCCTTAGTGAAGTAAGGCAGGCGCACCATATCCGGCTGGGCTGGGGTGCGGGGTGCTACAAGTGGTATCAGAGCTAAGGCTCCAGGTCCGGGCAGAATATAGAATTAAGTTATGATCGTAGTCAACTAAGTTTGATTTTAGACCTAAGTCATGATCCTAGATGAGAGTTGAATTTAAACTAGGATGATTTAGACTGGAAATTAGGGTTTTCACCAAATGATATAGCCCTAGTCGATGGCAATCTATAGAATGTAATCATGCCTGCTTGTATGACCATAAGATCATATATGGATTACAAATTAAATGGTGTCGCTTATTCTAAATATTTATACCTTGAGTAAGACTCCGACACTTCGTGGTGCGGATGGCACCACAATTCAGTAAGATGACATCATCACTGTCACCCCAGGAGGCAGTAAAATTTACTAGCAATAGTTAGTAAGAACACGTATTTTAAGGTTTGGCAGGGAATATAGTTCATAGTTGGCAGAAAGATGGTTTAGTAAAGTTTGAAAGTAAACTCCATACTGATACTGGTACTTGATAGGATAAGGGCAAAGTTCTAAGAGGAGTTTTGTGAGTTCTTCCTATCTCAGGACTTAGTCATGAGAAGGGTTGAGGAATTTGACTCACTAAGACAAGGGTCAGGCATCTCCGTACTCATTCATTACTTTGGGACAGTATGTTCTTTGATTATGAGAGATGAAAGGTTTAAGGTGATCAGATTTGTGTGCGGTCTAGACCCCCAGATCAAATTAGGCTAAGTCATATACAAGGACCTCTGGTGAATTATTGGAGGACCACTACGGAGCGGAATGCGATAGTAAGGGAACATAAGTTTCAAAGGAGAACCCACAACTTCCAGTTTGATTTTATGAAATGATCGCAAAAAAGGGTAAAAGTTATTACGTAATAAGACGATCAGCAAGACGGGTGAATGTGGCGCATACCTTATGAAGAGCTTGGTATGTGTACCTTATGGGAATTAATCCGGGTGTCTTTGGAAGCTATTTCATACGTAGGATGACCGTTACATGATCACTGAAAGAATGTTTACAGAAAAGAGCTAATGGTCTATATCCAGAGATAATGATCTCTGCCAAGTTTTTCATATTTTATGAAAAAGGAAATTATAAGCCTGCTATGATTATGATTACACGGAATGGATTTCATTATCAAGTACATAGTATCAAGGTTGCAAGTGCTTATATGAGATAGGTTACGATAACACCTCTAGAGAATTGAATAAGACCGTAAGATGAATGGAACAAAGCAGTTCTGAGGGAACTAAATAGACGCTTTATGCGATCTTATTTACCTAAAGAAGAAGCCACATGGGAAACGGAAGAAAACATGAGGAGTAGACGCCCCATTTTGTTGACTAGCCTAAAGTTTCGAGGACGAAACTTATATTAAGGGGGAAAGAATGTTGTATCCCCGCCGAAAAATCATGTAGTACCTGAAGACTCGTATAAGTGAATTAATAAAGTGGTATCCTTCAAGTGCCTTTCACTAAGTTTCCTTAGTAATTCTTTTATTTAGGATGATAATCAAATGATATAAACAATTCAAGCGTGAGTTATGGACTATATGAAGTGGCCAATTCACTCCCAAAGGCTCAAGAAATTCGGTCATAAGGCATAAAAAGGGGCCTTAAAGGGGTTTTTCGCAAATTATAGGAGAGTTTTAATCTTAAGGGTCACCCTAAAATAAGCTCAAATGAAAGTTAAGGAGTTTGTAAGTAGTGGGCAATTCTTTCCCCAATTGTTGGAAAATTTCGGCCCTAGCCCAAGGAGAACTCAAGATTTTCCTAATTTATTTTAAAACAAGAAAAAGGAGAAATTATCAATTAATTAGGGGACAATTATCCACATAACTCTTCATATAAGAAAAATTAAGCATGCTATAGGGGTCTTCCAAGCCTAAGAAAACCGCCCCCCCCCATGGTTTGACAAGAAGATTACCATGGTACTTAATATTTACTACAAGGTTTAAAGAAGTAACTCTAGTTGAATAAAGTAACCTAGGTTAGACATAAACTCACGTAGTTGACATAAAGTAGCTATAGTTGACATAAAGTAACTATAGTTGACATAAATTAACTATAGTTGATATAAAGTAACTATAGTTGGCATAAAGTAACTATAGTTGAACTAAAGTAACCTTGGTTGGGCAAAAAGTAACTAAGGCTAAGTAACTCTAATTAGCCTAAACCAAGCCAAGGTAAGCCCCTCGCCTCTTACCATAACCACGGCTAACCCTTAGCCAAGGAGGGAAAAATTCATTCCATGAACATCCTAGAACTCTCTCTTATTCTCAAACTCTCAAGAAGTCATAATGGAGCAAAGAGACTTTCCTAATTTTCCATGTAGAACACGGTTAGTTGAGCCAAGCCATCCAAGATCTTCAAGCCTCAAGAACTCATCTAGGTAAGTACATGCTAAGGGTTCTAAGTGAATTCTATGTTTCAAGAAAGGAACTCACTTTGGTATCCTTCTTGTCTTGTCAAAAACGTGACCCTCAAATGGCACTAGGAGAAGGTTTTGCAAGATACCAAGAGAAGCTAATTTCTTGAAGAGTGGGTTCATTTCTAGATCCATTCAATTTCATTTTGGTAAGAGAATCATAGCCTTACTTTAGTTGTGTTTTCACTAAAGATAATAGCTAATGATCCTTCTATTTCTTCCTCCTCTCAAAACCGTGTACTATATGTGAAGTAGGAGGAAGACTTTACTCCATTTCAACCAAGGCTCATGCTAAGGAAAGCTCTAAGGTTCAAAGAGGCAAGTATACTCTAGCCAATCTTGCCTTATTTGTGAAGTGCATGCTTGAATGACTAGTCATTATTAGGCTATGAATCTTAGTTAAAGATGCTAAGTACAAGACATGAAAACTAGATGTTTAAGAAAAGTGATGGTATGAACAAATGATTTGTTGTATGAATGTGTGTGACTAATTTGATATGACTCTTGAACTGATTATTTATGGTTTAAAGCATATTACGAGGCTTGGAAACCTTATGTTGAAGTGAGTATTAATGGATATTAAGCCATTTTAAAGAATGAGGTTGATTGGAATTGCTTGAACCATTCTCATAAAACCAATGCCATAAATCATGTAAGTGACAATGATGCAATGTATGACATGCACTATGCGACTCGTGAACACATACATCATAACATACATGCACGGACTCGTCTTTTAAGCTGGGAAAACTGACCAGCAATCACATTCTATTCATACCGCCTCGTGCTAATCAATTCGTGCTCATTTTCATAAGTTCATGTCATACACATGCATGATGAAGTCTTAGACTCATACCATAAAAATTTCGTAACAATTCGAAAAGTCTAACGACCTCAAAGCATCATATTATCACTAATGGTACTGCTGTAATCAGCAGGGCAGTACCGCCGTTTACCTCTGTTTCATAGGTCATAAATCCTTATTCATTTTAATCCATTACCTGGAGAACATAGCTAACTCACCAAGGAACGATATTCATAAGGCCAAACATCACATTCAAGCTTAATGAGCTAGAGTGAAGCCTTACAACTTAAGACATTAATCTGTCCTGTTTTCCAGTTTTGTGCAACTGACTTCAACTCAGTTGTTAACCATCAAAATGGTGGTTTATGCTGGTTTATTTACATGGACATGTACATATGCCTTAGGTAATTACCATAAAATTCCAAGGCAATCCAATAAGTTTAAGGAGGTCAACTACTTACTTTTCCTCAGCTAGGTACATGCAGAATCTGGAATGACCAGTTTTATCACGAATTTCATTGTGACCAAACCACAACTCTTTTAACTAAAATTATAACTCACATATGTCAAACACATATCAAACTATCATCATGCTAAAAATCAGCTCATTTGCACATTCCTAAGATGCACTTTCGAGCCACACAACTTACTACTCAAAACTGTGCTGTTCCAGCAACTCTGTTGACCAGTTTTACTAACCATTTTAGTAAGGATAATCCACAACTTCTTTTACAAAAATTCCAACTCACACATTTCATAAACCAATAGGGCTATTAGCATACCCAAAATCAGCCAATTTGAATATTCCTAAGGTCCATTTTCAGGGCGTACAACATACCACATAAAACTGTTCAGCTCCAGTATTTCTGTCTGAGCAGTTTTTACTAAAAATTACACTTGGGTCCATCCACACATTCTTCTTACGAAAAGTCCAACTCACATATTTATTGAACATATGAGGCTATCACCATACCATAAATTAGTCAATTTAGACCTTCCTAAGGTTCATTTCCAGGTCGTTAAACATGTCACATAAAACTGTCATGTTCCAATACTTCTGTTTTACCAACTCTTACTAAATATTTCATTTAGGACAAACCACAGCTCCTTTTATTGAAATTCCAACTCACACATTTCATAACCATATAAGGATAACCGCATACCAAAAATTAGCCAATTTGAACACTCCTAAGGTTCGTTTTTAGGTCACACAATCAGCTACACAAATCTATCCATCCAGCTCGAGTAGTTCCAGCACTTCTTCACTTTTAGAAATGATCTTGTTTTAAAAAACGCTTCCCACCGGTACCGTGTGTGTATGTTCCTGTCCAGTAAGGACCCGCCCAGATCCAGGGTTAATTGATATGATGATATGACCGTTCAGGCCTGGAGAGAATAGACCTGATATGACCGTTTAGGCCCAGAGAGAATAGACCTGATAATGACTATTCAGGCTCAGAGAGAATAGACCCAATAAGTGATGACGCTACCATTCTGAATCCGGGAATAATAGATTCGTAGGGGAGACGTTACCGCCTAAGATCCGGAAAGATAGATCTGAACACTCTGTTGTTTTCTAACGATGATGACTTGAAAGAAAAGCATGAAAGATCATATTCTCACTTTTATCATGATGCATCGCACATACATATGCATGCATGTCACGTTTATTGAGTCATTGTGTAGCGACACATGATACTTAGACTAAGTTAAATCAATTTACAAGAAATGATGTATGGGATTTAGTACCCCGACCACAAGACAAAACATTAAGAGGCACGAAATGAGTGTTTATGAATAAAATGAATGAGGATGGTAAAGTCGTTAGGAATAAAGCTGTAGCGCCCCGACCTAATACTGGACATCGGTACTAGTGCTTCCGCCATAGTCTGCTACGAGAACTAAGAAGCATCAAAGCAGATCAAGTACTCGTCATCCATGACGTAAGATAAATCATCAGAAACGTCGTAAAATTTAAAACTTCAATAACCATAATATAACCGAATACAATACAGCAGAAAAGAAACGTAGCTGGGGAAATGTCTTATGTATCCACCAATACAAAACATTAAACATCAAGTCTTTCATCTTTAAAGAGAATTGGTGTAAGCCTGTCCACTCTAGTGAGCATCATCCCAATGAGCCCACTCATCGTTGTCTTCTACAAAAATCATCTCGTACTCCGGCTCACCTGAAAAGCAGATGGAGTATCTATTCTTAGCGAAAATATCACCAACAAGTAACCCATCTATACACCTTAAGGCACCCCACACGAAGAGTCACCGGTGTATCAATCATTGGCCAAAATAAGGTGCTCGGGTTAGCAAATAACATCTTTATAACAGTTTGTCAAAACCAAATAAATCACATAAATGATGCGCAAATGCAGTACAAACAGGCATCTAGCAAAACATACTACATAAACAGACCATTGCGAATGTCAATAATTGCATATCAAGTCGTTTATGCTTCGTGACACATGATGTATGTACTCCTTTAAAACCACACACAAATCCATGCCTATGTCTTCTTTCATAAACATGTCATGCGTGTCATTTCATAAACACTTTTTACAAATCTTCTTATCATATACTTCACGTAGCAGAACTTTATACCCTGTGGGTGATCAATCCACAGCAAACAGAACTTTATACCCAGTGTTGAAAGGTCCACAGCCCTATAACATAACTTTATACCCTGTGCTGAAAGGTCCACAGCCCCATAAATAACTTTATTTCTATGCTGATAGGTCCACGACCCTATAACAAAACTTTATTTTCCGTGCTGATAGGTCCACGGCCTTATAACATACTTTATACCGCGCTGTTGATTCACAAATCACACTTTTATATCATGCCACTGCAGGCATGACTCTTATACCCTGCGATCAACCAGCAGCCATAGTTTGTTTGTTGAAAACTTTAATCTTGTTTTACAAACACATGTTCTTTCGCAAAACAATATAATGTCGAAATGCAAAGTGCTCATGTCATGATGCAGAATGCTTAGGTTCATCGTATCAAACGTGTAAACATGACACACACTTTACATATGAAGTACAAAGTCCTGAACCTTAAGCACACCATGCTCGTACCATTACATGCACTTTCGTATTACAACTTCACTCGAGTTCACACTTTGCTTTACAGATTTGCCCTTTCGCATTGAGAGTTCACTTCAAGTTCACACTTAGCTTTACTCATTCACACTTCTTCAGAGACACCGTATTCGTGTCATTTCTTGCCCTTTCGTATTACCAGTTCACTTCGAATTCATACTTCACGCTTAATATTTACAACTCAAACACCTCATTTGTACCATTTTATGCCCTTTCGTATTGCAAATTCACTTCGAATTTATACTTAACCTTACATTCACACTTAATGTTTATAACTCAAGTACACCTCAAATACCCTTGTATGTTACTAGAAAAGGAAGAGAATAAAGGTATCTCACACAAATGGAGCACTTAATGTGTCAAAAGGGACTTCTAGTACACTTGGAACGCCTTCAAGAGGCGCCTAATGTGGCATAAAGCGCCTATTCTAAGCGTTCAAAGTGTTCTGAAATGTTCTTGTATACGTCGAACGCCTACATGAAGCGCTTCAAGTGACATCGAACACCTTCTAAGTTGTTCGAAGTGTTCTGGAATGTGCTGTGACACATCGAACGCCTACATAAGGCACCTGATGTGACATGAAGCGCCTTATGAGGTGTTCGAAGTGTTCTGGAATGCACTGGGACACATTGAACGCATACTTTAGGCTCCTAGTGTGACATTGAGCGCCTAAAGTAGGTGTTCGAAGTGTACTGACGACTTCCAAAACTGCACATTTCTGCAGCAACTTCCCTCCTTCATCTTCCTCCTTCACTCCTTCATCTTAACACCTAAAATGCAACCTTATTCATGAACCCATCATGAATAATACTCGACTAACATGGATTGATCCTTAAGCATATCAAATCACACACCCACTCTAAGACTTCTATCATTCACATCTTCCAATATACCCTCAAACCTTCCAGCATAACAAATCTCTATTAACCCATCATTCAATCCTTCAATCTTCTACAAATCCACTCATGTCATCTAAGGTACAATTAACAAACACAAGAATGTATAACAAGACAATGAATATATCACGAATGACACTTTTAAGGGCATATTTAACAAAAACAAATCACAACATAACCATTTCCGGAAATTGGCCCAAAGAACATGACTTCACTAAATCAACAACAACAAATACATATAGTAGAGCATTTAACATAAACACATCAAAATTACCAACGTGTGATCTAAATATCGGAATTTTCTCTTTATAAGAACATAGGTCCTATAAAATCAAAATTTGCGTAAAGCGTATAGAAATTACTTGTCTTGGAATCTAGATAGTCTTACGAGTGTGTGGCAGGATTTTGGAATGGATTGGACCTAGGTTGACCGTCTCCTTCTTCTTCTTCTTCCTCATTTCTTCTTCTTTCTTCCTCTATTTCTTTTCTCTATCTCTCATTCTTCTCCAGCCGTTTTCCTTCCTATCTTTTGGTAACCGCCCCTTGCTATTAATGGGGAGTTATACTCTTTTGTGTAACTCCCTAGCATTTAAGTGGGGAGGGTATTTAGGTATTTTAGCCTAATTTTCTTAATTTCAACCCTTTTGATTATTTTCTCACCTACAGTTCATTTAACTAAGCCTCATAAACCTATACATTTAATACAATTATTTTAAGTTGTTTTCTAATTATCAAAAGTTTGACTTAAAGTTACGGGGTATGACATTCCACCTCCCTTACAAAAAGTTTCGTCCTCGAAACTTACGTATTTTACTTGAACAGTTGAGGATACTTCTCTTGTATCTGTTCCTCAAGTTTCCAAGTGGCTTCCCATTCCGTGTGGTTGCTCCATTGGACCTTCACATGAGGTATCACTCTCACTCGCTTTCTCAACACTTGTTCCTTCCGGTCCACGATTCTCACCGGTACCTCCTCGTAAGTAACATCACCATTGAGTTCCAAAGGTTGTGCTTCGAGAACATGGCTTGCATCCGTCACGTATTTACTTAACTGTGATACGTGAAAGACGTTATGGACCCACGTCAATACCTATATGCCAAATCTCCCACCTTCTCAAGTATCTCGTAAGGATCAATAAAACGGGGACTTAGCTTGCCTTTCACTCCAAACCTCATGAATTCCATTCGTAGGTGATACTCTCAAATAAACCTTTTCACCTATGTTAAATTACAAAGGATGTCGCTTGGAATCCGCCCAACTTTTGTTATGGTCCTGAGCTGTCTTGAGTCTTTCCCGTATGATTCTCACCTTTTCTAGCGTCTTCTCAAGCAGCCCAGGTCTGGTGATGGTCCTCACACTGACTTCGTCCCAATACACGGGTGATTTGCACTTCCGTCCATACAACTTTGAAGGGAGCCATATCAATTGCAATGTGGTGACTTTTATTATAAGAGAACTCCATTAACTTCACCATTCCATTCCATCCCAACTCCCTTTGAAATCTAAAACGCAAGCCCTTAGTCTTCCAAGGTCTAAATAGTCTGCTCAGACTGTCCATCTGTTTGAGGATGATACGCTGTACTCAACCTTAATTCAGTACCCATGGTTTTTCTGAAATGCTGTCCAGAACTTAGAAGTAAATCCTGTGTAGCGCCCCAGCCCGATACCGTTATCGGAACCAGTGCACCCGCCGTAGTCTACTATGAGAACTACGAAGCGTCAAGCAGATCAAGCATACATCCTTCATAATGTAGATAAAACCAGCGGGAACGTCATAAATCTAAACCTTCATTGTCAATATTACAACCAGAAACTGCAGCGGAAATAAAACTGTTTGTTCATCTAGCCAACATAGGTTTAGAACAACATAATAACAATAAGTTCTGCAAACTTAAACAAAATAGTCCAGCATCTATCTATTCCCTTGTCCATCGTCCCATTGAGCCCACTCGCCGTCGTCTTCGATAAATATCAACTCATAATCAGACTCACCTGAAAAGAAGATAGAATGATTGTTCTTAGCAAAACTCGCCAGCAAGTAACCCGTCTATACACCTTACGGAATCACACACGTCGAGTCACCAGTGTATAAAACATTGCCCAAAATAAGTGCTCGTGGTTTTAGCAAATAGCATCTTAATAAGGATTACTCAAAACATATAAAGTCCATATAGGTACACAGTTACGAGAACCAACATGTATTAAAACAACGTATCACATAAGCAAGTCATAGACTAATCACGTTTCTTGCATGTCAAGTCTTATGCTTCGTGTATCATGATGCATGTACTTCTTTAAAATCACACACAACACCCATGCATATGCCTTCTTTCATAAACATGTCATGCATGTCATTTCACAAACATTTCATCACTTTACATATCATATTCTTCGCGTAGCAGAACTTTATACCCTGTGGGTGATCAGTCCACAGCCATCATAACTTTATACCCCGTGCTGAAAGGTCCACGGCCCCATAACATATACTTTATACCCCGTGCTGAAAGGTCCACGGCCCCATTACATATATCATATATCCGTGCTGATAGGTCCACGGCCCCATAAAATACTTCATTTTCCGTGCGGATAGGTCCACGGCCCCATAACATACTTTATACCCTGCTGTTGATTCACAGATCACGCTCTTTATACCCTGCTTTCGCAGACGTGACTTTTATACCCTGCGATCAACCAGCAGCCATTTTGTCTTTCGAAAACTTTAAACCTTTCTTGTTCTTTTGCAAAACATATCTCAAATCAAACAAGTGCCCATGTCATGATGCAGGATGCACAAATAGCTTCATATCAACATGTAACACACACACATACATCTTGCCTATCAAGCATACGGTCTTGCACCTCAAACCTCTATGGTCGTGTCTTTCCAAGCCCATCCTTCTTACAAACTCACTCAAGATTCAATCTTATTCTAACTTGATCAACCTACCATCCACACCTCAAATATACCTCAAATACCCTTGCATTTTATGTTCAAAAGAAGTGTATAAAGTTACTACACTTACATAGGGCGCTTAAAGGGTCAAAAATACTTCCAGATACTTGGAACGCCACTTCGAGCGCCTAATGTGGACATGGACGCCTCTACTAGGCGTTCGAAGTGTTCGGGGATGATTCAGGACACATTGAACACCACATTAAGCGCCTAATGTGACTTGAACGGCCTCATGTAGGCGTTCGAAGTGTTCTGACGGTTCTAAATTGCAGTTTTTCTGTACGGGAAAGCTCCAGGACACATGGAACGCTACATGAAGCGCCTATAGTGACATGAAGCGCCTCATGTAGGCGTTCGAAGTGTTCTGACGATGCCAAACTGCAGTTTTTCTGCAGTAACTCCACCCACTCCTTTCTTCTTCCAACCCTTCCAGATTCAACACTTAAAGATCCATCTTAACAACTAGATTCATCATACTTAACATACATCTAATCATGAATTGATGCTTAGTTATGCCCAACAACATCCACTCTAACTCTCCAATCATACACCACCTTCAAAGGTTATCATCAACAATTCCCACACAACAAGTCTACAACAATGTCATCACTCATCCCTCAATTTCCTGCACTTACTCTCAACGTCTAAGTGTAGACAATCAACATAAGAGTAGAGCAAGACAATAGCATGTCAAAATATACTTTCATGGGCATGCTTGGTAAATAACAAGCACCACACAACTATTTTCAGAATTATGGCCCAAAGAACAAGACTTTACTCAATTAGCAACAAGACTCACATATAACGAAGCATTTAAGATAGGCAAGACAAGAATACTAATGTGTGATTCATGTTTTCTCTTTGTAAGAACATAGGGCCTAAAGTATCAAAATTTGCGTAAAGCGTATAGAAAGATTACTTGCCTTGAATTCTAGATAAGCTTACGGATTTACTACTGCAGAATCTTGATGAGAATTGAACCTAGAATGGCCTTTATCCTTCCTTCTCTTTCCTCTCTTCTTCTTCTTCTTCTTCTTCTCCTCTCCTTTTCTCTTTTCTCTCTTTTCTTTCTCAGAATTTTTCCTTCTTCTTTGTGGCCAAAACCGCCCCCTTATGCTGAGATGGGGAGTTATACTAACTACTTCCTATAACTCCCCCTAACTCTAGTAGGGGCCTTTCAAGTAATTTCTATGAATTACCCTTAATTCTATTTTGAACCCTTCTTTCTTATTCTTCTATGTTTTAGGTGACTAAGTCTCATAACCTACGAAATTAATTAAGTTGTATCTAAGGTTACCTCTAAGTATTGAATATCGTGCTTAAAAGTCACGGGGTGTAACATTCCCCCCCCCTTACAAAAAGTTTCGTCCTCGAAACTTACGTACCTTAGTCAAGAGCTGAGGATACTTCTCCCGCATTTGTTCTTCGAGCTCCCAAGTGGCTTCACGTTCCGTGTGATTGCTCCATTGAACCTTTACATAAGGGATCACTCGCTTCCTCAACACTTGATCCTTTCGGTCCACAATTTTCACGGGTACTTCCTCATATGTAACATCGTCCTTGAGTTCCAAAGGTTGAGCTTCAAGTACATGACTTGGATCCGCCACGTACTTTCTTAATTGTGACACGTGGAATACAGTGAACTTGCGCCAACACCGGAGGTAATGCCAACCTATATGCCAAGTCCTACCTTCTCAAGTATTTCATAGGACCAATAAACGAGGGCTTAGCTTGCCTTTTACTCCAAACCTCATGACGCCCTTCGTAGGTGATACCTTCAAATAAACTTTTTCACCCACATCAAAATCCAATGGTCGTCGTTTGGAATCTGCCCAACTCTTGCTACGGTCCTGAGCCGTCTTGAGTCTTTCCCGATGACATTCACCTTATCTAACGTTTTCTCCAATAGCTCAGGTCCCGTGATGGTCCTCATGCCCACTTCGTCCCAATAAACGGGACCTACATTTCCTTCCATACAAAGCCTCAAAAGGAGCCATATCAATTGCGCTGTGGTAACTATTGTTATAAGAAAACTCCATCAGCTTTACCATTCCATCCCAACTCCCTTTGAAATCCAACACGCAAGCCCTAGCATATCTTCCAAGGTTTGAATTGTCCGCTCGGACTGTCCATCAGTTTGAGGATGATACGCCGTACTCAACCTTAATTCTGTACCCATGGCTTCTTGGAATGCTGTCCAAAACTTAGATGTGAACCGTGAATCTCGGTCGGACACTATACTTACCGGGACTCCATGCAAGCTAACAATACTGTCCATATATAAACTCACTAATTGTCAAGAGGTGCTTCACTTGAAACGGGTAGGAAATGGGCAGACTTTGTTAAACGATCCACGATAACCCAAATCATGTCACATCCACTTCTTGTCTTTGGTAAACCAGCTACAAAATCCATTGTGACATGTTCCCATTTCCATTCCGGAATTTCCAACGGCATCAACAATCCACCGGGCCGTTGGTGTTCCGCCTTGACTTGTTGACACACCAAACACCTCTCTATGAATTCCGCAATATGTCTTTTCATCCCAGACCACCAATAGTAACGCTTGAGATCTCTATACATCTTGGTGCTACCGGGGTGTATTGATAACCTCGAATTATGAGCTTCTTGCAAAACTTCTTTCCTAAGTTCGTCAACATCCGGCACATAATCTTTCCCTAAACCATAAGCTCCCATCCTCCTTTGGTCCGAAATCCTTCAACTTGACTATGTTTCACCCTTTCCATTATCTCACTTAAAGCCTTATCTTTCTTCTTCTGAGCCTCCTTTATCCTATCAATCAAACTCGGTGTGATAGTCAATGCTGTCAGGACGTTCACCGTGGATTCCACCAAATCCAAACCAAATCCTCCATCTCTCTTTCCAATGGTGATTGTCGTGCATGGCTGGACTTCCTACTTAAGGCGTCGGCTACCTTGTTAGCCTTTCCCGGGTGATAATGAATAGTTAGGTCATAGTCTTTTAGCAATTCCAACCATCTCCGCTGCCTCATATTCAATTCCTTCTGTGAGAACAAATACTTTAGACTCTTATGATCCGTGAATACCGCGCACTTCTCTCCATACAAATAATGCCGCCAAATCTTCAAGGCGAACACAACCGCGGCAAGTTCAAGATCATGTGTGGGATAGTTTTTTCTCATAAGGCTTTAGCTGTCTTGAGGCATACGCGATGACTCGTTCGTTTTGCATTAAACACAACCTACAAACAAGGTGTTAGTCTAAACTTAATGGGTATACAAGATCATAACCTTATACTATAATTTACGTACCTAACCCGTTCTTTGACGCATCACTATAAATCACAAATCCATCCGTTCCAGAGGGTTGAGCCAATACTGGAGCTGTCGTTAATCTCTTCTTAAGCTCCGTGAAACTTTGCTCGCATTCCGCCGTCCACTCAAACTTGGACTTCTTTTGAGTAAGGCGACTGAGAGGTACGGCAATCCTCGAGAATCCCTCAACAAATTTTCTGTAATAACCCGCTAGACCCAAGAAACTTCGCACTTCGGTGACATTGGTAGGTCTAGGCCATTCAGTTATGGCTTCCACCTTCTTCGGGTCAACAGCAATCCCCTCTTCTGATATCACATGACCCAGAAAGCCACACTTCTTAACCAAACTCACACTTGCTAAACTTTGCATAAAGTTGTTTCTGCCTCAAATGCCTAGTACGGTTCTCAAATGCTCAGTGTGCGTTTGCTCGTCAGGAGAATACACAAGGATATCATCTATGAATACCACTACAAACTTATCCAACTGTTCTCGAAAGACGGTATTCATAAGATCCATAAAAGCCGCAGGGGCATTTGTCAATCCAAATGGCATCACTAAAATTCATAGTGGCCATACCTTGTGCGGAAAGCTGTCTTTGCGGTGTCCTCGGCCTTCACTCGTAATTGATGATATCCGATCGGAGGTCAATTTTAGAGAAGATTTTAGCACCCGAGCTGGTCAAACAAATCCTCAATTCGTGGAAGGGGATACTTATTCTGATGGTAACTTTATTCAACTCTCTATAATCGATACAAAGCCTCATGCTACCATCCTTCTTCTTTACAAACAAAACAGGTGCTCCCCAGGGCGATACACTAGGGCGGATAAACTTCTTGTCCAATAACTCCTGCATTGTTCCTTCAACTCTCTCAATTCTGCCGGAACCATTCTATAAGGAGCTTTAGAAATCGGTTCTGTCCCTGGAATCAAGTTGATCTCAAATTCGACTTCTCTCGGGGGTGGTACTCCTGGTAAATCTTCCGGAAACACATCAGGAAATTCGTTGACTACTGGAATCTGCTCAATAGGCGATACCTCCTTGGTAACATCCATGGCATACACTAGAAATCCCTCAGCACCTTTTCTAATGCATTGCGCGCTTGTGCAACCGACACGTACACCTTTTTGGGTACCTTCTTTCGTTCCGTATCTCCTTGAAATATTACCTCCTCCATCTTAGCATTCTTGATTGTCACTTGCTTCAAGCGACAATCAATATTGGCGTGATTCTTGGCCAACCAGTCCATTCCTAATATGACGTCAAAGTCATACATCTGAATAGGGATCAGTGTGGCGGGGAATATTTGTCCTTCAAACTCCAATTCACACTCCCGTACCGATGATACGAAACCATAATTTGATCTCCGGCCGCTTGAACACGATACGGAGTTTCTAACCACTCAGGCAGACTACTCAGGTGTTTAGTGAATCTCTTTGCTACAAAGGAGTGGCTTGCGCCGCTATCAAAGAGCACGTTGGCAGGTACCTTTATTTAATAAAATCGCACCTAAAGCCATATCAGGTTATACACGGAAGATTAAGCACATAAATACTTAATTCATTAAATATTTAAACTTAGTTTAAATGGTACCTGCTACTACGTCGGTAGCCTCCTGCACATCCGTATCCGTCATGAGATGTACACGGGCATTTGCTCTAGGCTTCGCTCTCGGCTGCTGAGCCGCCTCTCCAGGATTATTTTTCTTCATCTCCGGGCAGTCCCTATCATGTGACCCACTTGACCGCATCGGAAAACATGCTCCAGCCACTTTCCTACACTCTCCAACGTGGTTCCTGTTGCAATGTGGACAAACTCCTACAGCCTGCGGAGCTACTTGATTCTGGGGTGGCAGTCTCTGAAAATTTCCAACTGGGCCTCTCTTCGGAATCTTGACCCAACGTCCGGGTCTTCCACCAACTCTCACATCCTCCCTTGGCCTCTTGCCTCTATCAGACCCTCCAACACTAGCTGCTCTTGCCGCTACTCTACGGAAATCGCTCTCAACCCGAAAACATGCATCTAGCATATCCTCATAAGTTTTCATTACGCATTCACTATCGCCGATTGTATCCTCGAGTCCAAACCCCTCTCAAACTTCGTCATCTTAAGACGATTATCAGACATGATCGCAGGGGCAAACTTACCCAAAGCATGGAAACGATCTGCATACTCCGACACCGTCATCCTTCCTTGCTCCAATCTGTCAAATGCTCTTATCTTGTCCAGTATTGCAGTCTCCGGTACGTAGTCTTCAGGAAAACATCACAAAACTGTGTCCAAGAGATTGGTGGGGTCATTCTCAACACCATTCCTTCCCACCATTCGCCAGCCTTGCCACTTAGAAGGGGCGTGGCCACCTCAACTTTTATCTCATTCGTACTTGAACTAGCCTAAAACATTTCTCCACCTCAGCCAACCAGTGCTGAGCCTCCTCAGGATCAGTACATCCTCCAAACTCCGGCACCCTCATCTTTCTCATCTCTCCATAAAAGAACCTGATGTTATGCTGTGGCGGTGGTGGAGGCGGAGGCTGATGCTGTTGCATATACCCTTGTGCAATCACCGTCAGTGCATCAGTGAGTACTTGGGTAAAACAACTTGTGGTGGCTGGTTCTCCTGTCCATTGCCAGTTGCCTGTGTTATCTCTTCTTGGAGGCATATTTCTCTGAAAAGGTCAACATTGCATTAGCGTTCAGTAAAACAAAGGGGTTACTGAAAGCTTGAACGCGTACTAATAGGTGAGGTGTGTAGTACAACTATTAATACAAAGTTAGATAATAAGACGCGCTCGCACACACCCAACCCATATCATACTTAACCACTAAAGAGATCAACACTTATAACTAAAAATCAACCTTAAAGGAGAATCATAGCTTAGGTGTCTAAAAGATCATGAACCTAAGTTTCCGAGATAGATCTGAAGCCTAGGCTCTGATACCACCTGTAGCGCCCCAGCCCGATACCGTTATCGGAACCAGTGCACCCGCCGTAGTCTACTATGAGAACTACGAAGCGTCAAGCAGATCAAGCATACATCCTTCATAATGTAAGATAAACCAGCGGGAACGTCATAAAATCTAAACCTTCATTGTCAATATTACAACCAGAAACTGCAGCGGAAATAAAACTGTTTGTTCATCTAGCCAACATAGGTTTTAGAACAACATAATAACAATAAGTTCTGCAAACTTAAACAAAATAGTCCAGCATCTATCTATTCCCTTGTCCATCGTCCCATTGAGCCCACTCGCCGTCGTCTTCGATAAATCAACTCATAATCAGGCTCACCTGAAAAGAAGAGAGAATGATTGTTCTTAGCGAAAACTTCGCCAGCAAGTAACCCGTCTATACACCTTACGGAATCACACACGTCGAGTCACCAGTGTATAAAACATTGCCCAAAAATAAGGTGCTCGGGTTAGCAAATAGCATCTTAATAAGGATTACTCAAAACAGATAAAGTCCATATAGGTACACAGTTACGAGAACCAACATGTATTAAAACAACGTATCACATAAGCAAGTCATAGACTAATCACGTTTCTTGCATGTCAAGTCTTATGCTTCGTGTATCATGATGCATGTACTTCTTTAAAATCACACACAACACCCATGCATATGCCTTCTTTCATAAACATGTCATGCATGTCATTTCACAAACATTTCATCACTTTACATATCATATTCTTCGCGTAGCAGAACTTTATACCCTGTGGGTGATCAGTCCACAGCCATCATAACTTTATACCCCGTGCTGAAAGGTCCACGGCCCCATAACATATACTTTATACCCCGTGCTGAAAGGTCCACGGCCCCATTACATATATCATATATCCGTGCTGATAGGTCCACGGCCCCATAAAATATTTCATTTTCCGTGCGGATAGGTCCACGGCCCCATAACATACTTTATACCCTGCTGTTGGTTCACATATCACGCTCTTTATACCCTGCTTTCGCAGACGTGACTTTTATACCCTGCGATCAACCAGCAGCCATTTTGTCTTTCGAAAACTTTAAACCTTTCTTGTTCTTTTGCAAAACATATCTCAAATCAAATACAAGTGCCCATGTCATGATGCAGGATGCACAAATAGCTTCATATCAACATGTAACACACACACACATACATCTTGCCTATCAAGCATACGGTCTTGCACCTCAAACACTCTATGGTCGCGTCTTTCCAGGCCCATCCTTCTTACAAACTCACTCAAGATTCAATCTTATTCTAACTTGATCAACCTACCATCCACACCTCAAATATACCTCAAATACCCTTGCATTTTATGTTCAAAAGAAGTGTATAAAGTTACTACATTACATAGGGCGCTTAAAGGGTCAAAAATACTTCCAGCATACTTGGAACGCCACTTCGAGCGCCTAATGTGGACATGGAGCGCCTCTACTAGGCGTTCGAAGTGTTCGGGGATGATTCAGGACACATTGAACACCACATGAAGCGGCTAATGTGACTTGAAGAGCCTCATGTAGGCGTTCGAAGTGTTCTGACGGTTCTAAATTGCAGTTTTTCTGCGGGAAAGCTCCAGGACACATGGAACGCTACATGAAGCGCCTATAGTGACATGAAGCGCCTCATGTAGGCGTTCGAAGTGTTCTGACGATGCCAAACTGCAGTTTTTCTGCAGTAACTTCCACCCAACTCCTTTCTTCTTCAACCCTTCCAGATTCAACACTTAAAGATCCATCTTAACAACTAGATTCATCATACTTAACATACATCTAATCATGAATTGATGCTTAGTTATGCCCAACAACATCCACTCTAACTCTCCAATCATACACCACCTTCAAAGGTTATCATCACAATTCCCACACAACAAGTCTACAACAATGTCATCACTCATCCCTCAATTTCCTGCACTTACTCTCAACGTCTAAGTGTAGACAATCAACATAAGAGTAGAGCAAGACAATAAGCATGTCAAAATATACTTTCATGGGCATGCTTGGTAAATAACAAGGCACCACACAACTATTTTCAGAATTATGGCCAAAGAACAAGACTTTACTCAATTAGCAACAAGACTCACATATAACGAAGCATTTAAGATAGGCAAGACAAGAATACTAAGTGTGATTCATGTTTTCTCTTTGTAAGAACATAGGGCCTAAAGTATCAAAATTTGCGTAAAGCGTATAGAAAGATTACTTGCCTTGAATTCTAGATAAGCTTACGGATTTACTGCAGAATCTTGATGAGAATTGAACCTAGAATGGCCTTTATCCTTCCTTCTCTTTCCTCTCTTCTTCTTCTCCCTCTCCTTTTCTCTTTTCTCTCTTTTTCTCAGAATTTTTCCTTCTTCTTTGTGGCCAAAACCGCCCCCTTATGCTGAGATGGGGAGTTATACTAACTTCCTATAACTCCCCCTAACTCCTAGTAGGGGCCTTTCAAGTAATTTCTATGAATTACCCTTAATTCTATTTTGAACCCTTCTTTCTTATTCTTCTATGTTTTAGGTGACTAAGTCTCATAACCTACGAAATTAATTAAGTTGTATCTAAGGTTAACCTCTAAGTATTGAATCGTCGTCTTAAAAGTCACGGGTGTAACATCCTGGTCGGACACTATACTCACTGGAACACCATGAAAGCTGACAATATTATCCATATATAGATTTACCAACTTATTGAGAGACGATTCACTCGAGATGGGTAGAAAATATGCAGACTTGGTTAATCGATCCACAATGACCCAAATCATGTCAAATCCACTTCTCGTCTTTGGTAAACTGGCTATCAAGTCCATTGTAATGTGCTCTCATTTCATTCTAGGATCTCTAATTGCTAAGGAATCCACAGGCCATTGATGTCAACCTTGACTTGTTGGCAAACTAAACATATCTCGATGAACTCCATGATATGTCTTTTCATTCCGGACCACAAGTAGCACAGTTTGAGATCTCTGAACGTCTTGGTGCTACAGGATGTATCGATACCCTTGAGCTGTGAGTCTCTTGCAAAATTTCTTTCCTTAGCTCATCTAAATACATACACACAGTTTTCCTCTAAACCATAAGCTCCCGTCCTCATTGACCTAAATCCTTCAGCCTGACTATGCTTCAGCTTCTCAAAAATCTCACCCAAAGCCTTATAATTATTTTGAGCCTCTTTCCCCCTATCCATCAAACTCAGGATGATGGTCAATGATGCCAAAACATTAATTACAAAGTCAACCAAATCCAAGAAAAATTCTTCTATTTCTCTCTAAAATGATGACTGTAGCGCATGGCTAGATTTCCCGCTTAATGCATCGGCCACCTTATTAGCTTTTTCCTGGTGATAATGAATGGTCAAGTCTTAATCCTTTAGCAGTCTAACAATCGTCGCTATGCATGTTCAACTCCTTCTAGAAAAACATACTTTAGGCTCTTATGATCAGTAAACATAGTACACTTCTCTCTCCCATCTAAAAAGTTCCGCCAAATCTTCAGGGCAAACACAACTGCTGCGAGCTCAAAATCATGCGTCGAATAATTCTGTTCGTAAGGTTTTAGTTGCCTCGAAGCATATGCGATAACTCGCCCATGTTACATCAAAACACAACCTAGACCATTCTTCGATGCATAACTGTAGATCTCAAACCCATCCGTACCGGATGGCTGAGCCAATACTGGGGCTGTGGTCAATCTCTTCTTAAGTTCCGTGAAACTTTTTTTGCATTCGGTCGCTCACTCAAATTTGGTCTTCTTTTGAGAGAGATGACTGAGGGGCATCGCTATTGTTGAGAATCTCTCCACAAAATTCCCGTATAACTAGCTAGACCCAAGAAACTCCGCACTTCGGTGACACTTGTGGGTCTAGACCACTCGGTGCTAACTTCAACTTTGTTCGAATCAACGGCAATCCCCTTGGAAGGTTATATCTTCCATCTCAGAATTCTTAACTGTCACTTGTTTTAATCGATAGTCAATGTTGGTGTGATACTTGGCCAATCAGCCTAGTCCCAATACGACGTCGGAATCGTACATCATCTAGATAGGAATTAGTGGGTCGAAGAACATTTGCTCTCCAAACTAAAACCCACAATCCTCGTACTGCTGGTGTGAAATCATAATTTGGTCTTGAACGCTTGAACATGGATGGAGTCTCTAACTATTCTGGTGAACCACAAAGGCACTTAGCGAATCCCTTTGTCACGAAAGAGTGGTTCACACCGTTATCGAGAAGTACATTGGCGAATATCTTATTCACTAAAATTGTACCTCATACCACATCAGTGACTTCCTAAATATCCGTGTCAATGATGATATTGACGCAGACATTCGTCCTCGCCTGCTGAGCCGCTTCTCCCAGAGCATTCTTTCTTATCTCTGGAAATCTCTAATGAGATGACCCATCTGTCTGCATTGGTAACATACCCCTGCCACCTTCCCACATTTATCGTCATGACTCTTATTGTGGTGCGGGGAAACTCCCAAAACTTACTACTACTGGATTTTAGGGTGGAGGTCTCTGAAAATTTCCTGACCGGGCCTCTCTTCTGAATATTGACCCAACATCCGGGCCAAACCAACTCCAACCCCTCTCTTGGCCTCTTACCTCTATCAGAGTATCCTACACCGGCCTCGCTACTACTTTGTGGATATTACTTTCGACGTGAAAGCACGCGTCTTGCATGTCCTCATAAAATTGTCATCCCCGCATTTACAATTGCTTACTGAATTCTTGAGTCCAAACCTCGCTTGAACTTTATCATCTTTAAGCAATATCAGACATAATCGTAGGAGCGAATTTATCCAAAGCACGAAAACGATCGACGTACACTGACACTGTCTCCGATCCTGATTCAGCCTGTTGAACGCCCTTATCTTGTCTGAGATTATTGTCTCGGGCACGTAATACTTCAGAAAGACATCACAGAACTGTGTCCAAGAGATCGGTATAGTCTGATATTAAAATTACTATAGAAAGTTAAATTTTTACGCTCTCGCACACACCCAACCATATCATACTTAGACTCTAGCAAATTAGCACTTATACCTAAGGATCAAACTTAAGGGAAAATCACATCTTAAATGGCTAAAAGATCATGAACATAAGTTTCCGAGATAGAACTGAAGCCTAGGCTCTGATACCACCTGTAGCACCCCAGCCCGATACTGGACATTGGTACCAATGCACCCGCCATAGTCTGCTATGAGAACAACGAAGCGTCAAAGCATATCAATTACACATCATCCATGACATAAGATAAATTAGTGGAAACGTCGTAAAATTTAAAACTGCAATAACCATAATATAACGAAATAAAATACAGCAGAAAAGAAACATAGCTGGGCAATGTCTAAAGTATTCACCAATACAAAACATTAAATATCAAGCCTTTCATCTTTAAAAGAGAATTGGTGTAAGCCTGTCCACTTCAGTGACCATGATCCCAATGAGCGCACTTGTCGTTGTCTTCTACAAAACTCAACTCGTACTCCGGCTCACCTGAAAAGCATATGGGGTATCTATTCTTAGCAAAAAACACACGCCAGCAAGTAACCCGTCTATACACCTTATGGGACCACACACGACGGTCACAGGTGCATCAATCATTGCCCAAAATAAGGTGTTCGGGTTAGCAAATAACATCTTTATAACAGTTTGTCAAAACAAATAAATCACATAAATGATGCGCAAATGCGGAACAAACAGGTATGTAGCAAAACAAACTACATAAATAGACCATTGCGAATGTCAATACTTGAATGTCAAGTCTTATGCTTCGTGACACATAATGCATGTACTCCCTTAAAACAACACACAAAACCATGCATATGTCTTCTTTCATAAACATGTCATGCGTGTCATTTCACAAACTCTTTTTACAAATCTTCTTATCATATACTTCGTGTAGCAGAACTTTATACCCTGTGGGTGATCAATCCACAGCAAATAGAACTTTAACCCCGTGCTGAAAGGTCCACGACCCCATAACATAACTTTATACCCCATGCTGAAAGGTCCACGGCCTCATAACGTAACTTTATTTTCCGTGCTGATAGGTCCATGGCCCCATAACATAACTTTATACCCCGTGCTGAAAGGTCCACGGCCTCATAATATAACTTTATACCCTGCTGTTGATTCACAGGTCACGCTTTTATACCCGCCACTGCAGGCGTGACTCCTATACCCTGCGATCAACCAACAGCTATAGTTTCTCTTTCGAAAACTTTAATCTTCTTTTACAAACACATGTTCTTTAACAAAACAAATATCATGTCGAAATGCAAAGTGTACTCATGTCATGATGCAGAATGATTATTTCATCATATCAAAATTGTAAACATGCACACACACTTTACATATCAAGTAAAAAATCTGGAACCTTAAGCACACCATGCTTGTAACATTTGATGCACTTTTGTATTACAATTTCACTCGAGTTCACACTTAGCTTTACAGATTGGGCCTTTCGCATTAAGAGTTCACATCAAGTTCACGCTTAGCTTTACTCATTCACACTTCTTCAAAGACACCGTTTTCGTGTCATTTCCTGCCCTTTCGTATTGTCAATTCACTTCGAATTCATACTTAACCTTACTTATTCACGCTTAATATTTACAACTCAAACCACCTCATTCGTACCATTTTATGCCCTTTCGTATTGCAAATTCACTTTGAATTCATACTTAACCATACTCATTCACACTTAATGTTTATAACTCAAGTACACCTCAAATACCCTTGTATTTTGCTAGAAAAGGAAGAGAATAAAGGTGTCTCACACAATGGAGCGCTTAATGTGTCAAAAGGGACTTCTAGTACACTTGGAACGCCTTCGAGAGGCGACAAATGTGGCATAAAGTGCCTATTCGGGCGTTCGAAGTGTTGTGGAATGTGCTGGTATACATCGAACGCCTAAATGAAGCGCTTCAAGTTACATCGAACACTTTCTTAGGATTTCGAAGTGTTCTGGAATGTGCTGTGACACATCGAACGCCTACATAAGGCACCTTATGTGACATGAGCGCCTTATGAGGTGTTTGAAGTGTTCTGGAATGCACTGGGAACATTGAACGCATACTTTAGGCGCCTAGTGTGACATTGAGCGCCTAAAGTAGGTGTTCAAAGTGTACTACTGACGACTTCCAAAACTGCACATTTCTGCAGCAACTTCCCTCCTTCATCTTCCTTCTTCACTCCTTTCATCTTAACACCTAAAATGCAACCTTATTTTATGAATCCATCATGCATAATACTCGACTAACATGGATTGATCCTTAAGCATATTAAATCACACCCCACTCTAAGACTTCTATCATTCACATCTTCCAATATACCCTCAAACCATCCAACATAATAAACCTCTATTAACCCATCATTCAATCCTTCAATCTTCTACAATCCACTCATGTCATCTAAGGTACAATTAACAAACTCAAGACATATAACAACAGAATATATCACGAATGACACTTTTAAGGGCATATTTAACAACAACAAATCACAACATAATCATTTCCGAAAATTGTGCCAAAGAACATGACTTCACTCAATCACAACAACAAATACATAGTAAGCATTTCATAAACCATCAAAATTACCAATGTGTGATCTGAATATCTGAATTTTCTCTTTATGAGAACATAGGGCCCATAGTCGTAAAGCGTATAGAAAGATTACTTGTCTTGGAATCTAGATAGTATTACAATTGTGTGCAGGATTTTGGAATGGATTGGACCTAGGTTGACCGCTCTTCTTCTTCTTCTTCCTTTCCTTCCTTATTCCTCCTTTCTTCTTCTTTATTCCTCTCTTTCTTTCTCTCTCTCTCTCTCTTCTCTCTCCCCTCTCCCTCCTCTCTCTCTCTTTCTCTCCAGCCATTTTCCTTCCTTTTTCTTTTGGCTAACCGCCCATTTGTATTAATGGAGAGTTATACTCTTTATGTAACTTCCCTAGCATTTAAGTGAGGAGGGTATTTAGGTATTTTAGCCTAATTTTCCTAATTTCAACCTTTTGATTATTTTCTCACCTACAGTTCATTTAACTCTGCCTCATAAACCTATACATTTAATACAATTATATTTTAAGTTGTTTTCTAATTATCAAAGGTCGGACTTAAAGTTACAGGGTATGACAAAAGCAAGGCTTGTAGAACAACGATATAATCAAGAAGAGGGATAGATTATGTAGAGACATTCGCACCCGTAGCACGTTTAGAAGCCATACGATTAATACTTGTTATTGCTTGCATAAAGGATTTTAAACTTTATTAAATGGATGTAAAAATTTTCTTTTTAAATGGTTTTAGACAAGAAGTTTACGTAAAGCAACCACCCGGATTAGAGGATACAAAATATCCTAATTAAGTTTACAAGTTAAAGAAAGCATTATATGGTTTAAAACAAGCTCCTAGAGCTTGGTACGATCGCTTTGCTACTTTTTTGTTAGAAAATGGATTTAAAAGAGGAACCATCGACAATACTTTATTCTTAAAAAAGAAAAATCGGATTTACATATTGTTCAAATTTACGTTGATGATATTGTTTTTGGATCTACATGTGATAAGTTAGTGGAAGAATATGAAAATTGCATGAAATCCGAGTTTGAGATGTTTATGGTAGGTTAACTAAATTATTATCTTAGCTTGCAAATTAAGCAATCTAGTAAAGGAATACACATAAGTCAGGTAAAATAGGTGAATGACATGATTAAGAAGTTCAACTTTGAAAACTTAAAACCATCTACCACCCCTATGAGTGCAGCCACTAAACTTCATAAAGATGAAAATGGAAAAGATTTTGACAATGGATTGTATAGATCTATGATTGGTTCTTTGCTTTATCTTACTGTAAGTAGACCCGATATTATGTTTAGTGTCTGTATGTGTGCTCGTTTTCAACGTAATCCAAAAGTCTCACACTTTAATGCTGCAAAAAATATATTTCATTCATTAAGCATACCTCCACATTAGGACTTTGGTATGATAAAAATTGTAAATTTAATTTGCATGCTTATACTGATGCCGATTATGGATGATGTAAAATAGATAGAAAAAGCAGAAGTGGTACATGTCAATTCATCGGTAATTCATTAATATCATGGTTTTTGAAACTGCAAGCTAGTGTAGCATTATCCACCACAGAAGCAGAATACATGGCCCTTAGTCTTTGGTGCACACAATTACTATGGCTAAAACAACAAATCTCAGATGTTGGTATAGTTGTAAATCAAATTCCCATATATTGTGACAGTATGAGTGCAATTAACTTATCTAAGAATCCTGTTTTACATTCTAAGGAAAAACATATAGACGTAAAGTATCATTTTCATTATGATCATGTAAATAGTGGCGATATCATTATAGAACACGTTCGAACTGAAGAACAAGTAGCCGACATATTCACAAAAGCACTTAATCAAGCCACGTATAAAAATCTACGATCTAAATTAGGCATGATTTTTGTTGATATGCTATAAATTGCTAATTATTACTAATTATTACCATTGCTACTTATTGCGTTTTTTATGTGATTTGCAAAATAAAGGAGGAGAAAAGCAAGATTTAAGGGGGACCACAACTTAAAGGAGAGTTTTGAAATTTGAAATTCAAATTTTGAATTTAAAAGTTTATGAATGTATGCTTGTAGGGGAGCGATTATGACACATTTAAATCATGAATGGAGGTTATTTTGAAAATTATAAAAAGGGAGATTGTTGAGAAACCGGAGTTTGAATTATTTGAAAATGCATGATTTAAATTTGAAGTGTATTCGAAATGAATGATTTAAGTGTTACATGACATGCGTACATGATAAATTTGCTTTATATGTTTATATATATCATTGTTGTATTAACGTGCCATGAAGTGTTAAGGCTTAAATCATATGGAAAACATTTGTTTTGTTTAAAGTATTTTCAAGTGCAATGTTAAAAGAACTAAACTAGTTCATTTAATGAAGTGCTTAAGGAGATGAACTAAACTAGTTCATTAAATGAAGCGCTTAAGGAGATATATTTGAAAATGTCTATTTGGTAGCAAAGCTCAAATCGAAAGTTCTTATCCACACTCCATAGATATATACGCGGTTGCATATTTTTTTTATGAAAAGATAATTTTATTGATAGCCTTGCTTGTGGCAGAGGAAAACCATATTACAAACATCAGTATATGAAAAAAGATGAACTAAATCGCTAATGATGACGCTTCTCCAGTCGTATATGATTTGCCGCATTAAAACCTTGCCAAGTAAAACCACCCTTGTTGATAAAACCTTGGCGAAGGAAAAAGCGTACATATTTATACGACTGGGAATAGCGCCTAGCTTATACACAAAAGAATACATGCATGTGGTGTTGCTGAATGATATATCGCTGAGAAAACTGATGTTATGCAATAATTCCAGAGCAGTCGAGATGTCGTGTGTTGATGATGCTCCAGCCATTTCGTGTACCTCATGAGAGTGCAAAAGAGCAGTTAAGAGTAACACAGGGAAAGTAATAGCAAACGAAGTTGATGGAATCCAGACCATACCGAAGCCGTCTTGGTATGATTTGAACCAAGACGAAAAAATGTATTGAGAGCCAATGGGTGATCTTGAATTGAATCGCTTGACTATGATTGTGAGATTCATTGTTGTTCTCGTAAGTATCCACCATGGTACAAACTCAAAAATGAGACAAAGATTAGTATAGGAGAGGTTAATGTGATGAATAGCGCACATAGTGAGTAGATATATGAGTAATATACGCACCAATGTTGCCTGTGTTTGAGAACACAGGCAACTATACGGGTATTAGGCTGGCATGTATCACACTCTGAACGTTGGCAGATGAAGGTCCGTGTATAAGGCGCCACGTACTTCACACAGTAATTCATGAACCGAACTATAGAGCTGCATTCCAGAAGAATGATAGCCATACCTTGCCATCCTATGTGATGCCAAATTTGCTTCACTTGGGCAATATTGGATTGTTGAGTTGTTAACTGTAAGGAACTGTGTTGCTCGTGTGATATCCGATGCCAGTAAGCCTGTGATATGTCCATTATTAGCCAGCAGATTAATCAGAAGTTGACAGTCTGTCTCCACTACAAGGTTGTCATAATGTTGTGCATAACAGCAATGCCAGTGTCATAGCTTGAGTCTCCGCCCGCAGCGGGGGCAAAAGAGGTAGATGAAATCATATGGCCGAAAGAAACAAGCCTTGATCCGTTCGAAGTACAGCTCCGCCTGCCGACAGGTTTTGTCCTACCGTGGCGTCAACATTTAGCTTTAGCTTGCCAGATGGAGGAAATTGCCATTGAAGTATTGTTACTCTCTTCATACGCAATGGCGGGGAGAAGTGTTGAGCCACGAGATGTGGAATAGTTTGGGCAAACTTTTCCCTTTGATTGATTGACACCATGTATATATCGCCCCTTTTATTTTTGTATATGGCCGGTCGTAGTCGAACGGTTCATCTCTAAACCTGCATGAGGCATACATCTTGCATATTTCCCAAACGACAAGTGACGGAACAATTGCTTTAAGTTGACCCGTCATTGTTTTTGTTGAGGACAATTGCCATCATCGAAGTAAATGTCTTTTGATGGTGCATGAAAGAGGCATTGGTCCATTGAACGTGATGGACATTTCCACCCAAAGTGGGCGAATGATTGAGCAATGTAGGAATACGTGATCTTGATGGTCATGAGATTGACGACAAAAAACACACTGCGATGGATAAGATGTCATCCAGCCACGAAGGTTGTCTACCATTGGAAGAGAGTGCGTCCAAAGACGCCAAAGAAAGATTTTCTGACCTGGATGTGTGGATTTCCACCAAATATACCTTGTCTCAACCCTGGTGTGATCATGATCCGAGATCAAAGAATAAGCTGATCGAATAGAGAATTGACCATTCTCCTCTGGTATCCAATGCAACATATCGTTAATGGTAGACGTATGCGTCTCCATAAACTCATTTATGCGACTGATTCGTTTCCATGTTGATGAATCATATATATGAGAATAGATAGAAGAACGACGACCATATTTGGATCTACAAAATTCTGCCCATAGCGTGTTCGAGTGTAAATACTTCCACCATAGTTGACAATCATACTCTTGTTGGATATGTGAAAGATAGTGGATGCCTAGACCACCAGCATCAGTCGATCTACATACAGAAAGCCAGGACGGCCAAGTGATGTCATCCTTTCCAAAGAAAGGAAGCCATTCTTCGATTTAAGATATTTATGACACCCTTTGGCAGTCTGGAACTAGCAATTAGATGCGTTGGCAATGTATTGAGCACATGTTTGATGAGAATGAGTCTCCCTAACATAGACAAGAAAGCCGTCGACCAGGATGAAAGTTTAGCATCAAAGTGATCAAGAAGATTGGAACAATACCTTGCTTTATTTATTCCCTTGTGCAAATATGACCCCAAATACTTTATAGGTAATGAGGTTGATCTCATCCCTAATGCCGTCGAAGAATGCGCTATCGAAACTCCCTGACCCGCAACAAACTGACTTTTGTGATAGTTGACAAGTTGTCCTGAAGCTTGCTGATAGATGTCTAAGAATTTTCGAAATTTTGATAGGTTGCGTGATGAACCATTGAGGAAGATTAATAAGTCATCCGCAAATCCAAAATGCGAGACACAAGGCGTGCGGCCTGCCTTGAAGCCCAGAATGATGCCTGTACGTATATTATGATTTAAGCCTCTTGTAAATCCTTCAGAAGATAGAATGAATAGGAGAGGGGATAAAGGGTCTCCCTGCTTCATTCCTCTACCAATGGAAAACGACTCCGTTAGACAACTGTTAAGAAGAATAGAACATGTTGTGTCGCTTAAGTTGTTGACAATGATGCAAACTAGAGGCGCATCCATACCCATACGTTGCAACAGCTTATGCAGATACTTCCAACTCACCCGGTCAAAGGCCTTGGCCATATCCAATTTGATAAGAACCTGTCCTCCTCTTGTTTGCTTGTCTAATACATGTACCATTTCCTGTGCCAACAGTACTTGTTCAGTAATGTCTCGGCCTTTCACGAAACCTGCTTGTTCTGGTGATATTAGTCTGGGCAAGATACATCCCAGTCTCGTAGCTAGCAGCCTTGTGATGGTCTTAGAAATAAAATTAGTAAGGCATATCGGCCGGTAGTCCGCAAATGTTTGAGGATTATTTACCTTCGGTATAAGAATAATTGAAGCTACTGCTACTGTCCTTGGCATTCGAATAGCCAAGTAGAATTCTTGAACTGCTTTATGGACATCATGCTGTATTAGGTGCTAGAATCGTCTGTAAAAAGATCCGGGGTAGCCATCCGGGCCGGCGGTACTTGTGGGACTAAGATCCCATAGTGCTGCCTTCACCTCTGATAGTAGTGGTATCGCCTTCAACATGCTGTTATCATCTGCCGTAATCAGAGGCGGTATATGTTGAAGAATTAATTCACAATCTGTAACTGGCTCCTCAGCAAATAGATTAGAGAAGTAGAAAATAGCTTCATCTTTAATGTCACTTAGCTGATCAATCTCAGTTCCGTCTTGCTTCATGATTTGACGGATAAGCTGGCAGCTTCTTTTGTGTTTAACCGATTGATGGAAAAAGGAGGTGTTAGCATCACCATCTTTCAACCATTTAATGTTGGCCTTCTGTTTCCAGTAAAGAAAGGCCCGTTTTTGAGCAAGACGTAATTTGGCGATGCATCGCTCGTGCAGAATCTGTTGGATTGGCATCATAAGATTGTTCTGCGGATTTAACTTCTGTTTCTGCCTGAGATACTGCGTCGAAGATATTTCCAAATATATCTCTATTCCACTGTCGTAAGTCCTTGCGTAAAAGAGATAACATACGATTGAAACCCCACATTCCGCCTACTGTTGAGTATGAGTGCCATCTATGTGTAACAAAATCATCAAAATCCGCATGTGTTGCCCACACATCTAAATAGCGAAAAAGAGATGGTGCTCGCGGGACATCCGAATCACATGTTAAAAGTAATGGCGCATGATCCGAAGTGGCTCAGGACAGATGTTGAACTTGCGTAAATGGAATGATATCAACCAATGAAGTGGAACTCAAAAAGCGATCAAGACGACGCCATACACGTCCTAGACCTCGTCCATCAGACCATGTGAAACGTGAACCTTGAAACTGGATTTCCTGTAACTGACAATGCTGAATAAAATCGTTGAAGTCTTGCAACGTGCGTAATGATGGCTGTGACCTACTCCCGGTGTTCTTCCAGCGTTCGAAATGTGTTAAAGTCACCGCCGATAAGGCACGGAATTGTGAGTGTCGTATAAAATTGCCTTAGTTCATCCCACAATATACGGCGCTAAAGAATAGAATGCCGGCCATATACACCTGCCAACCAAAAACAGTCTCCTGTGGCCGCCATCAAAACTTCATGGAATGGTTTTGTTGTCCACACTGTTCTTCTTCCAAACTGAGAAGCGAATCCTTCCAAAAAAACCATATTTGATCATTACAAACGGATATAGCTTTAGCGAAACCAAATTGTAATTGATATGATTGTAAAGCAGTTGGTCTTAGCTTTGGTTCAATAACAATGAGAAGATATGCTTTATGCTTTCGAACTAGTGAGAGTAATCTATGAAAAGAGTTGCGAATTCCACGCACATTCCACAATAGAATCGTCATTGAGATAAATCATCAAAAGAACTAGTGAGAGTAATCTATGAAAAGAGTTGCGCTGCACGTAACCTGGTTAGGCGGGGAGACGCGAGTTGAGTCCTTCTTATACGGGGCCCCTGGCTCAGATTGCTGTCAGGAGGATCAACTTATGTCTGTTCAGCAGAGTTTGTGTCTGCGTTTGTGGCCTCTGTTATGCTGGTAATATTGTCAGCGTGGGGGATCCCAGCTGGATGTTCATTGGAGTGTGAGTCTACATAATTGGCTTCAATCATCTTTGTGATGTTCTCTGCACAACTATGATCCAGCTCATCAATGCGTGGGTCTACTTCCGTATCCGAGTGGGAATCAATCCATGTGGCTTCTGGTATTTCCCCTATTATGCTATCGTCAACACCTTTTAAGCGTGAAATATCCTGAATATTAGATACTGCATTGGCTGCGGCCATGTCAGGCGAAGGCGGTATCAGACAGGCCTATGCTTCGTTCATGGTCTGATATTGAGGCAAGTCATCTGCATGGGGATCATCTGTTGCAGCTTGCGGATTTGCAGTCAAAGATCCCATTTTTTTCGGGGTCCAGCGTTGTTTCTTTGTGGGATTTGTCGATTTTGACCTTGGAATCTCCATTGGCTTGTCTTCTGTCATCTGCGGCTGAGTAGGGTTTTCTTTGCCGTAGTCTGATGTGACGTGTCCGAGATTATAACATGATGAGCAGTATTTCGGCAAATCTTCATATTCAACGGTCTGCATGATCACTCTAGATGATGTCTGGATGAATACCCGTTGAGGTAGGTCTTTAGAGACGTCCAACTCAATACAAACTCGTGCTACCGATGAACGGTACATCGTTGCTGTCACTGTATCCAATTTAAGCGGCTCACCTAGCATTGCCGCAACTTGAAAGAGAGCGTCTTTGCGATGCATGTGGATGGGGAGACCCGGGAATGTGACCCAAATATGGACAATCGGCACTTCCACCGTAGGATCATAATCTGGCGTCCATTTAGTGATTCTCATTTGTTTGCCAGCAATGATCCATCCCCTTCTTAAAAAGCACCGTATGTAATCTTGTTCTTGATCAAAGTGAGGAACGACATGGGTGGGATCCAAAAGTCCCACCTTTACCGCCCCAATGAATCCAATAAGATCAATGGCTGAACGGATCGTGGCTAACGGCGGACGGCCGTACCAAAATGTGCCTACCAATGTGAACCGGTACGGGGCCGCCAGAGAGATGATTTCTTCATCCGTGAAGGAGATCATTGGGCTGCCCTTGTATTTCTGAATTGCTTTTGGTTGAACGTGGGTTGTGGATGCAAAAAGAGAGGCGAAAGATCGTGTTGGTGAAACTGGTTTGGCCGCAACGGCAGCAGACGGTGCAGCCATATGGCATCGATTGTTGGTTGTGGGTTGATCGCGAAGAGAGCAGATAGCAGGCTATGGAAATGAACGAGGAAGGTGGCGGCGGCGGCTACGCCGCCATCCATGGACGAGATCACGTAGAGGGTAGCATCATATTATTATATCACGGTCGCATATATATATATATATTAGATAAATGGTCTTTCACTCAGGCCTTTATTATGAAATAAACCCACTTTTGGCGGGGGAAAATTATATTACATAGCAAGTCTTAACATAACAACAGAAAACAACTGTGTGGTCTATAATCTGTAGCTACAAATAGAGTAAATATAAACTGTTCAGACTGCATATGATATGCCTCATTAAAAACTTTGCGGGTAAAACCACCCTTGTGGAAAAATCCTACACGAAGGAAAAAGAGTGCATATTTATCCAGCCTGAGACAGGAAAAGAGAACCGAAGTACCACTCCATTATCATAACATGATAGCTTCGATCATTTTCTCAACTCAGGTATGTCTCCCAATGTGGCGCACAAGCAGAGAAGCCGCATCCCCCAAAGCAACAGAATCAAGCATGCAACAAAAGTAAAACACCGATTAGATAGTGAAATCGGCATAGTTCCTACAGAAGACTACTGGAAACAAGAGAAAGGATAAACACAAACCCATCCTGCCTACATATTGAAATGTAGGCAAGAATACATAATGTCAGCATGAGTGTCAAGTTCGCAAGTATGGTCTTTGCAAATCAGTGATGAGGCAACCACGAGCAACTGTCGGCAACTGGTGCAAGGCTTCATATTCTGAGAAAGCTGTGAGGGACAAGCCGAAAGAAGCTAGATGTGTGCCATGGAGTTTTTCTCGTGGCATATAGGTCAACTCTGAACGCATAAGCTGCAAGAATGTGTGAAGACGACATATGTCCACCCTTATAACTCCCGTGACCGAAGTTGTATCATCCAGCATGCGTGTTAATGCCAAGCAATCTGTTTCTAAGATGAAGTTGGTATACTTGGTAGAGTAAAATATTGTAACATACAAAGCTGCCTGGAGCTCAGCTTGGATTGGAGGAAGGCGTGGAAGGGGGAATGAAACTACAGAGAGAAGCTCCCCCCATGAGTCTCATACAACCGTGCTAGCTGCTGACTTCCTTCAGCCAACCGCAATGTCTACATTTATTATTACTCGTCATGGTCGAGGTGTCATCCATCTTACTATTTTGCTACGAGAGGAGCGGATCGGGGGCGAAACATTTGCGTTATTAGAGTTGGTATTGATGCAGCATTTGTCTCCCTGAGGATGCAGCACACCACATATATATATACATCCGAATACGCTTTTTTAGCCGTTCTAGATTAAAATCATCATCGCCAAAAGTAATAATAGTATACTCTTTTCATGTATTCCAACAAATTATATGTGTAGCAACCATCTTGAGTTGACGAAACTTGGTTTGCGATGAGGAGATTAGCCACCAACTCATTAAGTGAGATCGTAGTGAATTCCGAAGTGTAATAGGATCATCGAATAACATGGCATACTTGCACCACAAATAAGATATGGCTTGCCAATTAACAAAAATGTGGTCAATGCTACCTTTAGCCTGCCTGCAAAAGTGGCATATTGTGGGCAAAGCAACCGTAAACACCGTGAGATTTTCAAATAGAGGTAACGCCCGATGCAAAAGCTTCCACGTAAACATCTTAGCGGACTGAGGAAGTCTCGGCCACCAAATATAGCGGCAGAAACTAAGAGAGATCTCTGCCATGCGACACTCGTCGTAAGCACTTTTTAAAGAAAATTGTCCATTCACATCCGGCTTCCAACAAGGTCCCTCATGGCCCTCCCTTACACGGATTATACAAAAGGAGTGTAAGCGGCAAATGCGCTTCCATTCTGGAGAGTCATATAACATCTCTCAGAAGTGACCTCTACGGCCATACTTGCTATGCAAAAAATGATGCCCAAAGTGTGGAACGTTGATGACATAACCACCACAGCTTACAATCATATGCCTTTTGAACTGACTGCAGATGCAGAATGCCTAGTCTCCTTTCCTCAGTAGGCTTACAAAGATCATTCCATGTTCGCCAATGCCGTTTACCTGCCCAAAAGAAGTACACTAGTTTTTGCTGGATATCGGTAATCACACTATTGGGAAGTCTGGACAGCGCAAATAAATGTGGTGGAATAGACGTGAGAACTGAGCGCATGAGTGTCAATCAGCCTGTCGCACTTAAGAGTTTATTTGACCAATTGAGTAGTCAATTATCCACGTGAGTCAGTAATGTTTGAAAATGTGATGCCCGACATATACAACGACGTAGAGGTGCGCCTAGATACTTAATGGGCAGTTCAGTGAGCCACATCCTAAGCAGCGTAGCCACCCGTGTACCCGATAGACCATTGCTAACAACCACTTGACTCTTAGCAAGGTTAACCTGCTAACCAGAGGCTGTCTGGCATAGATTTAAGAATTGCATAAAACACTGCAGATTACGGACCGAATAGGAAAGGAAAATGAGTAGATCATCAGCAAAACCCAAGTATGATGGAGTAGACATCCGACTCTCTTCAAATCCACGAATGAATGATGAGTTGGCCTGAGCATTAAGACCCCTGCTAAAGCCTTCTGAGGCTAGAATCAAGAGAATTGGTGATAATGGGTCCCTTGCTTAATGCCACATCCGAGACTAAAGAATCCACAAGGCTTACCATTCACAAGAATAGAGCATTTAGTCGCCGCTAGATCGTTCGTAATAAGTCTTACAAAGAAATGATTGAAACCCATGCGAAGGAGAAGGCGTCGAAGATACTCCAAACTAACACGATCGAGGGCTTTCGCCATATCCAATTTGAATATTAGTCATCCACCACGTCTAGACTGTCCAATATGTGTACCATTTCCTTAGCCAAAAGAACTTTCTCATATATTCCACGTCCTGGCATAAATCCCGCCTGCTCTAGCAAGATTAGTCATGGAAGAAGGAGGCCCATACGTGTAGATATGATGCATGTTACAACTTTGGACATAAAGTTTGTCAGACTAATTGGGTGAAAGTCTGCATAAGACATCAGACTTAGTACTTTCGGTATCAGTGTAATTAACAAGGATGCCATAGCCCTGGGGACTGGCACTCCTATAAAGAACTCCTGAACTGCTTTTAAGACGTCTTGATTTATAACTTCCCAACAATATCAGTAAAACTGCCCATGAAATCCATCCGGACCTACAACACTAGAAGGATCTAGGTTCCAAATCGCAGCCTTAACCTCAGATAATTGTGAGAGGGATATCAACATTGCATTTTCATAATCGGTTATAGAATGTGGAATAAATTTTAGAATATCCTCATGATTTGAAGTCTGCTCTTCAGCAGAAAGAATTTTATGAAATTGCAACACAGCCTACTGAATAGCATCATCGAAGACACACTTCCATCGGGTGAGAGAATACGTACCAGTTGTTGTTTCCTGACCTTTCTTTTTCCAGTGCATGATAGAATCAGGAGTTAGTGTCACCTCCTTCAGCATTTAACCTGGGCTTTTTGTTTCCAAAATTGACAAACTCAATTTTGGGCCTGCATTAAAGAAGTCTTAGCGGCATGATAATGAGTACAATGTTCATCTGTCGGATCATCATCATATAATGCCTCAACTGCCACAACTCTAGCTTCCGCATCTGAAACCGTATCAAATACATTTCCGAAGACCTTCATATTCAATCTTCATATGTTCTTTTTTAGGCGATGTAGTTTTTATACAATCCACGCATCCCCCTAGTTGTGGGATAACTATTCCATGTGTGTTTCATAAAAGCTGCGAAGTCAGGATGAGATAACCATATGTCAAGAAAACAAAAAGAGCGAGGGCCATGTGCATCAGAAAGTCGACAAGACAAATATAGGGGTGCATGATCCGATGTAGTACGATTCAAATGTTGGACCATCAGATTGCCAAAGTGATCATGAAAGGATTCTGAAACGAGAAGTCGATCGAGACGTCTCCACACTCTGCCGAGTCCTCGTCCATCCGACCACGTAGATTTAGATCATTGATAAGGAATCTCCAATAATGCCGAGTCTTGTACCCAGTTGTGAAAATCCGTCGGTTGCCTCAAGGAAGGGGTGGAAAGACCTTTATGCTCATCTAGCGATAAAAATGTTAAAATCACCACCTACCAGCCATGGGTAACAATGTCCCGCGAAAACCTAAGTAAATCGGCCCATAAAAGACGACGAAGTGATATTAAATGCTTCCAATACACTGCGGACCACCAAAAAATAAGTTCCATTTGGGATAAATTGGAATCTGATTGGTATATGCTGAACCCCATTATATACTTGGGCTTGATGTAATACCAAACGCATCCAGAATACCCATATTGTTGTACCCCAACGATCATGTACGTGAAAACTATGAATATGAGACGGAATGAAAGCGGAAATTTCTTTTAGCGCATGTTACTTAAGCCTCTTCACTTAATCATTATTAAGGTGATACCA
>AP025061.1:13393610-13697589 GCA_036186865.1 Eustoma russellianum
AATGAGGATTGTGAAAGTAGCTTTTCTGAGCTGAAGGCAAGGTTGACGTCTGCACCAATTTTGGCTCAACCCATTTCAGGAGAACAGTTTGTGATCTACAGTGATGCTTCCAAGAATGGATTGGGTTGTGTTCTTATGCAGAATGGGAGTGTGATTGCGTATGTGTCTCGCCAGCTTAAGCCGTTTGAGCAGAATTATCCAGTACATGACCTTGAGCTTGCAGCAGTTGTATTTGCTCTGAAGATTTGGCGTCATTATCTGTATAGAGAGAAGTGTGAGATCTTCACGGATCATAAGAGTTTGAAATACCTCTTCACTCAAAAGGAGCTGAATATGCGCCAAAGGCGATGGCTTGAGCTGATCAAGGATTATGACATCTCTATTCAGTATCATCCAGGTAAAGCTAATAGAGTTGCTGATGCTTTGAGTCGTAAGACGAGTCATCCCCGTCAACCACCTCTACAGCGTGATATGGAAGAGTTTGGTCTGGAAGAAGTGAATTCGATTTCCGACGTGCTTGCAAAGTTAGTAGTGGTTCCTTCTTTGATCAATAGGATTAAGGAGACTCAAGTCAAGGATGATGCATTGATGAAAGTTAAGAGCAAGCTGAAGGAGAAGCCATCTGACAATTTTGAAGTCCGTAGTGACGGCAGTTTGTGGTTTAGAGGTCGATTGTGTGTGCCTAATGATGATGCGATAAAGAGTGAAGTGTTTCAGGAAGCCCATAATTCACGCTTGTCTATTCACCCAGGAGCAAGTAAGATGTATTATGACTTGAAGCAAAAGTTTTGGTGGCCAGGAATGAAGAATCAGATAGCAGACTTTGTTGAGAAATGTCTTGTATGTCAGAAAGTCAAAGCAGAACATCAGAGGCCAGCTGGATTATTGCAACCACTTGAGGTGCCTGAGTGGAAGTGGGATCACATCGCTATGGATTTTGTGACCGATTTACCTAAGACAAGAAGTGGATATGACACTATTTGGGTTATTATGGATCGTCTGACGAAGAGTGCTCATTTCATGGCGATGTCGATTAAAGCACCCATGGAAAAGTTGGCTTCTATGTATGTTGATCAGATTGTATGTTTGCATGGAGTTCCTATGAGCATAGTTTGTGACCGAGACCCCCGCTTCACCTCAAGGTTTTGGACGGCATTTCACAAAGCGATGGGTACAGAAGTTCGCATGAGTTCAGCTTTTCATCCCCAGACTGACGGTCAATCAGAGAGGACAATTCAAACATTGGAGGACATGTTGCGTGCTTGTGTGTTGGACTTTGGAGGTAGCTGGGATAAGAGTTTGAAGTTGGTTGAGTTTTCATACAATAACAGCTATCACAGATCTATTGGAATGGCTCCTTATGAAGCTCTTTATGGAAGAAGATGTCGATCGCCATTGTATTGGGATGAGATTGGAGATAAGATTTTCACAGGACCTGACTTAGTGGAGCAAACCAAGGAAAAGGTTATGATTGTAAGACAAAGATTAAAGGCTGCTCAGGATAGAAGCAAGGCGTGGGCCGACGTGAGGCGTCGACCACTTGAGTTTCAAGTAGGAGATAATGTATTCTTGAAGGTATCTCCATCGAAAGGAGTAAAGCGGTTCGGAATTAAAGGGAAGCTTAGTCCTAGATTCATTGGACCATTCGAGATCTTGGAAAGGATTGGAGAAGTTGCTTATAGACTTGCACTACCACCATCGTTGTCTCAATTACACAATGTGTTTCATATATCTCAATTGCGTAAGTATGTGCATGATTCGAGCCATATTATGGATGAACAACCTTTGAGGATTAAAGCTGATATATCATATGTTGAGGAACCCGAAAGGATAATTAGGGAAGTGAAAGCATTGAGGAATAAGTCTATTCCTATGGTCAAGGTGCAATGGAAGAACCATTCAGTAGATGAGGCCACTTGGGAGTTAGAGGAAGGCATGAAGCAAAAGTACCCCTATCTCTTTGACAGTTCATAAGTTTCGGGGACGAAACTTTATTGAAGGAGGGAAGGATGTTGTACCCCAATGATCATGTACGTGAAAACTATGAATATGAGACGGAATGAAAGCGGAAATTTCTTTTAGCGCATGTTACTTAAGCCTCTTCACTTAATCATTATTAAGGTGATACCAAACCAAATTAAATAAGGGAAACTTCAAGAAAGTAATACATGAAATGTAGAGTTATATGAACCATACATACCAATATATATGTATGTGCGTGTATATGAAATATGTATGCATACATATGCTAATCTTAGAATACAATAAAATATACGAAACAATATAGTATATGAACTAAAGTTACAAGAAATATCAAATGGCCCAAGAAGCCTAAAAATTCGGCCTATACATGGAGATGTTCTAGAAAATTTCTAGCCAATTTTATTAGTTAAAATAATAAGACAAGAAGTTATTATGCAAAGAATAAATAGAAAATAAAATAGACATGCATTTAAGGAACAAGTTAAGACAACTCATTAAAGAAGGAAGTAGTATGGTTGAGGTCATAAAGACCCCAACCAAAACCGCCCCCTTAGTGTCTAGACATGGAGGATTTTTAAATCCTACCATGGTTACTTTTCTCTAAACCAAGGTTAATGTAACCATGATTTAAAAAAGTAACTTGGGTTAGCACAAAAGTAACTATAGTTTGAATAAAGTAACCAAGGTTATACTAACTTAACCTTGATTAACATTCAAGAAAGCCCTAACCCTCACAAAAATCCCTCCAAAACCGTCCCCCTCTCCTAAGTCCCTAACATGTTTTAAATCAAACCATTCTAGAAACATCTATCTTCTCATCATGCAAGAGCAAAACACTTAGACAATTTCCATTCCCCTCACCAAGATTTCGCCCCCAACATCTTGAAGGATGGGAGTTAACTTCAACTTCAAGACTCAAGAAGACATCTAGGTAAGTCTTATTCCAAGTTCCCTTAAGAGAATTCTCATTTTGGTAAAGAATGAAGCTCACATGAACTCTCCTTCTCCATACCCAAAACCGTGGGTTTTATGGTGTAAATAGGTGAAAGCCATCAACTTTCTTAGGTGGTGACATATTGTGGTACTTTAATCTCCATTCCAAACTCATTTTGGTAAGATGCTCTAGCCCTCAAACCTATCCTATTTCCTCTATTGAATAAAGAACTAATCTTTTCATTTCACTCCCTTAAAACCGTATGCTTAAGGTAAAGAAGGTGAAGGATTTCATCACATCTCACTTCATAACCAAGAAAAGACAAGAGCTTTAGCTTGAAGAGGCAAGTATACTTTAACCCCTTACAATATATGTGATTATGTGCATACTTGAATGTCTAGAAGCTTAAGACACGATTTTAGTGAAAATATGCCTAAGTTGTTACCTTTTCTTATGTTTTGAAAGGTTGGATGATAGGCCTCTCTTATGTTGCAATATAAAGCATGTTTAAACTTGAAATAAGAGTTAAAAGTGATGGATTAGGGACTGCCCTATGTTTGATATTGAATGAGACATGATTGGCATGAAACCTAGCATTTTTAGTGATTTTAATATGTGAAATTGTTGGACTAGAGGACTGTTTTGTTTGGAAGGAATGAACAGCCCATATGAACGACTTTTGCATGCTAAAAAGAGACTTGAATTAGTCTACAGAAGCCTTATTATGTCTATTGAATGACCATTAACTTGGATTATAGGCTAAAGAACAAAATTAGGAAGGAAAGGATATTTATATGCATGTTGGTTGGAAATAGAGTTCTGGACAGATTTTATGCCAAATTGATGGACTTAGTTAAGGACCTTCTAAACGTTGGATTGAGCTTATTTTTTGTGTGGTCGTAGCTTATTATGTCTATTTTATTGTGGAATTGGAATTTCTGGAAAATCATTTGTGGATTGGTCAGAAATGAATTTTTAGTATCAAGGGGTCCAAACAGTTTCTGGTCGTACCACCTTAGGGAGAAAATTTATTTAAGTACCTTAAACATCTAGGATTGACCTGAAATTTTTACAGGAAGTACTTAAGATATAGAGATAAGTATCCATGTAAAGAAATTGATTTTATCTATTGATCTTGATGGTAAACCATTGAGGGAAAGTTGGTGTAACATTCTGGAAAACAGGACAGATTGACCCTTTGTGCTTGTATGAATTGTATCGTATTTATTTTGACTTGTTTTGGTGAATGGGCATTTGAATATTGTTCATAAAGGAAATAGGAAAGATTTTCAGGTGCCAAGTGAGCCCTATAATGAGTTTATGGATGGAGACAAGGTAAGGAATGGAGTTGAGAGTGCAGCAGAATTTCTGTTGTACCCTTGTTGGGAATTATTTTTATTGAGGTACCTACGCTTGTCGAAATCGCATGAAATTTGTACAGAATGTAGTTAAGATCATGTGGTGCATGTCCATATTTTTAGTTTCTGGAAAACAGGCTCAAAAGGTTGATTTTGAGGCCGGGCAATACAGGACATGCTGCTGGATCGTTTTCCAGCCCATGAAGAAAGTTGTTTATGATGTTATAAGTGCATTTTACCATGTTGCATCCCATGCACTTGCATTGACATGCTCATATGTTCCATGCTCATGATTTTATTGATGTTTTATATAAAGTTTCTGTTTTGAAAGAATTCAGTCATTCTGGCCAGCTTAACCCGCTACAGATCCGGGGTTAATTGATCTGAAGAATTATAAGAACCGAGCCAGGCCCGATATTATAGGTCTGATGAGATATAAGAACCGATCCAGGCCCGGTATAATAGGTCTGAAGAGTATAAGAACTGAGCCAGGTCCGGTATAATAGACCTGAAGGTGATCGTGTTATAAGAACCTAGTCATGCCCGGTATAATAGGCTGACACACTCTCTTGTTTTATGATGAGCATGATTTAAAAGAAAGAAAGAAAGTTCAAGTATTTTTATGAGCATGTCTAAACGAAAGAAAGAATGTTTTCCGTTGCATTTGCATCGCATTCACAATTTCATACGCATTACGCATGATACCTATTCATAGAAGTAAAGGTTGGCTATAGCACGTAGAATCTAACTAAGTGATGACATTTAGATCTTAGCTAAGTGATTGATATGACTTTAAGTATGATGCTTCGGCAAGGTATTGGCAGGTATGTTTAATCTAAGGAATTGGGGTTTGATTCTTGTATGCCGTTTTCTCTTTATTGTATGGTGTTATTGTATACTTGCTAGCGACTTTGTCGCTTACCCATCTATTTTTCCCCCAGAGCCAGGTAATGAAGTCGAGTGGATTGATGATGAGCCAAGGGTGCCATACCCATAGATTATTGAAGTCACTGTTAAGAGAATGATGATGGAAGCTTTTGATGAACCTTTGGGACATTTTGGGACTTAGCTATTTTTGGATTCTTTTCAGATAATGTTTGTGTAATTTAGCGGTGTAGTTTGCCATCGGTTCAGTTTGTATAATTTTGCTATGTATTCGCGATTTGACGCTTTCGGATTAAGGTTCAAATTCTACCGTATTTTTATCTACCTGTTAAGATCGTGACTTTGTAATCCATGTTTATCCATGGGTTTTACGAGTTAAGTATCGACGCTTTGTACTTTTCTGAAAGGGAAAGTACGGCGGGTGCACCGTACGAGGGGTAGCCGAGTACGGGGCGCTACACATATGTTTCCATCCAATGACGAAATTGCACTCTAGAATCCAAGAGTCAGTCGATAGAATTCCAATTTATGAGACTGCTGTTTAGGATGAATTAAGACAAGCAAATGTAAATGTTGATTGTGTACCAATATTTTTAGTCTATTTAGGGAGGCATGAATTTCCTGAACATTCCAAGAAATGGCATTCATTTTGAGATATGGAGATCCAAGCTTGAGGCTTCTTGGGTTACACGCGTTGTTTGAGACGGTGGAGGCATATCTTTTTCTTCGTGCGATGACCCTTAGTACTGCAATCCACTAGGCCCTGAATGGTTGAGGAGGAGGAAGGCACATCCGATTGTCCTTCTGTCCTGCTGCGGACAGATAACCTCCTAGAGATATCGTCTGTCGACTCTTAAAAGCGCTGATCTTCTGGACATTGTGGCAGTCATAATTTCAGTATCGGAGGCGCGCCCTGGGTGTTTGCAGCCCAGAGTGTCTAAAGGATTTGTTCTGTTTGTTGGTCCTTTATCTGCCTACATATGCATCATGTGACCCTGTTGCAAGCCGCTGCTGCCTGCTGGATAATATTGGCATCCGCTTGTACTGGATCATTAGTTTCCAGATTCTGCTGCAGATCAATGCCTACATGCTCTACATTATTGTCGACTGTCTTGATTTGAACCACAGGTTCCAGAAATGTGTTAGTGTCCAGTATTATCGGATCGTCTTGAGTTGGTAATGTCTTATCCTTCCATGGTGTCCCTCTCTGTGACGGCGCGATACTGGCTTTGAGTTTACCTTTCAGTGAAGGAATTAAGGGTTCCTCATTCTTTTGTCCATTCTTCTCTTTGTCGCAGGACAGAACTAAGTGACCCAAGGTGCGGCATTTTGAACAATAATGGGGCTTATCTTCATACATAATTGATTGAAAGAAACCATAATCGTGGCTTTGAATATAGAGATGTGGCGGAAATTCCGTAGAGACATCAACTTCAAGGCACAGTCTTGCAACTGAAGGATGCAGCAAACTGGATGTTGCATTATCTGCTTTCAGTGGAGTCCCAATTAATCTTGCAATCTCAAAAAGTGCCTCTTGTTTATGAAGATACATAGGAAATCCTAGCATTGATACCCATACAGGTACTATGGGCGTGTCTAATTTTGGATCAAAATTAGAGGGCGACTTGGTTAAGCACATATGAAACCCAAGTACATTCCAAGATCAGCGCGCAAAACATCTAATATAATCTGATTCCTAATCAAAAGTGACCAGTATATGAGAAATATCGAGTAAGCGAACCTTTATTGTGCCTGAAAATCCCACCTTTTTGAACCATGCATGTATGACTTCAAGCTTAGGTCTACCGCACCAAGAGGTACCTACCAGGCTGTATTTTAATGAATTTGTCAATGCGTTAACCTCAGTCTTGGTAAAACTAATCGCCAGAATGCCCTTATATTTGTAGGATTCACGTGGTGGAATGAATGTTTTGGATGATCCAGCGTCGATTGATGCGAAAGTGCACACAGGTGGCGGCTGCTCCATGACTGCGTGCGGGGAAAGAGATTGATGTCAGAGTGAAGAAGAATAACCTGAAGATGAAAATTGGCCAGAAGACGATGATCACGGATCATTGCAGCGCCAAAGAAAACGGAGCCAGTGTCATCAGGGTATATATATATTTTTTAACGAAATGAAATTTTATTATGCTGCCTCACTTATGGCGGAGGAATACCATATTACAAAGAAGTCATCATATGAAAACAAAAGAAACAATGACCTAATGAGCGCCAATCTCCAATTGTATATGATATGCCGCATTAAAACATTGCCAAGTAAAACCACTCTTGTGGATAAAATCTTGGTGAAAGAAAAAGCATACATATTTATACAATCTGAGTGTTGGACCAATACAGGAGGAATAAATACATAGGAAAGCAGAAAATTATGTGTCGTCATTCCAAAAATTATGATGTTCTTTTTGTAGCCGTAGATATGCAAGCAAGCCGGTGAGAGAGAGCAAGACCGTGAGACATACGCACTCTGTCGCACCTCATAACAAAACAGAAATTGAAACATCAGTAGTGCAAAAACAGTATATGGCAAAGTAAATGTATGGGGAAAGCACATACCCATGCCACCTTGATCAAGGAGAACTAAGACGACATCCACAAAATTACTCATCCCCTGATATCAAACGCTGCCTTCAAAGTATATGACTCCAGTGGAATTGTTTGAGTCCCCGCCATGCACCGAGGCAATACATGCCTCATTTGACGCATGACCGCCAATAACAGAGCAAAACCCAGAATAGAAAGATATGTAAGCATAAACAGAAGCAGCTAACATATGAAAGTTAAAAGATACCAAGGCATGGAAAAGAACAAACCAGTGTTTCATGTGGCCGTAGTCAACACAGGAAACCAAAAGTGTTCATCGCCAACACAATGTGAGACATTTAATCAATGACGCAAGGTAGGCAGTTTTATGTCAATAAGTATTGCTCCACGAACCTCACAGTGGAGGTCATGGAGAGAATTATAACGTCGTAGACCTACTGCTCTACAACCATAGCGCGCTGATCTATGAGATGCAGTATTGGCTTCTCTTGGACAATGCTGAACAGTGGATTGATTTAATGTCAAGAACAATGATGTGCGTAGAAGATCGGCCGCCAAGAAACTCGTGAATGGATGAGAATTTGACAACATGGAAAGAATAGATTTTCAATCCGTCTCAATAATAATGTTGTCATATTTTCGCGCATAATAAACCAGCGCTAACGTCAATGTCAACAGTTCCGCACGCTGAGGACTAACCATAGGTAATGAAAAACCTATGGCCGAAATCAGTTGGCCCTGATCAGTATGCAAGACTGCTCCTCCTGCCTCCTGATATCTTCCCACTGCTGCGTCTACATTAAATTTCAGCTTTCCAGATAGGGGTATGTAGAGCACCGCACCCCGCTTACCCCCATACGATGCACCTGTCGTACTTCGCTATGGAGAGTACCATGCGTCAATGCATAACATGTCATAGTCCATAACAAAATTTATGGACTTAAATGCTTCATCTTAACATGTAACCAAAAACTTAGGCAGAATAAAAACTTTTAAAAAAAGCATTCCGAATATCCGACATAAGGTTTACAACCATATCCACAAAACAAAAAGGGAAATCCGAAATTAATGTTCCATCATAATTTCATCAAAACATAACCCATCATAATAAAAATTCTTAAGCTGCCATCCTCTTGCACGTCTACAGGTATGGAACTCTAGGAACATCGCCAATCCACTATACCCCGTTTCCTGCAGGCTCTGGGAGGAACAATAAGGGGGTCAATAACAAAGTCACCAGCAAGTACACTATAAACAATCAAGAATTAAATGGAAAGTATACACAAGAACCAAATCCCAAGAATTTGGATTCCCAACATACCTGACCTTCAATCCATTAGCCGCAAAGGAAACAAGATCATAACTTATATGACGAAATATAATAAGATCATAACTTAGGTGACATAAAATAATAAGATTGTAACCTAAGTAACAGTACATCTAGCATTCGACTAGCCATAAAATCAATATGTATGAATATGCAAATGTGATGCAACATGATAAGATGAGGATTACTTTGATCATTCTTTCTTTCAAAACATTATCGTCATAAAACAAAAATAGAGAGTGTTCAGATCTATTATCTCTAGATCTAAGGCGGTCATATCATATCCTTCGGATCTATTATTTCTATATCCAAAAACGATCATACAATCAACAATCATCATCAGGTCTATTTTCTCCGGGCTTGAACGGTCATAAATCATCATCAGGTCTATTCTCTTTGGGCCTGAATGGTCATAAATCATCATCATCAGGTCTATTCTCTCCGGGCCTGAATGGTCATAATCATCATCATCAGGTCTATTCTCTCCAGGCCTAAACGGTCAACTTATTATCCGATCAATTAACCCTAGATCTGGAGCGGGTTGCGTTGGCCAGGAATTAATGGTACCAATAGGAGTCTTTCTTTCAAAACTAAAATCTTTTCTTCAAAAAGAACTTTTCTTAAATTTCTATGGCATAAAATCAGTCACGTAAATTGTGTGAATGGGGACAATGCAATTCATGACTAAATACATCACATAACACATGTATGGACTTGTCCCTTAAGCTGGAAAATAAATCCAGCATTAATGCTCTGTTCATGCGGCCTCAAAATCCTCAATTCAGGGCCTATTTTCATAGACTTATGCCACACATATGCATAATGGAATCTTATCTACATGCCATAAAAATTTCTTAACATTTCGAGGCAGTTAAAACCCTCAAATCAATAAATTACTGAAAAGGGGTATTGTTGAACCCAGTAGTGCAATACCCATCTATACCGTTGCTTAATGGGCAATAAAGCCTTATCCAATTAAGACTATTACCTGGAAACATAGATAACATACCGAAGAGTAATATTTAAAGGCCCAAACATCACATACAAGTCCAATTAAACTAGATGAAGGCCTTAACTTACACATCACCATGCGGCTCTGTGTTCCAGTTTTGTACCGTGACATTCACCTCAAATGTTACCTCATAAAAACAGTAATTTCAAGCAAATTATTTACATGGTCGTGTTCATCTATGTCTTAGGTAAGTACTATAAAAATTTCAAGCCAATCCAATATACTTAAGGGGATCAATTAATTTTCTTTCTCAGTCAAAGTATTTACTGGAACTGCAGTGACCTATTCCTACAAAAAATTTTATTAAGGTGAAATCACAAGTCCTTTTACCAAAATTCCACCTCACACTTTTACTAAAAATGCAAGGCTACCATAATACCAAAATTTGGCTAAATTGCACGTTCCTAAGGTTTGTTTTCAGAGCACACAATACGCTACTCAAAACTTTCTAGCTCTAGTGAATCAACCTTTTATCACTTTTTCTTATTCAAGACTTTCCAACTAAATTTATTTCTCTAAAATAGCTTACTAACCACTAAATAAACCCTTTAACATAATTATTCCAAGTTTCATAATAATCTTTAGGCTAAACATGTATCACGCCAAAACAGCCTTGCAAACGTACACATAGCACACACCCTCTTCTCACATTTCTCACCTCATAGAGTCTATTCTCAACAAGACTAATTCATGCATCAAATAATCACCACAATAGCCGTGTCTTACACATAGTGGCTCTCATGTCATATTTTAATTTGAGCACAAACATATCCATGTAGTAAGTCATTCAATCATCCCAACACTTTTCTTTATAACAACTAAGTTCTCATCTTTAGTACTTAGAATAATCAACTAAGATTCACATTTTAGAAAGGCTAGTCAATCAAGCATACACTTCACAAATAAGTCAAGATTGCTTAGAGTATACTTGCCTCTTTGAGCTTAGATCTTTCTCTAGCTTGTGCCTTGGTTGGAATTGAGTGAAATTTCCTCCAACTTCTTCCTATGGCATACGGTTGTGAGAGAGTAAGTTGAAGTAGATGTTAGCTACTATTTAAATACATAATAGAGCTAGTTTGAGGCTATATTAGCTTACCAAAATAGTGTTCAAATGGGGATTGTATGAGGCTCAACCCACCAAAATGCTTGGTATCACCTAGTAGCTTGAAGGAGCTTCACCTAGTGACCATGTAGGGGTCATGGTTTTGTAGAGAAAAATGATCAAAATGTGAGCTTTACATTTAGATAAAATGGAATGTACTTTAGAATCTAGGATGTAACGCACGTAGATGGAACTTGGATCCTGAATATGGTTCTTGGATCTCCTTAGTCCAAGGCTAGCCGTATGAAGGAATGTGATGGAAGATTTGCCTAAGTATGCAAGAAGTCTTGAATGTTTTGCTTAGGTAAGTTCTTGAGAGGGTTGAGAGTTGGAGATGGAGAGAAGCTTTTAGGACCCTTTTGAAAATGTTTTCTTGTAATACCAAGATGGATGGCCGGCGGTTTCTTAAAGAAGGAGGAGAAGAAAACCTTTCATTGCACGGAACACCATAATTAGTGTCTTACATCAATTACTACTCGAGTTACTTTTTGAGGTGGGGTTAAGAAAAGTAACTAAGGTTGTTAAGGAGAGTTACCATGGATTAGCCATGGGGTAATCCGGCGGTGGGGGGGGGTTGTTTAGGCTTCTTTATTCTTTAATTTTCTTTTGAAAGTAGTTAATGAAAAAGTTGATAGTTAGTTAAGATGTTAATTGTAAAGGTGATTCCATAATCCCCCATTGCTTTGCATCCAACGGCCTCAAGGGTGGAAAGGAAGAAAAATCTTCAATCTTGGAATAACATCCTACTTCACTTAATGTGTAAAACCTTTTGAATTTCTTTATGAAAACAATAAAGTGATTAGTTGAAGCACTTAAATAAAAAGAGATCTCATGGATGCCTTATCCATACCTTACCCGGCGGCCTTAAAGGAAAAAGGTGGGAGACTTTTACTTAAACTCTTGAAGCATTATTAGTAGAATACTTAATTCCTTGTTTCGGCTTTTAGGCTCACTTTAGGAAGCTATTAAAGGCTATTTGGCTTTTTAAGGATTTAAAGTATTCTAGAATTTTCCAAGACCCCTATGATCGGATTTTTCTAAAATCTTGTAAGGGCAAATTTGTCTTTTCACATGCTTCATAATACTTACTTGGAGTATTATACTATTTCTTATAGTATTCACTTGAGGAAAAAAATAATTAAAGAAAAAGTAATACAACGTAATAAAATGCACTTAGAAGATCCAACATTTTATTAAACCACTTCATACGAGGCTCAAGTACATTACGTTTGCGTTGGGTACAACATCCTCCCCCTTATCACAAGTTTCGTCCTCGAAACTTAAGAGTACTAGTCAAAAAGATGTGGGTACAAGTTCTTCATGCGTTTTTCTGTTTCCCAAGTGACTTAATCAACAGAATGGTGCTCCATTGCACTTTAACCATGGGGATAGTTCATTTCCTTAGAGCCTTTTCCTTCCGGTCAATGATCCTCTCTGGCTCTTCCTTATACGACACATCGGCTTCAAATTTCTAGGGCGGCTCCTCAATGATATGACTGGGCTCATGCACGTACCGACAAAGCTGGGATATGTGAAATACATCATGTAACTGAGACAATTATGGCGGTAGCGCTAACCAGTAAACGACTTCTCCAATCCTTTCAAGAATCTCATATGGCCCGATAAATCTTGGACTTAGTTTACCTTTTATGCCAAATCTTTTCACTCCCTTCGATGGCGACACCTTTAAGAACACATTCTCACCTGCGTGAAATTCCAACGGTCGCTGCTTTTCATCGGCCCAAACTTTGCTCTATCTTGAGCCGCCTTCAACCTTTGCTTGATAATTAGCACCTTTTCTCGTGTTTGCTCCACTAGGTCTGGTCCTGCAAGAATTTTATCTCCAATTTCATCCCAATAAAGTGGAGATCGGCACTTCCTTCCATATAGCACTTCATAAGGGGCCATTCCAATGGATCGATGGTAGTTATTATTATAGGAAAACTCCATTAACTTGAGGCTCTTGTACCAACTCCCTCAAAAATCAAGGATGCAAGCTCGTAACATGTCTTCAAGTGTTTTGATGGTCCTCTCCGATTGACCATCAGTCTGAGGGTGAAATGCTGAACTCATCCGTATCTCAGTGCCCATCGCTTTCTGGAAAGCTGTCAAAAATCTAGAAATAAAGCGAGGGTCGCGGTCACAAACAATACTCATGGGTATCCCATGCAGGCACACAATCTGATCTATATACATTGAAGCCAACTTCTCCAAAGAGGCTTTGGTTGACATAGCCATGAAACGGGCAGACTTCGTCAAACGATCGACTACAACCCAAATAGCATCATGTCCATTCTTTGTCCTTGGTAGGTCAGTCACAAAGTCCATAGTGATGTGATCCCATTTCCACTAAGGGACTTCAAGAGGCTGCAATAATCCAGTGGGTCTTTGATGTTCTGCTTTCACTCTCTCGCAAATGAGGCATTTCGCTACGAATTCGGCAATTCGTTTCTTCATGCCATGCCACCAGAATCTCTGCTTTAAATCTTGATACATTTTGTTGGCTCCAGGATGAATGGATAGACGAAAACTATGAGCTTCCCAAAGGACTTCATTCCTTATATCATCATCATTGGGTACGCACAATCGACCCCCAAACCACAAGCTGTCATCATTTCCGACCTCAAAATCTTCAGAAGGCTTCACTTCCTACTTATCCTTAATTTTCTTCAAAGCTTCATCTTTTCCTTGACCCTCTCTAATTCTGTCAATTAGTGAAGGAATCAAAACCAAATTAGCAAGTACATTATCAACAGAATCAACTACCTCTAGGTTAAATTGTTCTATATCGCGCAGCAGAGGTGGTTGACGTGGATGGCTCGTCTTCCGACTCAAAGCATCGACAACTCAATTGGCTTTCCCTGGATGATACTGGATAGAGAGGTCGTAATCCTTTATCAACTCTATCCATTGGCGTTGGCGCATATTCAATTCCTTCTGGGTGAAAAGGTACTTGACTTTTGTGATCCGTAAAGATTTCACACCTTTCACTGTATAGATAATGCCTCCATATCTTTAGGGCAAAGACCACAGGTGCAAGCTCAAGATCATGGAATGGATAATTCTGCTCGAACGGCTTTAGCTGGCGAGATGCATACGCAATCACTCGATCTTTCTGCATTAACACACATCCAAACCTGTTTTTCGAGGCATCACTATACACTACAAAACTTTCACCCAAAATAGGCTTAGCCAAAACTGGAGCAGATGTCATCTTTTCTTTCAACTCTGCAAAGCTCCTTTTGCAGTCCAAAGTCCACTCGAACTTTGTCTTCTTATGTGTCAATCGGGTGAGTGGCATAGCAATCCAGAAAAATCCTTCAACAAACTTGCGATAGTAGCCGGCGAGACCTAGAAAACTCCGTAATTTTGTAACATTCATTGGCCTTGGTCATTCCGTGATTGCTTCAATCTTTTTGGGATCTACCGATATCCCATCTTTGGATATGACAAGGCTGAGAAATGCTACACTGTGTAGCCAAAATTTTCATTTACTAAATTTGGCGTAGAACTGCTTCTTCCGTAAGATGTCAAGGACGATCCTTAAATGGGCAGCATGAGACTCTTCGTCCAGTGAGTAAATTAAGATATCGTCAATGAAAACAACAACAAACTTCTCCAATTGCTCTTGAAATACTCGATTCATAAGGTCCATGAATGCCGCAGGGGCATTCGTCAATCCAAATGGCATCACAAGAAATTCGTAATGCCCATAACGCATCTTAAACGCGGTTTTCGGAATATCCTCGGCTTGATCTTCAATTGAAAATATCCAGAACAAAGACAAATTTTTTTACTGAAAACTCATGCTCCCTGTACCAAGATACCTTTTGACAGGGTTCAAAACAAAATTATTATCAAAATCAAAATTTTAATTGCTTACCCGAAGCTGGTCGAATAGATCATCGATCCTAGGCAGCAGGTACTTGTTCTTTATTATAATCTTGTTGAGCTCTCTATAATCGATACCCCGATGCATGCTTCCATCCTTTTTCTTTATAAACAGCATGGGAGCACCCCAAGGCGAGACACTTGGGTGGATAAGTTTCTTTTCCAACAGCTCACACAACTGCTCCTTCAGTTCCTTTAGCTCATCAGGAGCCATTCGGTAAGGAGCCTTTGATATTGGCTCGGCTCCCGGAATCAAATTGATTTGGAACACCATTTATCGATCTGGAGGAAGGCCCGGCAACTCATCTGGAAAAACATCAGGATATTCCTGAACTACCGGGACTTAAGGCATAAACTAAGAATACTTCATGTCTTTTCTCAAATCGTAACTTACTGCTCGCATTTGGAATTTTAGGTGCTTTAACGACCAGGGTGCTTATCCGATTGTCGAGAACCTATAAAAACAATAGTGTAATGTACTCTAGCTTTCACATTTCATCTGTGCTACTCTAATCGTCTTCTTTTATCCACCATATTACTGACTTTGCAGAAATCTTCCTTAAGATTCTTTATCTTATTGCAGTAGTTCGGTCTTTGGCATTACCATTCATACTTGGTTAATATGCAAGGTAAAACATAGGTGCCATATATTAAATTGCGCAATTAGGCGTACCTGTTGATGTGTTTGAGGATTCAGGAATTTCTGGATCAGGCACACTCTGGTTTAGACTGGTGTTCCTTGATTGTCCCTTTGTTAGCCCTAAGTGGATATGGCTCCCACCTCCTTCTTCGTTCCTTAATTTTCTTTCTAAGTCTTCTATTTCGCCTTCTGTCAGTGTGCTATCACGTTCCTCTCTGTAGCAATCCTCCAGTAATTCTTCAAAAGTCCTTGAATACGCATTGACTAGCCGAATCTTGATTTGGAGGTCTAAACCGCACATAAATCTGATCACCTTATGCTTTTCAACTTCCATGATCAAGGGAACATATCGGCGCAATGTAATAAAACGACGAGCATATTCTGAGACGGTGATACCTGGCTCTTGTCTCAGTGTGTCAAATTTTTCAACCATTTTCAGGATCAAGTCCGAGGAGAGGAAAAACTCACAAAACTCTTCTAGAAACTTTGCCCAAGTTACCGGCCGAGGCAGTGGCTGGATACAAGTCCTCCACCATTGGCTGGCCTTACCGTTCAGAAACGGCCGGACAATCTGTGCTCTTATCTTATCAGGCACCTGTATTAGCAAGAAGTTACCTTCAACTTCAAATAACCATTTTTCTGCCTCCTCTAAACGATATTCCCTGCCAAATCTCGGGATACGTGCCCTTACTAGCTTTCGATAGTAAAACCCACTACTTCCTAAGGGTGACAGTGATAATGCCTGTTTACTGGACCGCGATGCCATCCTGTTTTAAGCAGTGAGCCTGATGAATACATAGAATTTCCATTGTAATTGTTCTATCTATTTATGTCTGAAAAGGAGTTGAATAAATGTCAATATTCTAAATTGATTTCTACCTCATCCAAGGAAGGGTAAGGTTGATCACACCTATTCGTATAGCCTGGAATTTACTCAAAGTTGAAATATCAGGATGTGTAACAGAAATAAATTCATAATTCAATGGAAACTTAAATGAATATTCGAGAAGATAAGATTCGAATTAAATTCTGTGGCATTTAAAATTTAATCGACTAGGATTTAATCATTAGGTTAAGGCCCTAATTCCAGTATAAGTCATCCTAGTCTAAAATCAACACTCTTCTAAGATCATGACTTAGGTCTAAGGTCAAACTTAGATTTTCAAAAATCATCACTTAATTCTATATTCTGCCCGAATCTAGAGCCTGGGCTCTGATACCACCTGTAGCGCCCCTCACCCGGCCTACCCGCCTACATTACGCCCGCCGTACTTCGCTACGGAGAGTACCAGACATCAATGCCTAAAATGTTATTGTCCATAACAAAATTATGGACTTTCATGCTTCATCTTAACAGGTAACCAAAAAATTAGGCAAAATAAAAACTTTTAAACAAAGCATTCCGAATATCCGACATAAGGTTTACCACCATGTCCACAAAACAAAAAGGGAAATCAGAAATTAATGTTCCATCATAAGTTAATCAAAACATAACCCATCATAATAAAAATCCTTAAGCTACCATCCTCTCGCACGTCTACAGGTATGGAACTCTAGGCTCATCGTCAATCCACTCTATCACGTTTCCTGCAGGCTCTGGGAGGAAAAATAGGGGGTGAGTGACAAAGTCACCAGCAAGTACACTATAAACAATCAGGAATTAAATGGAAAGTATACACAAGAACCAAATCCCAAGAATTTGGATTCCCAACATACCTGACCTTCAATCCATTAGCTGCAAAGGAAACAAGATCATAACTTATACGACGAAAGATAATAAGATCATAACTTAGGTGACAGAAAATAATAAGATCATAACCTAAGTAACAGTACATCTAGCATTTGACTAGCCATTAAATGCAATATGTGTGAATATGCAAATGTAATGCAACATGATAAGATGAGGATTACTTCGATCATTCTTTCTTTCAAAACATCATCATCATAAAACAAAAATAGAGAGTGTTCAGATCTATTATCTATGGATCTGAGGCGGTCATATCATATTCTTCGGATCTATTATTTCTAGATCCAAAAACGGTCATACAATCAATCATCATCATCAGGTCTATTCTCTCGGGCCTGAACGGTCATACTCATCATCAGATCAATTAACCCTGGATCTGGAGAGGGTTGCGCTAGTCAGGAATTAATGGTACCAATAGGAGTCTTTCTTTCAAAATTGAAATCTTTTCTTCAAAAAGAGCTTTTCTTAAATTTCTTTGGCGTGAAATCAGTCTCATAAATCGTGTGAATGGGGATAATGCAATGCATGATGTGCAACATGCAATTCATGACTAAATACATCACATAACACATGTACGGACTTAAGCTGGAAAATAAATCCAGCATTAACGCTCTGTTCATGCGGTCTCAAAATCCTCAATTCAGGGCCTATTTTCATAGACTTATGCCTCACATACACATAATGGAATCTTATCTACATGCCATAAAAATTTTGTAACATTTCGAAGTAGTTAAAACCCTCAAATCAATAAATTACTGAAAAGGGGTACTGCTGAACCCAGCAGTGCAGTACCCGTCTATACCTTTACTTAATGGGCCATAAACCCTTATCCAATTAAGAATATTACCTGGAAACATAGCCAACATATTGAGTAATATTTAAAGGCCCAAACATCACATACAAGTCCAATTAAACAAGATTAAGGCCTTAACCTACACATCACCATGCGGCCCTGTGTTCCAGTTTTTCACTGTGACATTCACCTTAATTGTTACCTAATAAAAACACTAATTTCAAGCAAATTCTTTACATGGACGTGTTCATCTATGTCTTAGGTAAGCACTATAAAAATTTCAAGGCAATCCAATATACTTAAGGGGGTTAATTAATTTTCTTTCTCAGTCAAGGTATTTACTGGAATTGCAGTGACCTATTCTTACTAAAAATTTTATTATGGTCAAACCACAAGTCTTTTACCAAAATTCCACCTCACAGTTTTACTAAACATACAAGGCTACAATTAGAAAAATTTACCTAAATTGCACATTCCTAAGGTTCGTTTTCAGGGCACACAATACGCTACTCAAAACTGTCCAGCTCTAGTGAATCTACCTTTTATCACTTTTTCTTGTTCAAGACTTTCCAACTAAAATAACCTGCCATCCACTAAATACACCCTTTAGCATAATAATTCCAAGTTCCACAACAATCTTTAGGCTAAATATGTATCACGCCAAAATAGCCTTGTAAACATACACATTGCACACGCCTTCTTCTCACATTTCGCACCTCATAGAGTCTATTCCCAACAAGACTAATTCATGCATCAAATAATCACCACAACAGACGTGTCTTGCACATATTGGCGCTCATGTCGTATTTTAGTTTAAGCACAAACATATCCATGTAGTAAGTCATTTAATCGTGCCAACACTTTTCTTTTATAACAACTAAGTTCTCATGTTTAGTACTTAGAATATTCAACTAAGATTAACATCTTAGAAAGGCTAGTTATTCAAGCATGCACTTCACAAATAAGTCAAGATTGCTTAGAGTATACTTGCCGCTTTGAGCTTAGATCTTTCTCTAGCTTGTGTCTTGGTTGGAATAGAGTGGAATTTCCTCCAACTTATTCATATGGCACACGGTTGTGAGAGAGGAAGTGGAAGTAGATGTTATCTACTATTTAAATACATAATAGAGCTAGTTTGAGGCTAGATTAGCTTATCAAAATAGTGTTCAAATGGGGATTGCAAGAGGTTCAACCCGCCAAAATGCTTGGTACCACCTAGTAGCTTGAAGGAGCTTCACCTAGTGACCATGCAGGGGTCACGGTTTTGTAGAGAAAAATGAGCAAAATGTGAGCTTTACATTTTAGAGAAAATGAAATCTACTTTAGAATATAGGATGTAACTCACCTAGATGGAACTTGGATCTTGAAGATGGTTCTTGAATCTCTTTAGTCCAAGGCTAGCCGTATGAAGGAAAGTGATGAAAGATTTGCATAAGTATGCAAGAAGTCTTGAATGTTTTGCTTAGGTGAGTTCTTGAGAGGGTTGAGAGTTGGAGATGGAGAGAAGCATCTAGGACCATTTTGAAAATATTTTCTTGTAATACCTAGAGGGGTGGCCAGCGGTTTCTTAAAGGAGGAGAAGAAAATCTTTCATTGCATGGAACACCATAGCTAGTGTCTTACATCAATTAATAGTTGAGTTACTTTTTGAGGTGGGGTTAAGAAAAGTAACTAAGGTTGTTAAGGAGAGTTACCATGGATTAGCCATAGGGGTAGTCCGGCGGTGGGGGGGGTTGCTTTAGGCTTCTTTATTCTTTAATTTGCTTTTGAAAGTAGTTAATGAAAATGTTGATAGTTAGTTGAGATGTTAATGGTTAAGGTGATCCCATAATCCCCCATTGCTTTGCATCCAACGACCTCAAGGGTGGAAAGGAAGAAAAATCTTCAATCTTGGAATAACATCCTACTTCACTTAATGTGTAAAACCTTTTGAATTTCTTTATGAAAACAATAAAGTGATTAGTTGAAGCACTTAAATAAAAAGAGATCTCATGGATGCCTTATCCATGCCTTACCCGACGGCCTTAAAGGAAAAAGGTAGGAGACTTTTCCTTAAACTCTTGAAGCATTATTAGTAGAATACTTAATTCCTTATTTAGGCTTTTAGGCTCACTTTAGGAAGCTATTAAAGGCTATTTGGCTTTTTAAGGATTTAAAGTATTCTAGAATTTTCCAAGACCCCTATGACCGGATTTTCTAAAATCTTGTAAGGGCAAATTTGTCTTTTAACATGCTTCATAATACATACTTGGAGTATTATACTATTTCTTATAGTATTCACTTTAAGGAAAAAATAATTAAAGAAGAAGTAATACAACTTAATAAATTGCGCTTGGAAGATCTAACATTTCATTAAACCACTTCATACGAGTCTGAAATACATTACGTTTTTTGTTGGGTACAACAGGGTAATTCCCATCAAACTATCTGCAAGCGTTTTGAACTCAAAGGAGGAGAGAAGGCAAGGGCCACTAAATGTGATATATTCGCTGCAAACGTTTTCCCATTCATTGCTGAACACCATGTATAGATTGTCATTCTTACCTTATCAAACAACCACGCATAATCAAAATTTTTTGAGCAAAATCGTATTGCCACGTATTCCTTCCAGATAACTCACGTGACAATTGATGGTACTGTCGCCCTAAGCATACCCATCATAGATTTTTGATTGGAGATTCGTCACTAGCGGTAGAGATAAGGTCATAATAGAGTCCTATGTAATTACTCAGAGACCGGAAGATACAGCTCCATAATATGCGATAGGGGTAGGGGGAATGGTCAAACTAATATGATATGCCTCATTAAAACATTGGCAAGAAAAACCAACCTTGTGGATAAAATCTTGCACGAAGGAAAAAGAGTACATATTTACCACATTTGAAACATCGAGTACATAAAAATGGGATAACTCCAGTGCAGCCAAAGCATGCCAGCCATTGCGAAAATTCCCAGCATCGTCCATGAGCAACCATGTAAAAGCGAAATTGTAACCGTTAAGAAACAATGTAGGCCAATAGTGAATAAAAACCATTATTATCCAACAGCAGAAGAGCATATCGAGGATGCCTATACTCCATAGAATGCAGGCAGAATGTGTGTAGTATAGCCAATCCGTATGGAGACGAGCAGAAGAATCTGTAGCAAGCTGACGATCATGCATGCCGAAGATGGACAGTAGTAATATCCAGCCTGATGCAACTGCGAACCAAGGGTGGAAGTGTATGATGTGTATAATAAGCCGTCATAGGAGTCAGTAACCCATGCTGCGCTAAATAATGTACCGCTATATTCGCCTCCCGATAAACATGCTGAACATCAAAATGAACCTGCAGCTGCAAATGTCGAAGCATGCGAAGATAATAACTCCCGGCAATAGCGATGCGTCGATATAGTAAATGAATCAACTGCTGACAGTCGGTCTCCAGAATCATGTGGCGATGTAGTCGTAGAAAGTATAACAACCCAAACAAAGATGCCTGCATTTCTGCAAGGAATGGCGAGCATGATGGTAGTCTGAAAGAAATTGCCCCAAACACATATGCCAAAATTGTCTCGTAAAATAACATCACCTGCAGCAAAAGTTCGCCCAACAGTGGCATCAACATTAAGCTTCACTCGACCAGAAGGAGGAACTAACCAGCGGACAACCATGGGTCGTTTGATACGAAGAGGTGGTAATAGATTCAGGTGTTGGATTGAACTGTAACTGGAGGCAAGATTTGTTACATCAAGTGTTTTGCCCCACAAATAAATATCAGAGTGTATAAAAACGATGAGTAAGTGGATAGTATATCGGATGGCATCGCCATATATTAAGGAGGCGTATGCCTGCCATATATAATAAACAACGACGCTAGGAATCACAATTTGCAACACCCCCAATAAATTATTTGATGATGCATGAAACCACCAAGATAATAGATAAGGCCATAAACGCGTGGATGCGTGTAGATTTCCATGCATCATGTTCGAGAAAAGACACCAAATAGGACGAGTGCATGCACAATTCAAAAAGATATGACGCACCTCTGCTGAAGCTACAATGCAAAAAGGGCATTGCGTGGGTATGGATGTCGTGAAACGCCCAATGTAATCCTCTAAAAGGAATGCCCTGTGACACACACGCCAAAGAAAATGTCGAACTGTTGGCCGGTGATGCTTATTCTATATATATATATATTTTTTTTTATTTTATAACAACAAGCTATATATTTCTATGTCGATATTTCATCGACACATCATCAACGTATGTCAACATCAAGGTACTATATACACATCATCCTTTTGAGTATGTACATACTCCGAGTCATATATTCCATGTCATCAACCTTCCAAAAATATACGGACATGTCAAAACTTCGTAAACCAAAAATCGCCACATCAAATGACTACCAAACCGTTATCGACATGTCATATACTTACCTTAGAAAGATGGCCAGCCAATATACACTTCAAATACACAAACATTTCTCGTACCACATGTCAAATACAGCCCCATAGTCATACCATAATTACATATATCAATTACCTATCATTTTCCTTGATTTCTTGAAAATTCAAATTCAAAGGCCGAAATTCTTTGTCTTTTGGAGCTGAAATTATACATTATATTATGTACATTATATGGTGTATAAAAAATTTTATATGTCTAAGTGGTTTGAGATAAATTGGTGAAAAATCGCGCAATCGACGGAAGTAGAAAATTCGTTTTTCTACATTCTTAAGGGGACATTTTTTTGCTACACTTTGTGACATGTATTTAGACATGTCTTACACATCCAAGACATATCTTGGAGTATTCTAGATGTGGCGCCCCGCACCCTGGCCTAGCCGGATACGATACGCCTGCCGTACTTCACTACGGAGATTACCAGACATCAATCAACAACATGTCGTAAATATGTGGACCTTTCTGCTTACACATCAATAGGTAAGCAAAACCGAGGCAGAATAAAAACTTTTTAGAATAAAAGAGTCTAAACGTCCGTCATAATTCTTACAAACATGTTCGCAAAATAAGAAAATCTGAAAATCAATGTTCTCAACATAAGATCATAAAAAGTCCATCAAGCATGACCATCACAACAGAAACCCTTAAGCCATTCTTCTTTCGCTCTTCTATGGATAGGGAACCCTAGGCTCATCCTCGATCCACTCGACCCTATTTCCTGCAGGTTCTGGGAGGAAAAATGAGGGGTGAGTGACAACGTCACCAGCAAGTAAACCATAAATAATCATGAATTAAATGGAAAGTACACACAAGAACCAAAACCCTGAAATTTTTGTTTCACAACATACCTGACCTTCAATCCATTACCAATAAGGAAAATAGGATCATAGATTATAAGACAAGAAATCACATTGAGATCATAGCTTAGGAGCTATTGAATCATAACATCATAGCCTAAGTAACAGTACATCAATCATCTGATTAGCTATGAAATGTGGTATGCGTGTGTATGCGCATGTGATGCATCATGATAAAAATAAAGACAAGTTTTTTCGTTCTTTCTTTCAAAACATCAGCGTCAATAAAAACAAGAGAGGGTTTAGATCTATTATATCCGGATCTGAGGCGGTCATGCTCATCCCTTCGAATCTATTATTTCCGGATCCGAAAATGGTCATATCATCAATCATAGTCATCAGGTTTATTCCCTCCGGGTATGTATGGTCATAATTGTCATAATCAGGTCTATTCTTTCCAGGCCTGTACGGTCATAATTATCATAATCAGGTATATTCTCTCCGTGCCTAAACGGTCATAATCATCAGATCAATTAACTCCGGATCTGGAGCGGGTTAAGCTGGCCAGAAATAATGGTACCAATGGAAAGCGTTCTTTTCCAAATCTGAATCTTTTCTTGAAAAACGTTTTTTCATTATTCTTTGACATAAAATAAGTTTCATAAATCATGCAAATGATGATGATGCAATGTACGATGTGCACTATGCAATTCGTGACAAAATGCATCACGTACATACAAGTATGGTTTTATTCTTTAAGCTGTAAAAATTTTCTAGAATTAATGTTCTGTTGTGCGGCTTCAAAACCTCATGATTCGGCCTATTTTCATAGTCTCTTCACATATGTATGCATAAGGGCTTCTTGTCTACTTGTCATAAAAATTACATAACGAATCAAGATGTAGAAAACCTTCAATTCATTAAATTACCAAACAGGGTACTGCTGAATTCAACAGTGCAGTACCCTTCTTTTACCTTTCTTTAAAGCCCATTAAGTATTATTTATTTTGGGCCAACACCTGGAAAATACTGAAAACATACCAGGAATTAATGTTCATAAGCCCAAACCATACAAACAAGTCTAAATCCACAAGAACAAGGCCTCACAACCAATTCCGTAATTCTGTCCAATTTTCCAGTTTAGTAGTACCAACTTAACTTCGGTAGTTACCCCTTAAAATAATAATTCCAGGCTGATTAATTTACATGGACATGCTCCCCGATGTCCTAAGTAATTACCATAAAAATTCCAAAGAATAGTAACTTTAAAGGGGTCATTTACTCGCTTTCCCAAAAACGGTTTCATGTTGATTCTAGAGTGACCAGTTTTACTACAAATATTATTGTGACTAAACCGTAAGTCTTTTTTCCAAAATTCCAACTTGCCGACTTAGTAAACACACAAAGCTATCATCCTACCAAAAATCAGCCCATTTTCCAGTAAACCAAGGCGTCACTTAATTCTGTCCAGTTCCAGTAATTTCAGCTTGGCCAGTTTTACTAAATATTCTATTAAGGATAAGCCATAACTTCTTTTACCAAAATTCCAACTCTCATATTTAATACACACATAAGGATAACACCATGCCAAAAATCAGCTAATTTAAACACTTCTAAGATTCCTTTTCAGTTCATGCAAAACGTCACATGAATCTGTCCTGTTCCAGTAATTTTTCCCTTTTTGTCACTTTGCTTACTAAAAGTGTTTCAACTTAAGTTATTCTTCAAAAATGGCTTACTAACCATCAAATACACCTTTTTAACATAAACATTACAGGTTCTAATACATTCTAAAGGTCACATACAAATCACTTCAAAACAGTTTTGAAGGTTTACACATAACACATCTTGATTTTGCACCTTTTGTTCATAATTAGGTTTATCCTTGGCACATCTAGTTTGTATGTCCCATACCCCCAAAACAGCCCATTCCATACACATGCAAGGACCTATACTTCATTTTTCATAATGAACATATTACCCCTAAGTCACAAAACATCCAAACATACAACTTATATGCATCCTTTACCCCACAAGTCACATTCTTTCACAAGAAATATTATTCACCCAACCTCTTCATCCAATCATCCCCCTTATATGTTAAAGAAGAGAGATTTACCACATTCATCTTAGACATGCATCATATTCTTATTCAAAGGAGCAGAGGATCCATCTTTGGGGGATTTTCTGCACATGCATGTCACTTTTCTTAAGGAGCACTAAACTTTCATGCTTCAAGCTTAACATTTGCCATCTAAGATTAAATCTTAGTAATAACTAGACATTCAAACATATACTTTCACACATAAGTCAAGAGTATTTATAGTATACTTGCCTTTACAAGCTAGAACCTTTTCTTAGCTTGGATCTTGAGTGAAATGAGTTGATGCTTTTCCTCCACTTCATTCATGAAGCACACGGTTTCGAGGAGGAAAAAGAAGAAATATTAGTCACCATTTTAAATGTGAAATAGAGCTAGATTAGGACTAGTTTAACTTACCAAAATGAGACTTGGATGGATTTCAAACCACTAAGGAGCTAACACCGCTTAGGAGCTTGGAAGGTTTGAACCTAGTGACCATGAGGGTCACGGTTTTGGCAAACATAAGAGGAATTATGAAATTCAACTAGATAGCTAGACATTCCACTTACCTAGAGGATTCTTGAGGCTTGAAGATGAAAAGGATTTTGGTCTTCCTTGGCTCAAGTTGGCTGTGTGAGGGGTGAAAGAGTTCTTGTTCCTTTTGCTCTTTGTGAATTCTTGAGGGGTTGAGTTTGAGAGAGTTCTAGAGTTCTTGGAGAGAATATTTTCTCAATAGGCTAAGTGTTTTAGCCGTTGAAAGCCAAGAGAGAAGAAGGGAGTTCCATTTGCATGGTTAGGCTAATTAGAGTTAAATAACTTGTGTTACTTTAGCCAACTAAGGTTACTTTATTGCTAACGTAAGTTACTTTAGCAAACTAGGGTTACTTTACTGCTAACTTGAGTTACTTTAGCATTGTGGTTAACATAAAGTAACCATGGTAAAGTTTGAAATGTCTCTTGGTTGCACCATAGAGGAAGCCTCCGGTTAAGGGCAATTAATAGGCTTCACCATGCTTTAGTTACCTTTCAAGTGTGTTTAATGGAAAAGCTACTAGGTAGTTGCCCCCTTTTTCCTTAATTAACTCCCTTTTTCTTGATTTTCCTAATAAAATGTAATTGGAAAAATCATGAGTCTTCTTGGACTCATGGGGCCGAATTTAGTGGGGTTGGGAGGGAATTTAACCCACTACTTGAAATCCCTAATTGCTATTTGGGCTTGATTTTTAGGAAGGCCCTTTTTAGGATTTGTTTCTTTTAGTTGGAAGGGCATTCCCAAGCCCCTTTAAGGCCTTAGGGCCGAAACTTTCTATAGTATTTAGGGTGAATTGGCCACTTCACCACGCTTGAATTATTATACAATATTTTCCTTAAAAAAATCTAATTAAGGAAGTAATCACAAAACTAAATAAAATGTACTTGAAGATGCAACTTTTCATTAATTCCCTTATACAAGTATCAAGTACAATGTGATTTTTCGTTGGATACAACATCCTGCCTCCTTATTACAAGTTTCGTCCTCGAAGCTTAAGAGCACTACACAAAAAGATACGGGTATAAGCTTCTCATGTTTTCCTCCGTCTCCCAAGTAGCTTCATCACTCGAATGGTGCTTCCATTGTACCTTAACCATATGGATGGATCGTTTCCTTAATGTCTTTTCCTTGCGATCAACAATTCTTTCCGGTTCTTCTACGTATGTCGCATCGGCCTCAAATTTCAAGGGCTGCTCCTCGATGATATGGCTAGGCTCGTGCACATACCGACGAAGTTGTGATACGTGAAATACATCGTGCATTTGGGAAAAGGATTGCGGTAGTGCTAATCGATAAGCAACTTCCCCAATCTTTTCAATAATTTCATATGGTCCAATAAATCTGGGGCTTAACTTTCCTTTGATACCAAACCTCTTAACTCCTTTTGATGGCGACACTTTCAAGAACACCTTTTCTCCTGCTTGAAATTCCAATGGCCGCCGTTTCTCGTCTGCCCAAATCTTGCTTCTATCTTGGGCTGCTTGTAACCTTTGCTTGATGATCATTATTTTCTCTCGAGTCTGTTCTACTAGATCCGGTCCTATGAAAACCTTATCTCTAATTTCATCACAGTAAAGCAGAGAGCGGCATTTTCTTCCGTAGAGTGCTTCATACGGAGCCATCCCAATAGATCGATGATAACTGTTGTTATAGGAGAACTCCACTAATTTGAGACTCTTGTCCCAACTCCCTCCAAATTCAAGTGTACAAGCTCGCAACAAGTCTTCCAGTGTTTGGATGGTCCTCTCCGATTGACCATCCGTCTGATGGTGAAATGCAGAGCTCATTCGTATCTCAACACCATCGCTTTTTGACAAGCTGTCCAAAATCGGGATGTAAAACGAGGGTCACAGTCACAAACTATGCTCATGGGTACTCCATGAAGACTCACAATCTGATCAACATACATCGTAGCCAACTTCTCCATAGAGGCTTTGATGGTAATAGCCATGAAGTGAGCAAGTTTTGTTAAACGATCGACGACGACCCAAATGGCGTCATGTTCATTCTTCGTCCTTGGTAGGTTAGTTACAAAGTCCATAGTAATGTGGTCCCACTTACACTCAGGGACTTCAAGAGGCTGTAATAAACCTGCGGGTCTCTGATGTTCCGCTTTCACTTTCTGACAAACAAGGCATTTCTCTACAAATTCGTCAATTCGTCTCTTCATGCCATGCCACCAGAATCTCTATTTTAGATCTTGGTACATTTTGTTGTCTTCAGGATGGATAGACAAACGAGAGTTATGATCTTCACAAAGAACTTCATTCTTTATATCCTCGTCATTGGGTACGCACATTTGTTCTCTAAACCACAAGCTATCATCATTTCTGATCTTAAAATCCTCACATGGTTTCGTTTTCAACTTGTCCTTAGTTTTCTTCAAAGTTTTATCTCTTTCTTGACCCTCTTTAATCTTGTCAATCAACGAAGGAGCTAATACTAACTTAGCAAGCATGCTATCAATGGAATCCACCACCTCGAGATCAAATTCTTCCACATCACGCTGCAAAGGTGGTTGACGCGAATGGCTTGTCTTTCGACTCAGGGCGTCAACTACTTTATTGGCTTTTCCCGGATGATACTGATGTTAGGGAATCCGACAAGATCACTGCAAAACGCGCAGCAGAAAAACAAAACTTGATCTCCGATTTCCTACCAAGGTTCCATGTTGTTCGTTTAATTCGATGAAAGAAACTCAAATATTACCCATATAGATTCGAAATCCGCAGATGGAAGAGGTGTGAAATCACGAACAGCCTCTGCCGGTATCCACACGAATGCTTCTGCCCGGAGTGCTAGCTCTTGAACGGCGTGGCTGAGAGAACTCTTCTCCAAAAACGGCTCTAGGGTTTTCTGTTGGTTTTCGTGTGTATTCTCTATACGAGATACACAGATATATATACACATATATAGACATCAAAATCCGAGTCTTAATCGGATTAGATGATGCCAATCAAAATCCATATCAGATATGGATTCTTTCGTTATTATCCGATAATACATATATATATATATAAACGAAAATAATAATAATAATACTAATAATAATAATAATAATGATAATAGTTAATATCCAATATTAATGTTATTAATATTATTAATCTCAGCCATACGCATTCTTGTGTATGACCCGATAGGCCCATATTAATTGGAAGTTGATTAAATCTCTATTAAACCAACAAGTCATAATTGGCCTCTAGCAAGGCATTACGACTACCCAATTAATACGAGTACAGTCCAACTAGCCTAATAATAGCACATGCATTAATCCCTTTGTCACACGATATCTAGTTTGAACATAAGTCATGGTCAGTGTCATACTTATATTGTTCAAACATATGATTACTCAATCTCTAAGTGGACTGATAAAACAAATGATATTGATCACATTATCAATTCATATGAGCACAGCCATGCATTTCACAGTCTCATTAATCGAGGGGCCCAAAGATATCTCTCTCAAAAGAGAGGGACAAATTCTATCTTGATTGTTCAATATCCTCTACATAATTTCTATCATATTCAATCATGACTTTTATTATTATCCAGTGACGAATAATGTTAGATCATGTCAAAATATAATAGTACTTATGTTGGAAACTATGACAATCTCAAGTCTAACGATTAAAACATGACTATCATGAGATTTACTTATGACGCTAATCCATGTAGTAATCTCATGATGGGTCTATCCAATACACTGTTCTCTAACAGGTATCTATGAGATTGATTTGTATCATCATACACATAATCATCTCATGATTATCAAATCAATACTCATACTGATTATAAATTATTTTATCTCTATAACAATAATGAATAAGGGACATATATCAAAATTGTGTAACATACTTACCAACAATAATGATAATAAAACCTCTTTTTTTAATAATAAATGTATAACATAAACATCCAAATCATGGCCTAGGGCACATACACTAACAGCTGAATAGAAAGGTCGTAGTCCTTCATCAACTCTAGCCATCTGCGTTGACGCATATTTAATTCTTTCTGGGTGAAAAGGTACTTGAGGCTCTTGTGATCTATGAAGATTTCACACCTTTCACCATAAAAATAATGTCTCCATATCTTTAGAGCAAAGACTACAGCTGCGAGATCAAGATCATGTACCGGGTAATTTTGTTCAAATGGCTTCAGCTGTCTAGATTCATACACAATCACTCGATCTTTCTGCATTAGCACACACCCAAGTCCATTCTTAGAGGCATCACTATACACCACAAAACTTTCACCCGAAATAGGTTGTGCCAATACTGGAGCAGAAGTCAACTTTTCTTTTAGTTCGGTAAAACTCCTTTCGCAGTCTGTGGTCCATTCGAACTTTGTCTTCTTCTGGGTCAAACGGGTGATAGGCATCGCAATCCAAGAAAACCATTCAACGAACTTGCGATAATAGCCTGCGAGACCAAGGAAACTCCGTACTTCTGTAACATTCGTTGGCCTTGGCCATTCTGTAATTGCCTCGATCTTTTTGTGATCCACAGATATCCCATCCTCAGATATAACGTGTCCTAGAAATGCTACACTGCGTAGCCAAAATTCGCATTTACTGAATTTGGCATACAGTTTCTTTCTCCGTAAAATGTCAAGGACAGTCCTTAAATAGGCCACATGAGACTCTTCATCCGGTGAGTAGATAAAGATGTCATCGATAAAAACCATAACAAATTTGTCCAGTTGTTCTTGAAATACCCCATTCATCAGATCCATAAATGCCGCGGGGGTGTTGGTCAGTCCGAATGGCATTACAAGAAATTCGTAATGTCCATAACGTGTCCTGAATGCAGTTTTCGGGACATCCTCAGCTTTGATCTTCAATTGGAAGTATCCCGAACGAAGATCAATCTTACTGAAAATTCGTGTCCCCTGCATCATGATATTCTTAGGCAGTGTTCATAATAGACTTATCATTAAAATACAATTTTGAATCACTTACCCGAAGCTGATCGAATATGTCGTCGATCCTAGGCAATAGGTATTTATTCTTTATTGTGATCTCGTTGAGTTCTCTATAGTCAATGCATAAACGCATACTCCCATCCTTTTTCTTTACAAATAACACAGGAGCACCCCAAGGCGAAACACTTGGGCGAATGAGTTTCTTTTCCAGCAACTCACGTAATTGTTCCTTCAATTCTTTTAATTCCATTGGCGCCATCCGATAGGGAGCCTTTGATATCGGCTCAGCTCCCGGGATTAGATTAATCTCAAAAGAGATTTCTCGATCTAGAGGAAGACCCGATAGCTCCTCTGGAAAAATTTCAGGATTGGACCACCGGAACTTGAGAAAGATCGGAGGGCGTCTGTTCGACATTCATTGCATAAACGAGAAATCCTTCGTATCCTTTCTTCAACGCCTTACTGGCGCGAATCACATTTACATAAACATTCTTCGGACACTTCTTTAATTTCGAACCTCCCTGGAAGTTTACTTCCTTACGTGTGGGGTCCTTAATAGTTTCACTACAATCGATGTGTGCAAAATTCTTGGAGAGCCAATCCATTCTAAGAATCACTTCGAAATCAGTCATGGGTATGGGAATTAAGTCGGCGTCAAATCGGTGATCATCAAACTCAAGTTCGCAATTTCTGAAGATGTGATGAGACACAAGCACCTGATCCCCAGCTGCTTGAACTCTATAGGGCGTGTCACTATGGGTTGGGTTGTGATCAATATTCTTTGTGAATTTCTTTGAGATAAATAAGTGGCTAGCGCCACTATCAAATAGTACATTAGCAAGCACTGAGCATACTAAAATAGCTCCTGGATATGCAAGATTTACTAAGCAACAGCAGGGAAATAGTATTTGCAAAAATCTAAGTATTGCATAAATTTTAAAATATACCTGCCACTACATCATTAGCCTCTTCAACAGCTGCGTCTGTCATAGCATGGACTCTCGTGTTTGCACGCTGACACTGGTTCTTGGGTTGTTGCTGCTACAAGGCCCCTTTCTCCAGGCAGTCTTTGACCATATGTCCAGCTTTCCCGCATCCGAAGCAGGTAGTCCCCTTATCCGAACAGTCTTTGAGGATATGTTCCACCTTGCCACACCCAAAACATTTTCCTGCTTGAATAAAGCATTCCCCAACGTGGCACTTCTTGCAGTGGGAGCATGTCAGAATAGTTGGCTGTTGGCCCTGATTCTTTGTTTGATTTTTCTACTGAGAACGGCGCTAGAACCGATTCTTTCCTGGTCGTCCCGGCCCTCTTGAGTTTTGCTTTGCGGCTTTGCGGACCCTCCATTCCCCGATGTTTCCCTGCCTCTCTTCTACCCTATCTCATCACGACAAATAATATCCCTCTCTATTCGGTAGCAAGCATCCAACAGTGCACCAAAATTGGTTGGGTTTGCATTGACCAACCAGGTTCTGATCCTAGGGTTTAACCCTCTCTCAAACATCAACATTTTCATCTCCTCGTCGTTTATAGTAGATGGTTGAAATCTGCCCAATGCTATGAACTTATTGGCATATTCCGCAACCGTCATTCTTGCTCTTGTACCAGGGATTCGAACTCATGCCTCTTTTGCAATTTAACTGAAGGTGGTATGTAACATTTGTTGAATTCTTGAAGGAATCTTTCCCACTAAATTGGCCTAGGCAGGGATTGCATATTGACCTTCCACCACTGGTTTGCTTCCCCCAGTAGGAACGGCCTGACAGCTTGAGTCTTTACTTCTTCAGGTGCACGGATCAACTCGAAACAATTTTCCACCTCGTCCAGCCACTTCTCAGCGGCATCTACGTCCGACTTTCCCTCGAAAGGCGAAACATTAGCTCTTTTCAATTTTTCAAAATAGTACTGGGCATCCCTGACTGGCTCGTGAGGCTGAGGAGCATTCTGTTGTAACATCACCTGACCGATCTGGGTTAGGGTCTAGCAGAAATTCTGGAAAGCATTAATGTCCAGAATCATTTGTGGCAAAGGCCCCTAGGGTGGGGGAATATTTTGAGCTGGGGGCAGATTTTAATCCTGTGGTGGTGGTGGTGGAGTAACCTAAGCAGGTGGAGGAGGAATAGGCTCCTGCACCTCTGGTCTGGCCCTGGCAGGTCTGTCTCGTCGTCGTGCCATCTGCGCTATAAAGTGTCGGAGTTTTATTCAAGGTTGAAATGTCGTAACAAGTGAAAGAATTTAATTCATAATCCAATAGGAGATTAATTGGATAACTCAAGATGGTATAAAATTTCATAAGCTAAGATTTTCATTATTAAGTCACGACTCTAATTTCCAGTCTAAGTCATCCTAGTCTAATGTCAACTCTCATCTAAGATCATGACTTAGATCTAAGGTCAAATTTAGATTTCTAAAATCATATCTTAATTCTATATTCTGCCCGGATCTAGAGCCTCAGCTCTGATACCACCTGTAGCGCCCTACCCCGGCTTAGCCGGATACGGTGCGCCCGCCATACTTCACTACGGAGAGTACCTGACGTCAATCCATAACATGTCATAGTATATAACAAAATATGTGGACCTTCCTGCTTACACATCAACAGGTAAGCAAAACCGAGGCAGAATAAAAACTTTTTAAAATAAAAGAGTGTAAACATCCGTTATAAGTCTTACAAACATGTTCTCAAAATAAGGAAATCCGAAAAACAATGCTCCCAACATAAGATCATAAAAAGTCCATCAAGCATGACCATCATAGCAGAAACCCTTAAGCCGTTCTTCTTTCGCTCTTCTACGGATAAGGAACCCTAGGCTCATCCTCGATCCACTCGACCCTATTTCCTCCAAGTTCTAGAAGGAAAAATAAGGGATGAGTGAAAACGTCACCATCAAGTAAACCATAAATAATCATGAATTAAATGGAAAGTACACACAAGAACCAAAACCCCGAAATTTTGGTTTCCCAACATACCTGACCTTCAATCCATTACCAATAAGGAAAATAGGATCATAGCTTATAAGACAAGAAATCACATTGAGATCATAGCTTAGGAGCTATTAAATCATAACATCATATCCTAAGTAACAGTACATCAATCATCTGATTAGCTATGAAATGTGGTATGCGTGTGTATGCGCATGTGATGCATCATGATAAAAATAAAGACAAGTTCTTTCGTTCTTTCTTTCAAAACATCATCTTCAATAAAAACAAGAGAGGGTTCAGATCTATTATATCTGGATCTGAGGTGGTCATTCTCATCCCTTCGAATCTATTATTTTCGGATCTGAAAACGGTCATATCATCAATCATAGTCATCAGGTCTATTCTCTCCGGGCCTGTACGGTCATAATTGTCATAATTAGGTCTATTTTTTCTGGGCCTGTATGGTCATAATCATCATAATCAGGTCTATTCTCTCCGGGCCTAAACGATCATAATCATCAGATCAGTTAACCCCGGATTTGGAGCGGGTTAAGCTGGCCAGAAATAAATGGTACCAATGGAAAGCGTTCTTTTCCAAAACTGAATCCATTCTTTAAAAATGCTTTTTCATCATTCTTTGACATAAAATCAGTTTCATAAATCATGCAAATGACGATGATGCAATGTATGACATGCACTATGCAATTCGTGACAAAATGCATCACATGCATACAAGTATGGTCTTATTCCTTAGGCTGGAAATTTTTTCCAGAATTAACGTCATGTTGTGCGGCTTCAAAACATCATGATTCAGCCAATTTTCATGGTCTCTTGACATACGTATGCATAAGGGCTTCTTGTCTACTTGTCATAAAAATTACATAACGAATCAAGATGTAGAAAACCTTCAATTCATTAAATTACCAAACAGGGTACTGCTGAATTCAGCAGTGCAGTACCCTTCTTTTACCTTTCTTTCAAGCCCATTAAGTATTATTTATTTTTAGCCAACACCTGGAAAATACTGCAAACATACTAGGAATTAATGTTCATAAGCCCAAACCATACAAACAAGTCTAAATCCACAAGAACAAGGCCTCACAACCAATTCCGTAATTCTGCCTAATTTTTCAGTTTAGTAGTACCAACTTAACTTCGGTAGTTACCCCTTAAAATAATAATTCCAGGCTGATTAATTTACATGGACATGCTCACCTATGTCCTATGTAATTACCATAAAAATTCCCAAGCAATATAATATCTTTAAAGGGGTCATTTACTCGCTCTCCCAAAAATGGTTTCATGCTGATTCTGGAGTGACCAGTTTTACTACAAATTTTATTGTAACTAAACCGCAAGTCCTTTTCCAAAATTCACACTTGCAGACTTGGTAAACACACAAATCTGGCATCCTACAAAACATCATCCCATTTGCATGTTTCTAAGGTCCATTTTTGGGTCAACCAACACGTCACTTAATTCTGTCCAGTTCCAGTAATTTCAGCTTGGCCAAATTTACTAAAAATTCTATTAAGGATAAGCCATAACTTCTTTTACCAAACTTCCAACTCTCATATTTACTACACACATAAGGCTAACACCATTCCAAAAATCAGCTAATTTAAACTCTTCTAAGATTTCTTTTCAGGTCATACAAAACGTCACATGAATCTGTCCTGTTCCAGTAATTTTTCCCTTTTTGTCACTTTGCTTACTAAAAGCGTTTCAACTTAAGTTATTCTTCAAAAATACCTTACTAACCATCAAATACACCTTTTTAACATAAACATTACAGGTTCTAATACATTCTAATGGTCACATACAAATCACTTCAAAAACAGTTTTGAAGGTTTACACATAGCACATCTTGATTTTGCACCTTTTGTTCATAATAAGGTTTATCCTTGGCACATCTAGTTTGTATGTCCCATACCCCCCAAAACAACCAGTTCCATACACATGCAAGGGCATATAATTCGTTTTTCATAATGAACATATTACCCCTAAGTCACAAAACATCCAAACATACAACTTATATGCATCCTTTACCCCACAAGTCACATTCTTTCACAAGAAATATTATTCACCCAACCTCTTAATCCAATCGTCCCCCTTACATGTTAAAGAAGAGAGCTTTACCACATTCATCTTAAACATGCATCATATTCATATTCAAAGGGGCAAAGAATCCATCTTTGGGGGACTTTCACACATGCATGTCACTTTTCTTCAGGAGCACTAAACTTTCATGCTTCAAGCTTAACATTTGCCATATAAGACTAAATCTTAGTAATAACTAGACATTCAAGCATATACTTTCACACATAAGTCAAGAGTATTTATAGTGTACTTGCCTCTTCAAGCTAGAACATTTTCTTAGCTTGGATCTTGAGTGAAATGAGTTGATGCTTTTCCTCCACTTCATTCATGAAGCACACGGTTTTGAGGAGGAAAAAGAAGAAATATTAGTCACCATTTTTAATGTGAAATAGAGCTAGATTAGGACTAGTTTAACTTAACAAAATGAGACTTGGATGGATTTCAAACCACCAAGGAGCTAACACCGCTTAGGAGCTTGGAAGGTTTGAATCTAGTGACCGTGAGGGTCACGGTTTTGGCAAACATAAGAGAGGCAAATGTGAGCTTCATTCTAGGAATTATGAAATTCAACTAGATAGCTAGATATTCCACTTACCTAGAGGATTCTTGAGGCTTGAACATGAAAAGGATTTTGGTCTTCTTTGGCTCAAGTTGGCCGTGTGAGGGTGAAAGAGTTCTTGTTCCTTTTGCTCTTTGTGAATTCTTGAGGGGTGGAGTTTGAGAGAGTTCTAGAGTTCTTGGAGAGAATATTTTCTCAATAGGCTAAGTTTTTTAGCCGTTGGAAGCCAAGAGAGAAGAAGGGAGTTCCCTTTGCATGGTTAGGCTAATTATAGTTAACTAACTTGTGCTACTTTAGCCAACTAAGGTTATTTTATTGCTAACTTGAGTTACTTTAGCAAACTAGGGTTACTTTATTGCTAACTTGAGTTACTTTAGCATTGTGGTTAACATAAAGTAACCATGGTAAAGTTTGAAATGTCTCTTGGTTGCACCATGGAGGAAGCTGCCGGTTAAGGGCAATTAGTAGGCTTCATCGTGCTTTAGTTACTTTTCAAGTGTGTTTAATGGAAAAACTATTATGTAGTTGCCCTCTTTTTCCTTAATTAACTCCCTTTTTCTTGATTTTCCTAATAAAATGTAATTGGAAAAACCATGAGTCTTCTTGGACTCATGGGGCTGAATTTAGTGGGGTTGGGAGGGAATTTAACCCACTACTTGAAATCCCTAATTGCTATTTGGGCTAGATTTTTAAGAAGGCCCTTTTTAGGATTTGTTTCTTTTAGTTGGAAGGGCATTCCCAAGCCCCTTTAAGGCCTTAGGGCTGAAACTTTCTATAGTATTTGGGGTGAATTAGCCACTTCACATAGTCCATAATTCATGCTTGAATTATTATACAATATTTTCCTTAAAAAATATCTAATTAAGGAAGTAATCACAAAACTAAATAAAATGTACTTGAAGATGCAACTTTTCATTAATTCACTTATACAAGTCTCAAGTATAATGTGATTTTTCGTTGGATACAACATTAGAAAACGAATTTGAATGATGATTGAAATATACCATGTATATTAAGATACTACATTATTATTTTTCAAAATTCAAAAATGGTTTTCAGCACATGCATGCTGAGTTGGGCGGCTGAATGGTGTTGATTTGGAGCCTAGCTGAAGCTTATTTTACACTATGATTGGTGGAGAATGATCCACAAATGAATGCCAGTATTGATGGAGACAAAGACACACATGGTAAGCTTTCACAATTCAAACAAATGCTGAAGTTTTCATCACATGTTAAACAGGACGATTTTTGCAGGACTTCAAGATTAAATTCATTCCAAAAATATGGGGATATCACACTTATGATTGATTGACAATCAAGACATTTGAAATTTGAATTGTTTTCATATTTTTCTTGGTAATTTCAGTGTCATATATTATGTGCCAAGGTTGATAAATGAAGACCCTGTCATAGAGTGACAACAAGGCGAAGACGCGTCACTTATCCAATCACATTTCGCCAAGTAAGCAAAGGTATGTCACAAGGCTATACAAGGTATCTTCCAAGGGCATTCAAGACATTCTTGAAGAGCATTCTCAGCCAAGGATGGCGTTCCATGCATTACAAAAGCAAGAAAGAAGATCAAACATAAAGCAAGACTCATTTTCATATTCTATTAAGTGCAAAGCAAGACTTCTCCTTTTCTCCTATCTTCTTCTCTTGCACATATCCTTTAACCTATCATATATACATTCCATAATCTGTATAGGCTTCATTCATACCACCCATACACGTTCCATTCTTGTACAAGGTTGATCAAGGTGTGATCAAACCTTCATTAGTGAGGTGGTGTTTTTGTTGATTGTTGTTGTTGTTCTTTGTAAACCAGGTGGACATTAAAGGAGTTGGTGTATAACTCCAGCCACCCTTGTTCTAAGGTATTTTGGTGATTAGTAAATACCGAGAAAGGTATCCTCGAAGACTAAAGTAGGTCGTTTTAACCGAAGCAATATAAAAATCTTTTTGTTCTTACTTACATCACTTTTACTTTAAGTTTTTGTTCTTGCATCGTTTTCAACGCCACTAAAACAAAATAGAAAATGTTTTTCAAAAATCATCAAATTATGCAGAGACATAGATAAAGGTCTTGTGTATCATTTATGACAAGTTTCATCGAATTTGGATAAGTCATCCAAATGTTCATAGTTCTGAGACTAGTGCAATTTGATTTTTAGATTGGCAAAGGGTGAGAACATCAATGTGATTGATACACTTGCCATAGGAATTTTGAAAAAATATTTCAAAAAATTAAAGTAGACATCTTAAGGGACGTTTCATAAACTTTTCAGATCATTTGGAGTTGTCATTAAATAGGAATTAATTTTTCGTTCTAATGAAACATTTTTCACAAATTGATAGAGTCCAATGAAAAACGTTTGTTCAGGGCCTTACACATGGTGTTTTAATCTGAAATTTTTATGGCATATAGATAACATCTGAGAGTACATTTCACAAAATTTCATGATTTTTTTAGGTCAAAAACCTGGTCATTTAGTTAATCAAAAATGGGATCTAAAAACATAATCTATTTTCAGAAGTGAGTAATTGGTCACTAAAAGTTTTGAAATCCAATTTTTCCACACTCACTATTCATTCCCCCTTCTAGTGGTGCTATACAGGTCCAACAAGTAGTATCAGAGCAAAGTTCACTCACAACAAGAGGATCTAACAATCTTTGTGAGATGGCATCCACTAGTCACAAAACCGACCAAGAATGTATGTCAAGCCAAATGCCTCCCCTTTTCTATGGTGAGTCATTTATTCAACGGAAACTTCACATGAAACTTTTTCTTATGGCTATTGATATAGATTTATGGTCTATCATAGGATATGGTCAGTTTGTTCCATCTAACATATCAACGGTTGATGGTGTCACTTTAGAAGTTGTAAAACCTAAGCAAGAATATTCTATTGATGATAAAAAGAGGTTGAGTATGAATGCTAAAGCCATGTAACTTCTCTTAAATGGTTTAAGTAAAAACGAATCAAGTTATGTATCAAATGTTTCTAGTGCTCAAGAGATGTGGAGGTGCTAGAAATGAAGCATGAAGGAACTAGTCAAGTTAAAGAGTCCAAGATCAATATGCTTATGTCTACTTTTGAATTCTTTAAATTATTACCAAATTAATCTATTTGTTGATATGGATTTGAGATTGACTAATGTCTACCATTCCCTTGAGTCTCTTGCCAAGGTTTTCTCTTCATAGGAAAAATTACAAAATGTATTGAGAAGCCTCTCATCCGAATGGGATTCGAAGGTGACCGCAATTGAAGAAAACAAAGAAACAAAGTCAATAAAAATGGAAGAATTGATTGGATCTCTAAAGGTATATGAAAACAAACTCGTTCTAAGGAAATCCGAATCAACTTCTAAACAAGGTAAGACTATAGCATTTAAATCAAATTGATACGTCTCTACTTCTTCTAATCGTGTAGATGATAGTGACACGGATTCAGATAATGAAGATGTAATCTTATTGGCTAAAGGCTTAAGAAAGTTTATGAAAAAGTCATTTAAAAACAAACATAAGCCTACATCAACTAAGAAAAAAAAATAACGATAAAGATATTAAATGTTATGACTGTGGAAGACTTGGACACATATCTTATGGCTGTCCGAACAAGGACAAAACTATGAACAAAAACTGTGACAAGGATTGGACAAAAACTAAACCCATCTCTGAACCTAAGCAAAGGAGTACAGGAAGAGCCCTCAAAGACTCTACATGAAGTGATTCATTCGATTCTGAAAGTGAAGAAATGGGTGAAGAAATGGCACAAGTATGCTTTGCATCTAAAGCAACAAGTGCGGTACATTCTGATTCTGAGTCTTATTTTGAACCTTCTTGTGATGTTTTATTTAATCAATAACATGAGTTGCATAAATTTTCTAAGACCCTGCAAAAGAAAAGAAATGTTTAATTGAAGACAAGAAATTGTTAGAATCTTCTAACACAAATTTTGTATCTCAATTAAATGATTCAAAAAAGGAGTCGTCTAGCATGATTGAATCATTAAAATCTGAAATTGCATCTTTGACATCCGAAAATACTTAATGAAAGCCGAGATCTTATATTTGAGATCAAGAAACACAAAACTGGAAAAGACGGTAAAACAATTTGATACTGGAACTTGCATGTTAGATCATCTCATTTCTTCTCAAAAGCATTAAACTGACAAAACCGGATTAGGGTATATTGAAGGTAATCAGGTACAAAACGAATCTACAAACTTTGTTTTGTCCTCATCCAAGAAACCACATGTATTTAAAACGATCGTAAAGCCTAAGAAGGCGGCTATACAAAATAGCGAGTTATATATTTCATCTCATCGCACCACTTATTTTTCATCATATAGAAAGTATAATCATGTGCCATATAGATATGAAAGAAAGATATTGATGCATATGCGACGTTCATATCATACTAATGCATCTAGATCACGCACCTTGCATGGAAACTGTAATGCAAATCAAATACAAAAATCACCTTATGCTTACAATAATAGATTCGGCCATAATAGGCCATGGAAATGATCACAACATATATTATTTCCTTCTTCATCTTTCTTCTCTTCTTTTATAAGACCAAGAAAGGTCACCCAAGTTTGGGTACCAAAAGGTACTCTTGCAAAGGGTTGAATCACTAACCCTTAAGGACCCAAAATAAAGGATATCTAAATGATTGTTACACTTTGCAGGGATCACATAAACTAAAAGATGTAGCAGACAAATGATTACTTGATAGTGGTTGTTCAAGGCATATGACAGGTGATCCAAGTTTATTCTCAAAATTAAAGAAGGTTGCAAAAGGAGGATCCATAACCTTTGGAGATACCAACGAAGGCACGATAATTTGAAAGGGAACAATCAAAAATCCAAGCACCCTTCAGAACTCCAACGTATTCTTGGTAAGCAACTTATCCTACAACTTGCTTAGTATTTCACAATTTCTTGATAGTGGTTTTGATGTGTGTTTTTCTCATCCATATTGGAACATTGTTAATAAAAATGGAGAAACAATATTAAAAGAAAAAAGAGAAGGAAATATTTTTACATTATCTATGGATGACATGTAAGATGCAAAAGTAAAGTGTTTTATGTCAAATTAACTGAATTTGAATTTATGGCATAGACGTTTAGGACACATTGGCATCTCCACTATTGAAGAACTTCAACGTAAGAATCTGGAACCAGGAATGCTGAAACCTGATTTGGAAAACTTTAAGTTGTGTCAATCCTATATCAAGGGCAAACAAACACGTGAATCACTTAAGTATAAGAATGAGATTAGCACATCTAGAGTCTTAGAATTATTACATATTGATTTGTTTGGTCATAGTCGTACTAGAAGCCTTGGAGGTCGACACTATGCATGTGTTCTCGTTGATGATTTTTCTCGTTATAGATGGACTTTATTTATTGCAAATAAAAATGATAGTGTAGCGCCTTGTCGGGACTGAGGTCTCAGCACGGTGCACCCGTCGTACTTTGCTACGAGAAGTACAAGGCGCGATAACATCAATATGCGCATCATCATAAATATGTATCGAATAGCGAAAGCATCATAAAATAGGTGGAAATAAACATCGACATAAGTACGAACTAACTACATCAAAGAAGTATCAGTGGTACATCATTGGTACAATCATCATAAGTACAAAGCTGAATATCCCAAAATACAAAAGCTGATACATCAGTCTACTAGGATGCCCTCGGAAACTACTCCTGTGGCTCATCCTATATGAAATCCTACTCTGGATCCTGTGGTTCTTCATGGTAAAATAACGGGATGAGCGATAATGAATCGCTCAGCAAGTATTTCCACCTAGATTCGTCAAGTGGATCATGCATGGGAATTGGGGTAGCAGAGAGAATACTGTAGGATCTGCAAGTCACCACTAGAAGGGGGGGGGGGTTGAATAGTGAGCGTGGAAAATGTGGTTTTTAAAATAGTGTTAAACCAAAAACCCAACTTCTGAAAAAAGTATCTGTTTTCAAGACTGATTTTAAAACGTTTTGAAAACTAGGTTGCAGATCTTCAAAAATTCTGAAATTTGTAGAGAACTTAGCCTCAGATGTTCTGATTATCTCCTAAAAATTTCAGATTAAAATTCAACCTCTAACCCCTTGAAACTTTGTTGGTGGTCAGATTGCACAAATCTGCCAGAACCGGTAGTCTGATTTGAAAAATTTATTGCTATTTGTCCTTAACTCCAAATGCTCTGAAAATTTAATGACTAACTCCTTGTTAGTTGTATTTAAATGGGTTGAAACAGTTTTGAAACATTCTTTCGGGAAATCAGTCAAATACGATCAAAGTCTCAACCTTTGAAAGCCTGAAAATCAGACTGCACTAGTCTCAGAACTTTGGGTGTTTGGATGACTTATACTTGTCCAAAAGGGTTCAAACTTGCGCCAAAAGAACCTTAAGACGGAGGCTATAACTCTGAAAAGTTTCGTAATTTTTGAATTTTTTTTACTATTTTTACCAACGTGATTAAAAATGACAAACAGTGCTGAAACTGAAAGTAAGTGCTGAAAGTAAATAACACCAATAATTTTATACTGGTTCGGTTATAAACAACCTACTCCAGTCTTCGAGGACACCTTTCTCGGTTAGCACTAATCACACAACACAAAATAACACCTTGCCATAGGGTTGATGGAGTTACACACCAACTCCAACCCTTTACAAACCTTGTATGAGAATACAATTGTCACGAACACCACCACCTTGCAAGTGCAAGATTGATCACACCTTGATCAATCCTTTACAATGATAAAGAGTATGTGGTGGACTATATGAAGCCTATTCAAATATATGAATATGAGTACAATAGGCTTTTACAGAGAAGGAAGAAAGAGAGTGTAGAAGAAGAGGCTACAAACGTTTTTCAATCTTGTATGCTTGTAAGGCTTGTGTTATTTTTGTCTTGATCTCTTCTTTCCTTTTATCATTGTGGCCGCCCCCCTTTGATGTCATTCTCCTCTTGAAAATTGTCTTCTAAGTACTTGGAAGAGTGTATTGCATCATTGTGACATGTCTTTGCTTACTTGGCATCTCCTTATTGGACGATCATTAAGCTCATGCATACTTAGCACTCATTGACTGGATGGATGTTATCATCACTTGATGACTAGATAAATCTGAAATTACACCTCAAAAAGCATGTGCCAATTAGCAATAAACTTATTACCATAAGACACAAGATCATCCCACAAAATTAGCTAGGCAATTAACCCCAATTTGCCATGAAAAAATCGGCCACCATGTCTCTTGCACATGCTGAAATTTCAACATGTGTAACATTCACATTTCATTCAAAATATTGCCAAGTTTACTTTGATTTAATCCAAGAAATCAATCACCATTTAGTACCAGACATTCTTATCATTTTTGGAATGAAAATTGATCACCAATAGTGTCTCAAAATCGGCCAACATACATTACACATGCTAATATTTTCAGCATGTGTGATATTCAAAGATATCACCATTTTAATTCGATAAGATATTCAAAATACTTTCATACTATCTCCCAATTAATCCACATGATTCAAGACAACAGAATATGGCTCATTAAGGGGAGAAATTCGGCCAGCCATATGCACACATGCTGAATTTTCAGCATGCGTTACAATTGTGACAAGATTTGAAATGTTACCTTTTGTAGTTCTTTTCTTTATGTCACCAACATTGCATGCTTCATTCTTGGCCAATCAAGATGCCAACAAAGCTCCACATATGCTCCAACATAGCTGGTTTAGGCATGTGAGATGATTTGTGTATGTGCTGAAATTTATTTTTGCCAACTTTGTAAAATAGTGCACATTTAATTATACACACATGGTATATTCCAATCAGCCCTTAATTAATTTTTCTAGAACACTTTAGAATGTATGAAGTATGTAAAAAGTGTCTAGATACATGTTATATGCCATGCCAAAAATGTTCCATGTGTCGTGTACGTAGAAAACCAAACTTTCGACGTTTATCAATTACCCAATTTTTCTCTAATTAAATTCCAACTTTTTGTACATGTTATATGTATTATGTTACACATAATATACATAAATTAAAATTTAATATTTAGCAGTTAAGCTGATCTAAACTGGTGCCCAAACATGTGTCAAAATTGAAATTGGAATTTCCACAATTGGGCCTTAATTGAGGGTGATTTGTGTGTGCCAACATGGAATGATTTTATGGCTGCACATACCATGTAAGCCACAAAATTTGTGGCCATTTTTGAAGTGTATGGCTGGCCATCTATTTATGGCAAGTACGTGACACGTTGGCGAAGTTTCGGTATTCGCCCGATACGACAATTTTCGGTTTAGAACCTTTTTACGTGTCGTAATAAATTTGTCATCATCATGACTTATATCATATGATATAAGACCTGAATATACTCATAAATATGAGTTAAGTATAATGGCGTGACGTTAACGTACGTACGTGAAATATATAATGTGTCGGTAGTACGTTGGAATATATGTGTATGTGCCTTTTTCAAAAAAAATCTGAATATATATATATATATATAAAGGCCTTTTCTTGCATATGTCCAACAATATGCCCATTCTGCAAAAATGTGTCAGCTTCTATGTCTCATGTATTTCTACTATGCCCGTGTGTCCAGTCTGCATGGACGCAACTATCAGAGTTACTCGATGGTCCGATGCCACAGACTGGAAATATACGACAATACCTTCTCCAATGGTGGATACACTCTTCAGTCAAATCCTTAAAAGGTAATTTTAAAGTCGTTGGACCCATCATGCTTTGCTGGGCTATTTGGCGAGTTTATGCAAATCATCAATTTGGAGAATCTGATTTGCCGGTAGCCCGAATCCTTCCCTTAGCTAAACAATCTTGTTTTGCTTGGGCCACCACACTTTCTGGCACGGCATTGGCACAATACATTCCCTCGTTGATTAACAATGGTTTCTCTCCTTGTCTTCGACCAAAACGCGTAATCCCATTGAAGTGGACACTTCCTCCGATAGGAAAATTAAAGATGAATGTGGATGCTTCGGCTGGCCACTCACACGCTGCTGCAGGCGCTATTCTTCGTGACTCTAATGGCAAGATGGTTGCAGGCATATCATTTCGGCTTCCTGTTGTGCCTCCTCTTCGAGCAGAATTACAAGCAACTGTTTTCAGTCTACTGTATTTTGGCTTACTTCATCGTAATATCATCATTGAGACAGATTGTCAGCAAATAACGCAGTTGTCAGACACTACAATCACCACGCTTCCGGAATACACTAGGCTCGTTCAACTCTTGCATTTGACGGGAAGTACGTTACATCATATCCCTCGAGAGATTAACATGGTAGCACACCACGTATGTCAACATGCTCGACTGCACCCTGCTACTTGTCTGTTTACATCTGCCAACCAGTTACCGTATTCGGCACGTGGTTTTTATCAAATAGATGGACACATCCATGCGCTTAGAACATAATATACAAAGCTGGAGACGATGTTTGGTTTCCTGCATCCTTTGTATGCAGGCAACGCGGGGACATCAACATTGATGCAAGGTTTCCAGCTGCTATATGCATGTGCCCTTCATCACAACCTACGCTTCTGGACATACATGAAGGATTTCATCAAAAGCTACAGCAACCAGCCAATTCAACAGTTGAGGGCCGCCTTTGAGCTACTTATCATAGACTTAAGGAATTTATACATTAATGTGCTTGTACCATACTTTTCCTCCAATCAAATAAATATGTACGCTTTTTCCTTCGCCAAGGTTTTATCCACAAGGGTGGTTTTACTTGGCAAGGTTTTAATGCGGCATATCATATTTGACTGGAGATTGCACATTATAGCAGCTTTACATTATAGGTATTCGTATGATATCTACTGCTGTACTAAGGTATTCTCCACCATAACGGAGGCTCTATTTCATTAATAAAATTTTGCTTAAATATATATATATAAATATATATATATATATATATATATATATGAAAATGGTTTAACATGTTTGTAAAAGAAGGAATTTTGCCTGTAATTTCGAAAATCTCCCACTTCTCTTCCCCCCTTCTCTTCCCACACCAAACCCCTCCCCCCAGGAAAGCGTAATTTCGAAAATATTTTACCTGTAAGTTGAGTTTTCCTATCAATTTATTGATAAGATAAGGCTGTGTACATCAATATATATATATATATATATATATATATATGAAAATGGCGTGTGTATGTGTGGAGAGGGAATGGAGAACTTCCCTTTCTTCAACTTGATGCCTTTGTGCCATTTTCAAATATGGCTTCCTTTAATGAACTACTTAGTTTAATTAACTAAGTACTTCACTTAATGAACTAGTTTAGTTCATTAATGGTGGCACCTGAAAATAGTTCAAACACAATAAATGTTTGCCATTTGATGTAAGCTTTAAAGCTTCATGGCTCGTTAGTATGACAACATTATATATGAACTTTATAAGGCAAGTTTTATGCAATTACGTGTCATGTCATAAAATATGTCATGCATTTCTTTGTAACACGTTATTTAAATCATGCATTTTGAAATTACTGAAACCCCTTTTTCTTTACAATATCCCCCTTTCGATGATTTTCAAAATAACCTACTGTTGTACCCCACCAAAGAACAGTACTATATCCAGGGCTAGCAGGAAATGGTGCAGTAGAACGATATTTCTAAAGGGGAATATTTTAAGAATTACCCACATTTATTGCAATGTTATAGGAAAATAGTATACCACCCCAAAGTATGGAATATGAAGCAAGTGAGTTGTTAAATTTTTCCGTAAGACTACTCAAATTTCGGCTTAGAGGGTGAGGAACATTAAGTGGAGTTACTTTTACTACAAGTAACTAACTCTTGTTAGAAAACATGGGAAGTTATTCTAGCATTTAATGATCTACTAAATGGGGCTTAAAAAGTAAAAGGAAGGAAAGGTACACCTTTTTCCTCATTAGGGCCGCCGGGTAGGAGGGATTAAATAGGAGCCCACTTGTGCTAAAAAAAAGGCTAACTACACCCGTAATTGCTTACTAAAGCAATCATACAAAATAGTTATGCATGAGGTAGCCACAAGGTGATGTTATCATAAGGAGGTGTAACTCCCAAAATTTCCTTCGAAACCGTGGAACCCAAGAAAGGAAGAATTAGGGATCAAGGTTTTACTATGAATATTTCCTTCAACTACCTAGCAGCTCTCCCAATAAACATTCTCAAAGGTGATTCAAGCATGATGGAGCTACTCAATATGCATGACCACCGGAATTAAACCATGGGTAACCCATGATGATCCCTTAAACCATCATAGAAACATTGTGAAAAGTGGCTTAAGAATTAGGAAGGGATAAAGAAATCAAGGAATAGATGAGTTTTGGGGATAAAACCCCTCCACCGCCGGTTTCTTTTCCAATAGGATGAACTAAGAGGACTTCACCCCTAACCATAGTCACTTTTGGACTAACCAATTTAATCTCATGAAAAGTATGTTCACATGATATATCCATATGCGCATATTTACATGCATAACGTTGGACATATATATATATATATATATATATATATATATATATATATATATATATATATGTATAGATATATATACATGTCATATATATATATATATATATATATATATATATATATATATATATATATATATATATATATATATATTTCGGCCTATGCCTTGATGTTGGCCTAAAGGATTTTAGTTACATGAAAGGTGTATTTAAAGGATAATAGTTGAAGATACACCTTGAACACGCATATGTGTATAGTGTACGTAAATTAAGATGGGAAAATGGGTAAGCTATGATCATGGATAAGATGCAATAGACTTGAACTCATAAATGGATAAGTGTACACACATATATTTTCGACTATGAGGCCTTAAGGAGCAACTAATGGTGTAAGACTCTTCATGCAATCCAAAAAGTGAAGCATGATTAAGCCTTTAATGAATGTCATAATGGTGTTTTTGCACATGAGGAACTTTCCCCTTCCATCACCATTAAGACCGCCGGCTATGCCTAGCCAAAAAGGGCATCTTCCTTCTTTCTTTAATAAAGAGCCCTTAAACCATTTCTACCCTACTAACCATTCAAAGGATTATCATAAGCAAGGGTCCTTTTCCTCTCCTCACTCCAAAGCACACGGCCAAAGAAAAACCAAGGAGATTCAAGACTCATCCAAGTGCAAACTTGGTCTAGGTGAGTACATTCTAAACTTCTTAAGGGGGTTTTATGTTTTACATGGTAAAGCTCACAAGATACCCTTGTTTCTTGTGGAAACCGTGACCTTCAAGAGGTCACTAGGTGAAGGATTTCGAAGGACTAGGGAAGATTTGGCTTCGTGGTGGGTTAGAATCACCTCACCATTCAAGAATCACTTTGGTAAGACCATCTAAGCCTCCATTTAGCTCTATCTTTTACATAAGATAAAAGCTAATTTTTGTTCTTTTTCTTCCTCCAAAACGTGGGGATATGTAGTGGAGAGGAGGAAGACTTCACTCATTTCATACACATTCCAAGCTAAGGAAAGGTGTAATCTTGAAAAAGGCAAGTACACTATAAATGTATAGGATCTGCAAGGCACCACTAGAAGAGGGGGGGGGGGGTTTGAATAGTGGGTGCGGAAAATGTGGTTTTTAAAAAGTTTAAACCAAAAACCCAACTTCTGAAAACAGTTTCTGTTTTCAGGACCAGTTTTCAAACGTTTTTAAAACTGGGTTTCAGGTCTTCAAAAATTCTGAAATTTGGAGAGAACTTAGCCTCAGATGTTATGAGTATCTCCTAAAAATGTCAGATTTAAATTCAACCTCTAACCCCTTGAAAATGTGTTGGTGGTCAGATTGCGCAAATCTGCCAGAAACAGTAGACTGATTAGAAAAATTTATTCCTATTTGTACGTAACTCTAGATGCTCTGAAATTTTAACCACTAACCCCTTATAAGTTATATTTAAATGGGTTGAAACAGTTTTGAAAAATTCTTTTGGAAAGTTAGTCAAATACAATCAAAGTCTCAACCTTTGCAAGCCTGAAAATCAGACTGCACTAGTCTCAGATCTTTGGACGTTTGGATGACTTATACTTATCCAAAAGGGTTGAAACTTCCGCAAAACGAACCCTAAGACGTGTGGCTATGTTTCCTGAAAGTTTCGTGATTTTTGAAATTCATTTACTATTTTTACGAACGTGATTAAAAACGGTAAACAGTGCTGAAACAGAAAATCAATGCTGAAAGTAAATGACACCAAGAATTTTATACTGGTTCGGTTATAAACAACCTACTCCAGTCTTCGAGGAACACCTTCCTCGGTTCACACTAATCACAAAACTCAAAAACACCTTACCACAGTGTTGATGGAGTTACACACCAACTCCAACCCTTTACAAACCTTATATGTTCAATACAATGCACACGAACACCACCACCTTGCAAGATTGAAGATTGATCACACCTTGATCAATCTTTTACAAAGATAAAGAATGTGTGGTGGTCTAAGAGAAGCCTATTCAAGTATATGAATGTAAGTACAATAGGCTTTTAGGAAGAAGAAAGAAATTGAGAGTAGAAAAGAAGGCTAGAACACGTTTTGATCTTTGAATTTGCAACCATTGTTCTTGTTCTTGTTTTGCTCTTCTTCCTTCTTCTTTTAACCTTGTGGCCGTCCCCCCCTTGGGTCCTTCTCCTCTTGAAAATTATCTTCTAAGTCCTTGGAAGAATATGTGGCGTCATTGTGACATGTTCTTGCTTACTTGGCATCTCCTTATTGGATGATCATTAAACTCTTGCTTACTTGGCACTCATTGATTGCTTGAAGGTTGTCATCACTTGATGACTAGGAAAATCTGAGAATTCCACTAAAAACACGTGCCAAAATTATCATAAAACCATTACCATAACTTCAAAGATCATCACATAAATTAAGCAAGATAATTTTCTCACAAAAAGAGCATGAAAATTTCAGCCATTAAGAGACTTTGCATGCTGAAATTTCAGCATGTGATACATGGGTATTCTTTTCAAAATGTTGCCATTTTTGCTTTGATTTATCTCTTAAAAATGAATCACCATTTAGTATAAGATATTTTCATCTTTTATGGGATAAAAACTAGACAATAACAAGGCCTTAAAAATGCCTAGATGCATTGCACACATGCTGAATTGTTTAGCATGTGGGATATCCAAGAATATCACTTTCTTTATTACATAAAATATTTAAAAAACTTCCAAATTGTCTTCTAATTAATCACATGTTTCAAAACACAAAATATAGCTCATAAATGGGATAAATTTTGGCCATACATTAGTGCACATGCTGAATTTTCAGCATGTGTCACAATTGTGACAAAATTTGAAACATTAGCTTTTGTAGCTTCTTTCTTTAACTCACCAACTTTGTATGCTTGATTCTTGACCAATCAATATGCCAACAAGGCTCCAAATATGCTCCATCTCAGCTGGAATAGGTGTTGCAATGTATGTGTGCATGTGCTGAATTTTATTTTTGCAAACTTTGTAAAATAGTGCACATTTAATAATACACACATGGTATATTCCAATCAGCCCTTAATTTAATTTTCTAGAACACTTTAAGATGTATGACATATGTAAAAAGTGTCTAGAAACATGTCATATGATGTGCCAAACACGTTCCATGTGTTGTGTACGTAGAAAACCGAATTTTCGATGTTTATCGATTACCCGATTTTTCTCTAATTAAATTCCAACTTTTTGCACATGTTATATATATTATGTTACACATAATATACATAATATAAACTTTAATATTCAGCACTTGGCTGGTCTTAAAGTGGCGCCATCAACATGTGACAAAATTGAAATTGGAATCTCCACAATTTGGCCTTAATGTGGGGTGATTTGTATGTGCCAACATGGAATGATTTTATGGCTGCACATAACATCATAGCCACGAAAATAATAATGATTTTTGAGGTGTAGGGGCTGGCCATCTATTTATGGCAAGTACGTGATACGTTGGCGAAGTTTCGGTATTCGCCCGATACGACAATTTTCGGTTTAGAACCTTTTAACGTGTCGTATTTAATTTGTCATCACCATAACTTATATCATATGATATAATACCTGAATATACTCATAAATATGAGTTAAGTATGATGGTGTGACGTTAACGTACGTATGTAAAATATATAACGTGTCGGTAGTACGTTGGAATACATGTGTATGTGCCTTTTTCAAAAAAATCTGAAAATATATATTTATATATGTATGTAGGCGTGTATATTAGATGAAGAGAGGAGGAGGAGACTTTCCTTTCTTAGCCTTGTTGCCTTTGTGCCTTGTCCAAATGTAGCTTCCTTTAATAAACTACTTAGTTTAATTAATTAAGTACTACACTTAATGAACTGTTAGACCGTGCACCTGCAATAAACACCACTAGAGGGGGGGTGAATAGTGGTTAGCGGAAATTACACTACAACCCTTTGTTAAAATCCCCTTTGAAAACAGAATCTGAGACCACCTCAGATTCAGAACCCGTTTTTCAAAAATTCACAAATAATTGTACACAACTCTAAAAATTATGAAACTTTCCAGAATTGAACTTCAATGAGTTAACAAGACTCTGTCCAAAAATCAGACAAAACTAAGATCGTTTGACCCTTCAAACAAATTAAAAGACTCAGATGGTCAATCTGGACAGAATTGGACAGAATGTTGCTGATTTTGCAAATAGTGTTTCTCTTTGAATACTCAACCAAAAAGGTTGATCTTTATATCAAAACACTCCTTAGGATGTGTAGATGAAGTTTCCAAAAGGCCCTGACCTTAAACAATTCTTGAAAAATACAGAATTTAAGTTTTCTCAAAACTGGTCAGATTGCAGCCAGATTGGAGCAGTTATCTTGCAAAGACTGAAAGACTAACTTTTCCTTGCTCAAATCAAGTGATGCTTGTTGCAAATGAAAGCTAACAGTCTGAAGTATAACTCCACCAAAAATCACGAATTTTGAAAATGTTTAGCTATTTTTTTAAATTGTGTGAAGTTGGGTGAAAACTGCAGTCAAAAACGGGCAGAAAAGAGAAATAAAGAAACAAGAGAAGAACACCGAGGATTTATCCTGGTTCGGTCAATGTGACCTACTCCAGTCCCAAGGAACACCTTTCCTTGGATTTCACTATGAAATGAGCACCTTACAACAAGAGCCAAGCTTGATCCTTGGGTTATACACCAACCCTACTCAAGACTTGGACAATCACCTTCTAAGCAACACTTAGTTGCAACTCCTCTAACACCCATTGATGTAGCCTTATAAAGATGGCTAATCAATCTTACAAATGAAGCTCAAGAGGCTTGTAGCACAATAAAAATATCAAGAACACCTTTGCTACCACAAAATACAACAACAAGAACAAGAAGATGAATATGAAAGCTATAGAATGCTTGTGAGCTTCAAGTGTGTTTCATCTTCTTCACCATTGCCTCCTATTTATAGTGTGAAGTGGGCCTTGAAGATAAGAATGCCAATGTGTCATCATCTTCATCATCAACTCCAAATGTCTTCTCATCATTGGTTGGCTTTGTACACTTGGCAAAATAAAACACAATGATTGGTCCACCTTGGCAATGTCATGTTGGCCGATTTTTTCCACCTAGGATAGTCTCATTTATCCTTTGCAAAATGTAGATAATAAGAAGAAGATAATGCACCAAAATAACCTCAACTCCTTGCTTGAGAATAGCCATGTGAGCTTTTACTTTTTCAAATCAAAAATTCAGCTCCAACTTTAGTAAGTAGCCGTTGGCTACTTTGATTTTTCAAGACATATATTTTTTTCTTAATAAAATAAGAAAGGATAATATCACCAAATTATCCCCAACTTCAAGCATCATAATAGGACATGTGAGAGCTCCATTTGACTTCCAAAAATTTGCTGAAAACACCCAAGAAAACCAATATAGCCGTTGGCTATTTTTAGTAAATTCCAAGTTGGCAATTTTGCCAACTAGCTCTTTTTTGGTTGGTCCACTTGTCTCCAACTCATAAAATAAACAATGTACCATTCTCAACTGCAAACTCACGTTTTTCAACATATATATATGTGTAGCAACTCAGATTTTTGAAGAAGAAATAAATAGATAACACTTGACAAGATTATGTCAACGTGTAACACCGAAATTCCCCAATATTTCTTCTTATGTGTCAATAAAATTTCCACACCTTTGACACCTTTAATATCTCTGAATATTGATGATAAATGTTCTCTTATAACATATATAAGAGGGTCTTCAAGAAAAAATAGAATGTGACATCTCAAATCGTCACATATCCAGCTATAGTCAATAATATAATCGGTTGAGAGAATAAGATATAAGATCACCATATTATCTTCAAAATAATAATAACATAGCTCCAGAATGAAGATAATAATATGCTCAAGAGATTCCTTGAGTGAAAATGCCAAAAATACCCTTGGGGGTAAAATTACCAAAATACCCCTGGTGTGAGAAAACTCCAGAAATGATCCCGATGGTCAGAAATAATCATGATACCAACTTAGTCATGATAAATAGTATAAGAATGTGCTCTTGAAATATTTCCACCATATCATGTTCCTACAAAACTCAAAATACCAATTTTGCCCTTTTTGGTAAGTTGTAGAAACTTCCAAGGCATGTTAGTCACAAGACAATAATAATCACCAAAAACACATAATATTCACATAATGAACATGTATAAATCATATACAAATGAAAACAACCAATTCATCACATTTTAGAAAATTATTTCAAAAAAAAAACTAAACATCAATATCATTTTTCTTCACTTATTCATCTTTTTCATTTATAACATCATATGTGACATGTAACACTTAAAATCATGACTTTGAAAATTATCCAAACATATTTCTCAACATTCTCCCCCTTTTGGATGATTTTCAAAATAACCTAACATGATTTTAATGTCACAACTTATAATTAAAAATTTAACCAAATGTTTTCAACTTTTAAATAGTATGTTGCTCCCCCTCAACTCATACTCTCCCCCTTAACCTATACTCAACTCACTCATAACCAATTGAAACTTATCGTTTCATACCAAATGATGACTTACCAACTAAAATCTAAAATCATGTGCTTATTCTATCTCCCCCTTTATTTTGCAAATCATGCAAAAGATAGAACTATACAATGGTATCGTAAGTCATCATACCTAACTTGGCACGCAAGTTTTCAAACGTGGCTTGATGAAGGGGTTTGGTAAAGATATCAGCGATTTGGTGATCAGTTCTTATATGGTTTATCACTATGTCCTCATTTGAACATGATCGCGAAGAAAGTGGTATCGCACCTCAATGTGTTTGGCCTTAGAATGAAGCACCGGATTCCGGGAAAGATTGATTGCACTTGTGCTATCGCAGAAAATTGGAATCTTTTTCATTTTAATGCCAAAATCACTAAGTTGCTGTTTAAGCCAAAGTATTTGGGTAGTATATAAACTCAAAGCAATATACTCGGCTTCAGTGGTAGAAAGAGCTACACTAGCTTGCTTTTTAGAAAACCAAGAAATTAAGTTGGTTCCTATGAATTGACAAGTACCGCTAGTGGATTTTCTATCTAACTTACAACCACCATAATCAGCATCACTATATGCGTGTAATTCCAACTTAGCGTTTCTATCATACCACAGTCCTAAGTGAGGTGTATGCTTAAGATATCTAAAGATCTTTTTCACGGCATTGTAATGTGATACCTTAGGACAAGATTGAAACCTAGCACACATACATACACTAAACATGATGTCAGGTCTTGATGCAGTTAAGTATAACAGTGATCCAATCATAGACCTATAGAGTGTGTCATCAAAAGGTTTACCATTTTCATCCTTATCAAGTTGGTACTAACACTCATAGGGATAGTTGTAGGTTTCAACTCTTCAAAACCAAACTTCTTAATCATATCATTGACATACTTAAGTTGGCTAATATGAATTCCTTGAGGGGTTTGTTTAATTTGAAGTCCTAAGAAATAATTCAACTCTCCTACCATTGACATTTCAAACTCTGACTTCATACATTCTTCGAAGTCTTTTACTAAGGTAGAGTTAGTTGAACCAAAGATAATATCGTCTACATATATTTGAACTATTAACAAATCATTACCTTTTCTTCTTAAAACCATATAAAGCTTTCTTAAGCTTGTAAACATGGTTAGGATTCTTTGGATCTTCGAATCCAGGGGGTTGTTTGACAAACACCTCTTCTTGGATGTATCCATTCAAGAATGCACTCTTGACATCCATTTGGAAGAGTTTAATGTTACTTAGACTTGCAATCGCAAGTAACAATCTAATTGCTTCTAGTCGTGCAACGGGTGCAAAGGTTTCCTCATAATCTATTCCTTCTTGTTGATTGTATCCTTGTGCGACTAGTCTAGCTTTATTTCTTGTAATGTTTCCTTGTTCGTCCATCTTATTCCTAAACACCCATTTAGTTCCTATGATAGACTTATCTTCAGGTTTAGGTACTAAGTCCCACACATTGTTCCTTGTGAATTGGTTCAATTCCTCACGCATAGCTTCTATCCATGTTATGTCACCTAAGGCTTCCTTTACATTCTTAGGTTCTAATTGTGAGATTAAGCTATGTCCTTCAAGTTGACTTATATTTCTACGTGTTCTAACCCCAACACTTGGATCCCCAATGATTAATTCTCTAGGGTGCCACCAATTCCTAGATCGACTAGGTTCACCCTCATCTTGTTCAAATGTTTCATTAGTGTGAACATTATCATATGTAACTGGATCATTAGTTACATTATCTTCCAATTGCAAAGTTTCTTCATTTATATCACCTAAGGGTTCATGCATGTCTTGTTCAGGGGGAGTTGGTTCTAGATGATCAAGTACAGGCTCAAGTAATACATCATCATCAAACATATTTTCAAAATTTGTTTCTTGTTTATGTTGATGTTTATTACTAACTTCAAAGCATGTATTTTCATTGAATTTCACATGTATGGATTCAATTATTTTTCTAGATGCAGGATTATAACACCTATATGCTCTTGAGTTAGTTGAATACCCAACAAATATGCATTCAATAGACTTTTGTTCAAATTTATCTAGATTATCCTTAGTGTTTAGCACAAAAGATTTACATCCAAATACTTTAAGATAATCTATTTTAGGTTGTCTATTGTTTAGCAATTCATAAGGTGTTTTATTTAATTTCTTTCTAATAGTGAGCCTATTTATAATATAACATGCACAATTAACAGCTTCAACCCATAAATACTTAGGTAATTTATTTTCACACAGCATTGTCCTAGCAACTTCTTGAATCGTTCTATTTTTACGTTCAACAACTCCATTGAGTTGTGGTGTTCTAGGTGGTGAGAATTCATGTTTTATTCCATGTAGTTCACAAAAGTTGATTACGTCTTTGTTTTTAAATTCTCCACCTCTATCACTTCTTATCTTTTTAACATTTTCTTCATAAATGTTTTCAAGTTGCTTGATAAGGGTTTCGATTGCTAATGGAGCATCGTCTTTGTGTGTTAAGAACAATGTCCATGTGTAGCGTGAGTAATCATCTACTATGACACACACATAGTAGTGTCCACCCAGACTTCTTGTCCTACTTGGACCAAATAAGTCTAAGTGAAGCAATTCGAGTACATGACTAGTACTCACTTCATGTTTCGGTTTTAAGGTTTCTTTAATGTGTTTTCCCTTAATACATGTTTCACACATTTGAAAATTATCTAAGTCTAACTTAGGCATACCTCTAATTAAATTCTTTTTAGATAATTTCCTAATGGTTGAAATTCCTATATGGCCTAATCTTCTATGCCATAAATTCACATCTAAGTCATGTGATATTAGACACTTAACCTTAGCATCTAACATGTTATCTAAGGTAAGAGCATAAATATTCCTATCTCTATTTCCTTTTAATACTATTTCTCCCTTTTTATTTATTATATCACAAGAATTGGGAAGAAAGGAGACATTATAACCACAATCTATAAGTTGAGAAATACTAAGTAAATTATAGGATATATTGCTTACTAATAACACATTTCGTATTTGAAATGTGTTAGGGTCCCCGATTGTTCCTCTTCCAACAACTTTTCCTTTGTTGTTGTCACCGAATGTCACCTTTCCACCATCAATATGTTCAAGTTCCGTGAATAGTTTGGGGTTGCCTGTCATATGCCTCGAACATCCACTATCTAAAAACCATTTGGTTTTTAGATTCTTTGACTTTGCCTCCTTCTTGTATTCCTTGCGTTGTTCCTACAATGGAGACAAAGTTTTAGGTACCCTTTATTTGGGTCCTTGAATGTTAGGGGCATTGTTCTTGTTTAGATAACCCTTAGGTATCCAAACTTGAACATACCTTTTAGGCACATTTTTAGCATAGTTAAAATAAGAGGGATAAGCATATACATGATTATTCCACATAAGTGAAGATGCATTGTTATACATGTTGTGCCATGGTTGATAATCATTATAGGATGGCCGAATTTTATAATGTGTATAAGGCATGCGATTTTGTTTCTTGAAAGGCACAGTATAAGTGTGTTCATAGGCATTTCAATAAGACTTATACAAGTGTTGCCTATACTTAGGTTCATAATATGTTGAATGCATTTTATTATGTCTCGTTGCATTTGTATACATATAGGCATAATTTCTAGGTTGTCTAGATGCAAAGTTTGGCCTAGATGTATAGTTATGCGTGTGTGTTTTTATGGGTGTATGCTGCATCTTTATCTTTGAATAAGTAGAAGAAGGAGTAGAAGAAGATTAAGCAGAAAAATTTGTTTTTATAACTTTATAAGGTTGTTTCGTAGTTGATGATACAAACTTAGTCTTTTTATCTAATTTGTCATCTTCTTCTTTATATCCCAATCCAGTTTTATCATTTCCATACTTTTGTGATGATATAAGTGTATCTAACATATTTGCACCAGATTTAAATTGTTCTATCATTTTTTCTAAGGTAAATTTAGAAGACTTAAGTTGCACTATTTCATTTTCACAACTTTCTAACTTAGATTTTAACATTTTATTTTCCATTTGTAACTTTTGTTCATCTTTCCTATATGATTCAATTTTATTCTCTAAAGAATCAAGAGTATTAGTAGACTCTTTTTAAAGAGATTCTAGTTGATCGGAAAATTCCAAGTTGGACGTCTTCAACTTGTCATTTTCTTCAACTAGTTTCTTCTTTTCTTTAGAGAGCCTCTTACAGTGAGCATGCATTCTTAGGAATTCTTCATACATTTCATCAAATGTCATGTCACTATCAGAATCACTATCAGAAGAAGAACATACCTCGTTTGATACGAAGCAGACTTGAGCTTCCTCAGTTTCGGATTCTGAGTCGGATGAGTCGCTCCATGTGCTCACCTTCATTGCTCGTTTCTCTTTTCTTGCCTTAGACTCCTTTGTCTTTGTCGTTTGAGCCTCCTTGTCCTTGGCTTGTTTATTATTGTTGTGGTTATTATTATTTTTCTTCGTGGGACAGTCGTATGAAATATGTCCTTTTTGACCGCATTCATAACACTTTAATTCTTTATTATACCATTTGTTTGTGTTATTCTTCCTAGGTTGAGAAGAAGAAGAAGAATTACGTTGTCTATTCCTGTTTGGACGTTTGAAAAACTTTCTAAGTTTTCTAGCGATCAATATCAAGTCATCGTCTAATTCAGTATCACTATTGCTATCATCGTTACTAGCATGTGTTTCGGTTGTTTTGAAAGCTATTGACTTACCAGATGACTTAGAAGATTCAGACTTTCGTTGGTTCAGTTTTACCTCATAGACTTTAAGAGACCCGATCAATTCATCCATCTTGGTGATTGACTTTGTCTCCTCGAGTACAGTCACCTTTGGATCCCATTCAGCAGGGAGACTTCGTAGCACCTTTTGAACCTTTTCACTGTTCGAAAATGACTTCCCTAAAGCTTCAAGGGCATTGAAAATATTAGTAATCCTCAAATCCATAGATGCTATGGATTCGTTTGGCAACATATTGAAAGTCTCTAATTCAGTCATAAGCATGTTTATTTTTGACTCTTTAACACCACTAGTACCTTCATGCTTTAATACAAGTGATTTCCACATGTCATGTGCGCTTGTGCAATTTGACACATATCCTGCTTCAGAAGTTGTAAGTCCATTTAAAAGTAATTGCATAGCTTTAGCATTCATGGATATTTTCTTTTTATCATCCGATGACCATTCACTTTTATATTTTTCAACTTCTTGAGTTACTCCACTAACTTGTATAACTTTCGTTGGAATGTACGGCCCATCTTCAACTATAGACCATAAATCGATGTCTATAGCCATTAAGAATAGCCTCATTCTTAGTTTCCAATGAACAAAATTATTGCCATCAAAAAGAGGAGGGCGTTGTGTAGACATACCTTCTAACTCACCTTTGTGAGAAACAATAGCCATAGTATGTACCTTGGATTTGAGACAAGCAGTATATAAAGAATTGTTGTTTCTTGGCCTTGTATTGTTCGTACGGTGTTGAATCTTGCTTCTTTTGAGTGGTGTTGGTCTGGCTCTGATACCAAATGTTGGACCGTGCACCTGCAATAAACACCACTAGAGGGGGGGTGAATAGTGGTTAGCGGAAATTACACTACAACCCTTTGTTAAAATCACCTTTGAAAACAGAATCTGAGACCACCTCAGATTCAGAACCCGTTTTTCAAAAATTCACAAATAATTATACACAACTCTAAAAATTATGAAACTTTCCAGAAATGAACTTCGATGAGTTAACAAGACTCTGTCCAAAAATCAGACAAAAATAAGATCGTTTGACCCTTCAAACAAATAAAAAGATTCAGATGGTCAATCTGGACAGAATTGGACAGAATGTTGCTGATTTTTCAAATAGTGTTTCTCTTTGAATACTCAACCAAAAAGGTTGATATTTATATCAAAACACTCCTTAGGATGTGTAGATGAAGTTTCCAAAAGGCCCTGACCTTAAACAATTCTTGGAAAATACAGAATTTAAGTTTTCTCAAAACTGGTCAGACTGCAGCCAGATTGGAGCAGTTATCTTGCAAAGACTGAAATACTAACTTTCCCGTGCTCAAATCAAGTGATTCTTGTTGAAAATGAAAGCTAACAGTCTGAAGTATAACTCCACCAAAAATCACGAATTTTGAAAATATTTAGCTATTTTTTTAAATTGTGTGAAGTTGGGTGAAAACTGCAGTCAAAAACGGGCAGAAAAGAGAAATAAAGAAACAAGAGAAGAACACCGAGGATTTATCCTGGTTCGGTCAATGTGACCTACTCCAGTCCCAAGGAACACCTTTCCTTGGATTTCACTATGAAATGAGCACCTTACAACAAGAGCCAAGCTTGATCCTTGGGTTATACACCAACCCTACTCAAGACTTGGACAATCACCTTCTAAGCAACACTTAGTTGCAACTCCTCTAACACCTATTGATGTAGCCTTATAAAGATGGCTAATCAATCTTACAAATGAAGCTCAAGAGGCTTGTAGCACAACAAAAATATCAAGAACACCTTTGCTACCACAAAATACAACAACAAGAACAAGAAGATGAATATGAAAGCTATAGAATGCTTGTGAGCTTCAAGTGTGTTTCATCTTCTTCACCATTGCCTCCTATTTATAGTGTGAAGTGAGCCTTGAAGATAAGAATGCCAATGTGTCATCATCTTCATCATCAACTCTAAATGTCTTCTCATCATTGGTTGGCTTTGTACACTTGGCAAAATAAAACACAATGATTGGTCCACCTTGGCAATGTCATGTTGGCCGATTTTTTCCACCTAGGATAGTCTCATTTATCCTTTGCAAAATGTAGATAATAAGAAGAAGATAATGCACCAAAATAACCTCAACTCCTTGCTTGAGAATAGCCATGTGAGCTTTTACTTTTTCAAATCAAAAATTCAGCTCCAACTTTAGTAAGTAGCCGTTGGCTACTTTGATTTTTCAAGACATATATTTTTTTTCTTAATAAAATAAGAAAGGATAATATCACCAAATTATCCCCAACTTCAAGCATCATAATAGGACATGTGAGAGCTCCATTTGACTTCCAAAAATCTGCTGAAAACACCCAAGAAAACCAATATAGCCGTTGGCTATTTTTAGTAAATTCCAAGTTGGCAATTTTGCCAACTAGCTCTTTTTTGGTTGGTCCACTTGTCTCCAACTCATAAAATGAACAATGTACCATTCTCAACTGCAAACTCACGTTTTTCAACATATATATATGTGTAGAAACTCAGATTTTTGAAGAAGAAATAAATAGATAACACTTGACAAGATTATGTCAACGTGTAACACCGAAATTCCCCAATATTTCTTCTTATGTGTCAATAACATTTCCACACCTTTGACACCTTTAATATCTCTGAATATTGATGATAAATGTTCTCTTATAACATATATAAGAGGGTCTTCAAGAAAAAATAGAATGTGACATCTCAAATCGTCACATATCCAGCTATAGTCAATAATATAATCGGTTGAGAGAATAAGATATAAGATCACCATATTATCTTCAAAATAATAATAACATAGCTCCAGAATGAAGATAATAATATGCTCAAGAGATTCATTGAGTAAAAATGCCAAAAATACCCTTGGGGGTAAAATTACCAAAATACCCCTGGTGTGAGAAAACTCCAGAAATGATCCCGATGGTCAGAAATAATCATGATACCAACTTAGTCATGATAAATAGTATAAGAATGTGCTCTTGAAATATTTCCACCATATCATGTTCCTACAAAACTCAAAATACCAATTTTGCCCTTTTTGGTAAGTTGTAGAAACTTCCAAGGCATGTTAGTCAGAAGACAATAATAATCACCAAAAACACATAATATTCACATAATTAACATGTATAAATCATATACAAATGAAAACAACCAATTCATCACATTTTAGAAAATTATTTCAAAAAAAAAAAAACTAAACATCAATATCATTTTTCTTCACTTATTCATCTTTTTCATTTATAACACCATATGTGACATGTAACACTTAAAATCATGACTTTGAAAATTATCCAAACATATTTCTCAACATGAACTAGTTAAGTTCATTAATGGTGGCACCTGAAAATAGTATAAACATAACAAATGTTTGCCATTTGATGTAAGCTTTAAAGCTTCATGGCTCGTTAGTACGACAACATTATATATGAACTATATAAGGCAAGTAATATGCAATATATCATGCACATTTATCTTATGCATGTTTTTAAGCTCATTTAACTCATATATTTTGAAATCACTCAAACCCCCTTTTTCTCTACAATCTCCCTCTTTTGATGATTTTCAAAATAACACATACTCATGATTTAAATCTTATCGCTCCCCCTTTAATCATGCATAAATTCAAAACTTGAAATTTAAATTTTAAATTTCAAAACCGCCCCCCTTGATTTATGCAATTAGTATCGAATCAGTATCTCTCTCCCATTAAATCATGCTTTCTCTCCCCCTTTATTTTGAAAAGTAAATCAAAAGATGCCTGTAAATAAGGAAAGAGAATCAAATCAAATCATAGTAGCAGAAATCATGACTAATTTAGAACGCAGATTTTCGTATGTGGCTTGATTCAAGGCTTGTGTAAAGATATCCGCTTTTTGTGCTTCGGTGCGTACGTGATCTATGACGATATCATTATTTTTTACGTGTTCTTAAGAAAGTGATAGCGAACTTCTATATGCTTGGCCTTAGAGTGTAATACGGGGTTCTTAGACAGATTAATTGCACTCATACTATCACAATATATAGGAATTCTATTTACGGTAATTCCAAAGTCCGAAAGTTGTTCTTTTATCCATAAAAACTGTGTGCAGCAAAGGCTAAGTGCCATGTACTCAGCCTCAGTAGTGGACAAAGCAACGCTTGCTTGCTTTTTGGAAAACCATGAAATGAGTGAGTTTCCTATAAATTGGCAAGTGCCACTCGTGCTCTTTCTATCTATTTTACAGCCACCGTAATCTGCATCAGTATAAGCATGTAAATTAAATTCAGAATCCTTATCGTACCAAATTCCTAAGGTGGGCGTGTGCTTAATATAGCAGAATATTCTTTTTACCGCATTATAGTGAGACACCTTAGGTTGACTTTGAAAACGTGCACACATGCATACACTGAACATGATATCAGGCCTACTAGCAGTAAGATATAACAAAGAACCAATCATAGATCTATATAAGGCATTATCAAAATCTTTACCATGTTCATCTTTGTCCAATTTAGTAGTGACACTCACAGGGGTGGGGAATGGTTTCAAATTTTCAAAGTTGAACTTTTTAATCATGTCATTTATATATTTAGCTTGACTTATATGAATGCCTTTACTCGTTTTCTTAATCTGCAAGCCAAGAAAATAGTTAAGTTCACAAACCATAGACATTTCAAATTCAGATTTCATGCAATTTTCAAAATCTTCAACAAGTCTATGTGAGGTAGAACCGAAAATAATGTCATCAACGTAGATTTGAATAATAAGTAAATCCGATTTATCTTGTTTCAAAAATAGTGTACTATATATAGTACCTCGTTTAAAATTATTTTCTAAAAGAAAAGTGGCAAAACGATCATACCATGCTCTAGGTGCTTGCTTTAGTCTGTATAGTGCCTTCTTGAGTTTGTACACGTGATCAGGATGTTTTAAATCTTCAAAACCGGGTGGTTGCTTCACGTATACCTCTTCTTGTATAAATCCATTTAGGAATGCACTTTTTACGTCCATTTGATACAATTTGAAATCATTCAAGCAAGCAATGGCAAGTAAGAGTCGTATAGCTTCTAAACGTGCTACGGGTGCAAATGTTTCATCGTAGTCAATTCCTTCTTCTTGATTATAGCCTTGTGCTACAAGTCTAGCTTTATTTCTAACGACCTTTCCTTCTTCATTCATTTCATTCCTAAACACCCACTTTGCGCCTATTATGGTCTTATCTTGAGGTCATGGCACTAAATCCCATACATCATTTCTAACGAATTGATTAAGCTCATCATGCCTAGCATCAATCCAAGAAGAATCACTCAAAGCATCATGTACATTTTTGGGTTCAATTTCGGAAATCATAGCATGAAATTGATTTATTTCATCCGAAGTTATTCTTCTACGTGGTCGCACACCGTGAGTGATGTCGCCTATGATGAGATCATGAGGGTGATCTCTATGCCATCTTGGTTGATTATTTTCTATGTTATCATGCACTTCTAAGTGATCATGCATTTCTAGTGTATCATTCATGTCATGCATATCAAATGTACCATCATCTTCATTCAACACGGGTTTCAATTCAAAGTCATCATCATATTCTTTATCTTTATCAATCTCACCAAATTCATTAAACTTCACATGAATAGATTCTATGATTTGCCCAGTGAGAGGATCATAACATCTATATGCTTTCGAATTTATAGAATTGCCAACAAAAATACATTCAATTGATTTGGATTCAAATTTATCTAAATTATCTTTTGTATTTAAAACAAAACATTTGCATCCGAACACATGAAAATAGTCAATCTTAGGCATGTGATCATTCAATATCTAATAAGGCGTCTTGTTTATTTTCTTTCTAATAGATAATCGATTTACTATTTAGCATGCACAATTTACGACTTCAGCCCACAGAAATCTAGGCAATTTATTTTTGCATAATATAGTCCAAGCGATTTCTTGTAATGTTCGATTCTTTCTTTCTACTACTCCATTTAATTGTGGAGTTCTAGGTGGCGAAAACTCATGCTTGATTCCTTTTTCTTTGCAAAATGAAATCATATCTTTGTTTTTAAATTCACCGCCTCTATCGCTTCTTATATTTTTCACATTGACACCGTATTGATTTTCAAGCTGTTTGATTAATGTCGCAATCTCAATGGCACTATCATCCTTATGTGCAAGAAATAAAATCCAAGTATAACGAGAAAAATCATCAACAAGCACGCATGCATAGTGGCGCCCACCAAGGCTTGTAGTGTGACTAGGACCAAACAAATCAATGTGTAATAATTCTAAGACTCTAGTCGTGCTTATTTCATTCTTAGGCTTAAGTGACTCACGTGTTTGTTTGCCTTTTATGCAAGATTCACACAACTGAAAGTTGTCTAAATCAAGTGTAGGCAATCCTCGTACTAGGTTCTTTCGTTGGAGTTTTTCTAGTGTGGAAATACCAATATGTCCTAAACGTCTATGCCATAAGTTCACATTAGGTTCGTTTGACATAAAGCACTTAACTTTAGCGTCTACCCATATCATCCATAGAAAGCGTAAAGATGTTACTTTCTCGTTTTCATTTTACAACGGTTTCTCCATTTTTATTTATTATATTGCAATAAGGGTGAGTGAAACACACATCAAAGCCATTGTCAATAAATTGAGAAATGCTAAGAAGATTGTAAGATAAGTTGCTTACCAAATAGACGTCGGAGATTTGAATAGTGCTTGGATTTCCTATTGTACCTTTTGCGATGATCTTGCCTTCGTTGTTGTCTCCAAAGGTCACGGATCCGCCTTTTGTGACCTTCTTTAATTTTGTGAACAAGCTCGCGTCACCCGTCATGTGCCTCGAGCAGCCACTGTCAAGGAACCACTTTATGGATGTATCTTTTGATGTGTGGGCTCCCTGCAATGTGCAAGAATGATTTAGGTACTCTTTTAACTTTGGGTCCTTGAGAGTTAGTTAATCACCTCTTGGTAAAAGTACCTTTCGGTACCCATACTTGGGTGATGCTTCTTGGTCTATCAAATGGCAAGAATGTAGATGAAGGTGCAATGTAGTAAACATGTGGTGAATGCACTTTAGGCCTTTGGCCAAGGACTCCCTTATACTCATGTATGTAGGACGTTTTTGATATGTCCGTGTTTTTGTGTGCGTAGTGCATGGATGAAATGAATGCCGTGTATGCATCATTATTTTCTTTTCATATCTATATGGTACAAAATTGTATTTCACATGATATGAAGAAAAAGTGGGGCGTGAGGAAGGGAGAGGTCTTTGCGTCATCTTAGACGCCGTTTGTGGCTTTGGGGTGTCTACTTTCTTAGACACAACAAACTTAGTTGGTTTGGTGGATACTTCATTACAATCAACGTATCCCAAACCCGTTTTATCACTATCATGCTTTTGTGATAAGATAATACGACGTAGCATGTTAGATCCCGTATCAAACCGTTTCATCATTTTCTCTAAGTCTATATTCCTTGATTTCAAACTTGAAATCTCGGATTTCATTTCGTTATTTTGAGTGGTTAATGATGAAATCTCTGTCTTTAATGCAGTAATGATGCATGATGACTCTTTCTTTGAATCGTTTAATTGAGCGACAAGATTCTCGTTAGAAGATTCTAACAGTTTCTTATCTTCAATTAATCGCTTCTTTTCCTTAGCGAGAGTCTTAGTGAATTTATGCAATTCTAAATACTGACTAAAAAAATCATCATAAGAAGGCTCAGAGTCAGAATCAGAGTCAGTTGATACCTCATTAGATGCTTTGGACACAAAGCATACTTGTGCAGTCTCTTCTTCGGTTTCAGTCTCGGAATCCGATGTATCACTCCAAATGGAGGCCTTTAGAGCACGTTTCCTTTGCTTGGGTTGTGAGACGAGTCTATTCTTGTTCCGTTCCTTGTCAGGGTATTTATTTGTTTGCTTTTCTTTATTGGGGCAGTCATATGATAAATGTCCAAGTTTGCCAAATTCATAACATTTAACATCTTTATTATTTGTCTTGTTCTTATTTCTTTTAGTCGTAGTGCCCTTATTTTTGTTTCTAAATGACCTTCTCATAAATTTTCTTAAACCTTTAGCCAATAGAATTAGGTCATCGTTATCCGATTCAGAATCACTATCATCTACGTGATCGGAAGAAGTAGAGACGTATTCATTTGATTTAAAAGCAATAGCTTTACCTTGTTTAGATGATTCCGATTTCTGTATGGTGAGTTTATTTTCATACACCTTAAGTGATCCAATTAACTCTTCCATCTTTATTGAGTTTGTTTCTTTGCTTTCTTCTATTGTGGTTACTTTAAGGTCCCACTCTGATGGAAGGCTTCGCAAGACTTTCTGTACTTTTTCCTACATGGTAAAAGCTTTACCAAGTGACTCAAGAGAATTGTAGATGTTAGTCAAACGAAGATCCATATCAACAATAGATTCATTAGGCAATAGTTTGAACGACTCAAGTGTGGACATAAGCATGTTTATCTTTGACTCTTTTACTTGACTCGTGCCTTCGTGTTTCATTTCGAGTATCCTCCACATTTCTTGTGCACTAGAACATTTGAGACAGAACTAGACTCACTCTTACTTAATCCATTTAAGAGCAATTGCATAGCCCTAGCATTCATGCTAAGTTTTTTTTATCATCACTTGTATATTCTTGTTTAGGTTTAACAACTTCTAGTGTGACTCCGTCTACGGTGGATAACTTAGATGGAACAAAAGGACCATCTTCTATAATCGACCAAAGATCAATATCTATTGCTGTTGTACCCCATCGAAAAGTCATATAGTACTTGAAGACTCATATAAGTGAATTAATAAAGTGGTATCCTTCAAGCGTCTTTCACTAAGTTTCCTTAGTGATTCTTTCATTTTAGGATGATAAGCAAATGATATAATCAATTCAAGCGTGAGCTAGGGACTGTATGAAGTGGCCAATTCATTCCCAAAGGCTTAAGAAAATTTTGGCCACAAGGTTTAAAAAGGGCCTTAAAGGGGTTTTTCCCAAATTATAGGAGAGTTTAATCTTAAGGGCCTCCCTAAAATAAGCCCAAATGAAATTAAGGAGTTGCAAGTAGTGGACAATTTTTCCCCCAACTACTACAAAGTTTCGGCCCTATAGCCATGAGGGATTAAGAATTTCCTAATTTTATTTTAAGACAAGAAAAGGGGGAAACTATCAATTAATTAGGAGACAATTATCCACATATAAGAAAAGGAAATTAAGCATGGTAAAAAGGGGTCACCCAAGCCTAGAAATCGGCCCCCTGGTTGAAGATTACCATGGTTACTTAAAATTTACTACAAGGTTAAGGAAGTAACACTAGTTGGGTAAAGTAACCAAGGTTGGCCATAAAGTAACTATAGTTGACATAAAGTAACTATAGTTGGCATAAAGTAACTGTAGTTGGCATAAAGTAACTATAGTTGACATAAAGTAACTATAGTTTACATAATGTAACTATAGTTGAAGTAAAAGTAACCAGAGTTGGGTAAAAGTAACTAAGGCTAAGTGATTCTAGTTAGCCTAACTAAACTAAGGAGGATTCTTTTTCCCTCCCACCATACTCACGGCAACCTCCTTAAACCAAGGGGAAGAAAATTTTCTCCAAGCAATTTTAGAACACACCACTCTCAAGAAGTCACAATGGAGCAAGGAGACTTCCCTATTTTACCCATTGTAGAACACGGCTGGTTGAGCCAACAAAACCAAGATCTTCAAGCCTCAAGAATTCATCTAGATGATCATTAGGAGAAGATTGGTCAAGCCACTAGGAGGAGCTAACATCCTGGTGGTTGAAATCTATTTCAAGCCCCATTCAAGATTCATCTTGGTAAGGAAATCATACACAATGAAGTTGTTTCTTTATTAAGATAGTAACTAATGTCATTCTTCTTTCTCCTCTCAAAAACCGTGGGCTATAAGTGGAGTTGGAGGAAGACTTCATTCCATTCCAACCAAGGCTTATGCTAAGGAAGAGCTCTAAGGTTCAAAGAGGCAAGTATACTCTAGCCAATCTTGCCTTATTTGTGATGTGCATTCTTGAATGACTAGCCATTTTTAAGTTATGAATCTTAGTTGAAGATTCTAATAACAAGACATGAACTTAGTTGATGTAAAGAAAAGTGTTGGTATGAAAAGTGACATGTTCTAAGCGTAAATGGCAAGACTGTTGGTATGAGTTATGTGTAGCCTAAAATGAGTTATGAGACTTGAAATAACTATTTTTAAATGTGTATTTGATGTATATTAAGTCATCTTAATAAATGAAGTTGGTTGAAGAATGCTTGAACAATAAAAAGGTGAAGAAGTGCTGAAACTACTAGAGCTGGCAGATTTGTGTTGCTGATTGTGTGACTTGAGAACAAACCTTAGAAGTGTTCTATTAATCTAAATTATGTGTGTAGTACAAGTGAGAGTTGGAATTGCAGTAAAAAGAGTTATGGTTTATTTTTAATAAATCTTTTGGTAAAACTGCTCAAGAAGAAATTACTGGAACTGGGCAGAACAGTGTGACGTTTTGCATGACCTGAATATGGATCTTAGGAGTATTCAAATTGGCTAATTTTTGGTGTGATGTTAGCCTCATATGTATATGAAATGTGTGAGTTGGAATTTTAATAACAAGAGTTGTGGTTTGTCCTTAATGAAGTTTTTAGTAAGAAGTGATCAAACAGAAGTACTGGAACTGGATAGATTTATGTGTTATGTTGAACGACCTGAACATGAATCTTAGGAGCGTTCAAATTGGCTAATATTTGGTATGGTGATAGCCTTATGTGTATATGAAATGTGAGAGGTGGAATTTTGATAAAAGGAGTTGTGAATTATTATTAATGAAATGTTTGGTGAAACTGCTCAAACAGAGTTGCTGGAACAGGACAGTTTTGAGTAGTAAGTTGTGTGGCTTGAAAATGAACCTTAGGAATGTGAAAATGAGCTGATTCTTGACATGATGATATTTGGATTTTGTGTGTGACATCTGTGAGTTGGAATTTTGGTAAAAGGAGTTGTGGTTTGGTCACAATTCAATTCGTGATATAATTGCTCATTCCAGGTTCTGCATGTACCCATTATGGGAAAGTAACTAGATGACCCCCTTGACTTATTGGATTGCCTTGGAATTTTTATGGTAATTACCTAAGGCATAGATGTACATGTTCATGTAAAGAAACCGGTATGAAACTACCATTTTGATGGTTGACAACTGAGTTGAAGTTAGTGTACAAAACTGGAAAACAGGACATTTTATTGTCATAAGTTGTAAGGCTTAGATCTTGCTCATTTAAGCTTAAATGTGATGTTTAGCCTTATGAATATTGTTCCTTGGTGTGTTAGATATGTTTTCTAGGTGATGGATCAAAATGAATAAGGTTTTATGACCCACGAAACTGTGGTAAGACGGTACTGCCCTGCTGATTTCAGCAGTACCTTTGATGATAGTATGGTGTTTTGAGGTCGTTAGACATTTCTGAATGTTACGAAATTTTTATAGCATGTGTCTAAGCCTTCATTATGCATATGTATGACAAGGGTTTATGAATATGAGCACGAATTAATGAGCACGAGGCTATATGAACAAGAATGTGATTGCTGGACAGTTTCTTTAGTTTAAAAGACAAGTCCGTGCATGTATGTTATGATGTATGTGTTCACGAGTTGCATAGTGCATGTCATACATTGCATCATCCTCACGTACATGATTTATAGCATGTCTTTTTATGTGAAAGAAAGATGAAAAGCGTTTTCAAAAGATGATTTTGTTTTGAAAGAATGATTCCCCACCGGTACCGTGTGTGAGTATGAACTTGGCCTGTATGAACCCACCAGATCAGGGTTAAGTGATCTAACAGTAGGCCATGCTGGCCCGGATATAATAGACCCGACGAGAAGAAATAGTAGACCATTTTCAGATCCGGATATGATAGATCTGAAGGAAAGACCATCTAGGCCCGGAGGTGATAGACCTGTGAAAGTAAGACCGTTTTCAGATCCGGATATAATAGATCTGAAGGCTCTCTACTCCTTGTTTTATGACGAATACGATTTGGAAGAATGAATGAAAGAAAAGATTTTCATGTTTTCTTACGCATTGCATATGGTCATGAGCATGATGTCGAGTCTATATGCACTGAGTTGTGTCTTTACGTGCTTCGTGACTAAGTTATGATTTTGTTGCCTTAGTGGCTATTGACGGAAGGGTGAGATGCTAGCTAAATGCTAGATGTAATGTTACTTAGGTTATGACCTTGTTATCTTTTGTTACCTAAGTTACGATCTTATTGTTGTTGTTATGTAAGCTATGATCTTATTCCCTTTATGATTAAGTGATGATTCTATTCCCTTGGTGGCATTTGAATGGAAAGACAGGTATGATGGTAAGAGACCAAATTTTTGGGGATTTGGTTCTTGGGTGTACTTTCCATTTAATGCATGATTGTTTATGGTGTACTTGCTGGTGACTTTGTCACTTACCCCCCCTATTTTTCCTCCCAGAGGCTGCAGGGAATAAAGTAGAGTGGATTGAGGATGAGCCTAGGGTTCCCCTACCCATGAGCGCAGCGAGGAGTGGACGAATTTAGGAGACATGACTGGCCAGCTATGACTGATGACTGATGACGTATTTGAGATAGAAAACATTTGTCTTGTGACTCTCAATACTTTTCATTTGAGACGTAAACTATGAATGATCGTGTGGATGATTTTGATTTGAAGTTTTAAATTCTGCCACGGTTTCGCTTACTTATTTGCGCGTAAGCACGAAAATCCATGCGTTATATCATGGATCATGACACGTATGGGACGACGCCTAGTACTCTCCTTAGTAAAGTACAGCGGGTGCACCGACTCCGGCGAGGCCGGGGAGCGGGGCGCCACAGTTGCCATAAGAAAAAGCTTCATTCTTAGTTTCCATTGAATAAACGACTCACCGTCAAAAAGAGGAGGCCTTTGGCTTGACATACCTTCTTGCTTGGTTTTGAGATTTGTGGTTGCCATCTCACTGAATCGTTGGATCCTTTGTAGCGAGTGTTCCTGCGCTCTGATACCACTTGTAGGATCTGCAAGGCACCACTAGAAGGGTCAGGGGTTGAATAGTGGGTGCGGAAAATGTGGTTTTTAAAAAAAGTTTTAAACCAAAAAATACAACTTCTGAAAACAGTTTCTGTTTTCAGGACCAGTTTTAAAACATTTTTAGAACTGGGTTTCAGGTCTTCAAAAATTCTGAAATTTGGAGAGAACTTAGCCTCAGATGTTATGAGTATCTCCTAAAAATTTCAGATTTAAATTCAACCTCTAACCCCTTGAAAATTCATTGGTGGTCAGATTGCGCAAATCTGCCAGAAACGGTAGACTGATTTGAACAATTTATTCCTATTTGTACGTCACTCCAAATTCTCTGAAATTTTAACCACTAACCCCTTATAAGTTATATTTAAATGTGTTGAAACTGTTTTGAAACATTCTTTTGGGAAGTTAGTCAAATACAATCAAAGTCTCAACCTTTGCAAACCTTAAAATCAGACTGCACTAGTCTCAGAACTTTGGACGTTTGGATGACTTATACTTATCCAAAATGGTTAAAACTGTGCCAAAAGAACCCTAAGACGTGTGGCTATGTTTCCTGAAAGTTTCGTGATTTTTGAAATTCATTTACTATTTTTACGAACGTGATTAAAAACAGTAAACAGTACCGAAACAGAAAATCAGTGCTGAAAGTAAATGACACCAAGAATTTTATACTGGTTCGGTTATAAACAACCTACTGCAGCCTTCGAGGAACACCTTCCTCGGTTCACACTAATCACACAACTCAAAAACACCTTACCATATGGTTGATGGAGTTACACACCAACTCCAACCCTTTACCAACCTTGTATGTTCAATACAATGCACACGAACACCTCCACCTTGCAAGATTGAAGATTGATCACACCTTGAACAATCTTTTACAAAGATAAAGAATGTGTGGTGGTCTAAGAGAAGCCTATTCAAGTATATATGAATGTAAGTACAATAGGCTTTTAGGAAGAAGAAAGAAAGAGAGAGTAGAATAGAAGGCTAGAACACGTTTTGATCTTTGAATTTGCAACTCTTGTTCTTGTTTTGCTCTTCTTCCTTCTTCTTTTAACCTTGTGGCCGTCCCCCCCTTGGGTCCTTCTCCTCTTGAAAATTATCTTCTAAGTTCTTGGGAGAATATGTGGCATCATTGTTACATGTTCTTGCTTACTTGGCATCTCCTTATTGGATGATCATTAAACTCTTGCTTACTTGGCACTCGTTGATTTGTTGAATGTTGTCATCACTTGATGACTAGGAAAATCTGAGAATTCCACTAAAAACATGTGCCAAAATCATCATAAAACCATTACTACAACTTCCAAGATCATCACATAAATTAAGCAAGATAATTTTCTCACAAAAAGAGCATGAGAATTTCGGCCATTAAGAGACTTTGCATGCTGAAATTTCAGCATGTGATACATGGGTATTCTTTTCAAAATGTTGCCATATTTGCTTTGATTTATCTCTTAAAAATGAATCACCATTTAGTAGAAGATATTTTCATCTTTTATGGGATAAAAACTAGACAATAACAAGGCCTTAAAAACGCCTAGATGCATTGCACACATGCTGAATTTTTCAGCATGTGTGATATCCAAGAATATCACTTTCTTTATTCCATAAAATATTTAAAAAACTTCCAAATTGTCTTCTAATTAATCACATGTTTCAAGACACAAAATAAAGCTCATAAATGGGACAAATTTTAGCCATACATTAGTGCACATGCTGAATTTTCAGCATGTATCACAATTGTGACAAAATTTGAAACATTACCTTTTGTAGCTTCTTTCTTTAACTCACCAACTTTGTATGCTTGATTCTTGACCAATCAATATGCCAACAAGGATCCAAATATGCTCCATCTCAGCTGGAATAGGCATTGCAATGTATGTGTGCATGTGCTGAATTTTATTTTTGCAAACTTTGTAAAATAGTGCGCATTTAATAATACACACATGGTATATTCCAATCAGCCCTTAATTTAATTTTTTAGAACACTTTAAGATGTATGAAATATGTAAAAAGTTTCTAGATACATGTCGTATGATGTGCCAAACACATTCCATGTGTTGTGTACATAGAAAACCGAATTTTCGATATTTATCGATTACCCGATTTTTCTCTAATTAAATTCCAACTTTTTGCACATGTTATATATATTATGTTACACATAATATACATAATATAAAATTTAATATTCATCACTTGGATAGTCTTAAAGTGGGTCCATTAACATGTGACAAAATTGAAATTGGAATCTCCACAATTTGGCCTTAATGTGGGGTGATTTGTGTGTGCCAACATGGAATGATTTTATGGCTGAACATAACATCATAGCCACGAAAATAATAATGATTTTTGAGGTGTAGGGTATTGCCATCTATTTATGGCAAGTACGTGACACGTTGGCGAAGTTTCGGTATTCGCCCGATACGACATTTTCGGTTTAGAACCTTTTAACATGTCGTATTTAATTTGTCATCACCGTAACTTATATCATATGATATAAGACCTGAATATACTCATAAATATGAGTAAGTATGATGGTGTGACGTTAATGTACGTACGTAAAATATATAACGTGTCGGTAGTACGTTGGAATACATGTGTATGTGCCTTTTTCAAAAAAAATCTGAAAATATATATTTATATATGTATGTAGGCGTGTATATTAGATGAAGAGAGGAGGAGGAGACTTTCCTTTCTTAATCTTGTTGCCTTTGAGCCTTGTCCAAATGTAGCTTCCTTTAATGAGCTACTTAGTTTAATTAGCTAAGTACGTCATTTAATGAACTAGTGAGGTTCATTAATGGTGGCACCTGAAAATAGTATAAACACAACAAATGTTTGCCATTTGATGTAAGCTTTAAAGCTTCATGGCTCGTTAGTACGGCAACATTATATATGAACTATATAAGGCAAGTAATATGCAATATATCATGCACATTTATCTTATGCACGTTTTTAAGCTCATTTAAATCATATATTTTGAAATCACTCAAACCCCCTTTTTCTCTACAAAATGTTCATGACTTGTGTGTGAAAGTATGTGCTTGAATGGTTAGATGTTACTAAGTTTTAATCTTAGATAACAAAAAAGTTAAGTTTGAAGCATGAACTTTCGGATTCCTCAAGAAATGTGGCTTGCATGCTTGAGATTCTTTCAAAGGTGGATTCTTTGCTCCTTTTACGTATGAATATGATGTTAACCTAAGATGAATATGGCAAAGTTTTCTTCTTTGGCATGTAAGGGGGTACGGTTGGATGAAAATGAGGGATAAATGTGATTCGTGTGATAGATTGTAATATGTGGGGTAAAGAATGTGTACAAGATGTATGCTTTATGACTTAGATGTAATATATTCATTATGAAAATATGATTTGAGCCCTTGTATGTATATGTAACGGGCTGTCTTGGGGGTATAGAACTTATACACTAATTATACCAAGAATAGATTTTATTATGAACAAAAGGTGCAAGACTAAGGAGTGATTTGTGTAACCTTCAAAACTGTTTTTGAAGTGATGTGTAGATGACCTTTGGAATGTATTAGAAACTTCCAAATCTTATGCTAAAAGGTGTATTTGATGATTAGTAAGTTATTTATGATGAATAACTCAAGTTGGAACACATTTAGTAAGAAGGGGTGACAAAAATGAAATTTACTGGAACAGGGCAGAAAATGTGACGTATAGAAAGACCTGGAAATGGACCTTAGAAGAATGAAAACAAGCTAATTTTTGGTATGTAACTAGCTCTATGTATGTAGTAAATATGAGAGTTGGAATTTTGGTAAAAGGAGTTATGGTTTATTTTTAATGGAAATTTTAGTAAAACTGGTCAAGCTGGAATTACTGGACTGGACAGATTTTAAGTGACGCAATGAATGACCCGAAAATGGACTTTAGAAATATGCAAATGAGCTGATTCTTTGTAGGATGCTAGCCCTACATCTTTATTAAGTTTGTGAGTTGGAATTTTTGAAAAAGGACTTACGGTTTGATCACAATAAAATTCGTGGTCAAACTGGTCACTCCAGAAATCAGCATGTAAGCGTTTCGGAAAAGTGAATAAATGACCGCTTGAATGTTATTATATTACTCCGGAAATCTTATGAATTTACTTAGGACATAGGTGAACACATCCATGTAAATTTTTCACCTTGGAATTACTATTTTATTGGGTAATTTCTGAAGCTAAGTAGGTATTACTAATCTGGAAAAACTGGGCAGAATTAAGGACTTGGTTGTATGGCTTTATTCTTGTGGGCTTAGACTCATTTGTTGGGTTTGGGCTCATGAGCTATAATTTTCGGTATGTCTACAGTACTTCCAGGTGGTGACCCAAATTTAAATGAGGCTTGATGGGCTTAAAAGAAAGGTAAAACAAAGGGCACTGCACTGCTGAAATTCAGCAGTACCTTGTTGGTAATTAAATAATTTAAGTGTCTTACATGTCTCGTATCGTTACGAACATTATATGGCAAATGGAAAAGGAACTCATATGTGTATGTATGATAAGAAATCACGATGATGGGACGAAAATATGAGGATTCTAGGCTGCATGAATAGAACGACAAATCTGGAAATTGTTCCAGCCTAAAGAATAAGAACATACACTTACGTATGTAACGCATTTTGTCATGAACTGCATCGTGCACGTCATACATTGCATCATCGTCATTTACATGATTTATGAAAATGGTTTTATGAGAAAGAATGATGAAAAAGCGTTTTTTAAAGAAAAGATTCCGTTTTTAAAAGAACGGTTTCCACCGGTACCGTATGTTTCTTGCCAGCAGGACCCGCTCCAGATCCGGGGTTAATTGATCTAATGATAATGACCGTTCAGGCCCTGAGAGAATAGACCTAATTATGACTATTATGACCGTACAGGTCCGGAGAAAATAGACCTGGTGATTATGATTGATGACGTGACCATTCCGAATCTGGAAATAATAGATTCGAAGAGAAGAATATGACCGCCTCAGATCCAGAGAGAATAGATCTGAACACTCTCTTGTTTTCATTGACGATGATGTTTTAAAATAAAGAACGAAATAACTTATCTTGATTTTTATCATGATGCATCACATGTACATACTCATGCATGTTGCATTAAATGAGTCATCGAATATTTGGTACATGTTACTTAGACTAAGTTGTTATGACCTTGTAGCTCATAAATTATGATCTTTATTGAGTTATGCTTTTTGATAAGTATCATTGATAAGTTATGAGCTGATTACTCACGGGTTTTGGATGGAAGGTCAGATATGTTTCTAAACTGAATTTTGGGGTTCGGTTCTTGTATGTACTTTCCATTTAATTCACGATTATTTATAGTTTGCTTACTGGTGACGTTGTCACTCACCCCTTATTTTTCCTCCTAGAAGCCACAGGGAATAGGGTCGAGTGGATCGAGGATGAGTCTAGGGTGCCTTATCCGTAGAATAGCGATTGAAAGATGATTTGAGGGTTTTTGACGAGACAGTCATGATTGACAATCTTTTATGAATTTGTGTTGGAAACAATGGATTTCGTACTTCTGCATTTTAAGAACATATTTGTAAAACTTATGATGGATGATTAGACGCTTTTATTTTCAAAAGTTTATTAAATTCCTGTCTTGAAAGGGAAATCACAAGTTCTATGGGAAAAAAGAATATCTAAGATGTCGTAGAGAAGCATAATACATAAAGGCTTGTACCGTACAAATTTTAGTTTCGAGGATGAAACTTATATTAAGGGGGGAGAATGTTGTACCCCACCAAAGAATAGTACTATATCCAGGGCTAGCAAGAAGTGGTGCAGTAGAACGATATTTCTAAAGGATAGTATTTTAAGAATTACCCACGTTTATTGCAATGTTAAAGGAAAATAGTATACCACCCTAAAGTATGGAATATGAAGCAAGTGAGTTGTTAAATTTTTCCCTAAGACTACTCAAATTTCGGCTTAGAGGATGGGGAACATTAAGTGGAGTTCCTTTTGCTACAAGTAACTAAGTCTTGTTAGAAAACATGGGAAGTTATTCTAGCATTTAGTGATCTACTAAATGAGACTTAAAAAGTAAAAAGAAGGAAAGGTACACCTTTTTCCTCATTAGGGCCGCCGTGTAGGAGGGATTAAATAGGAGGCCACTTGTGCTTAAAAAAAGGCTAACTACGCTCTTAATTGCTTACTAAAGCAATTATACAAAATAGTTATGCATGAGGTAGACACAAGGTGATGTTATCATAACGAGGTGTAACTCCCAAAATTTCCTTAGAAACCGTGGAACCCAAGAAAGGAAGAATTAGGGATCAAGGTTTTACTATGAATATTTCCTTCAACTACCTAGTAACTCTCCCAATAAACATTCTAAAAGGTGATTCAAGTATGATGGAGCTACTCAATATGCATGACCACCGGAATTAAACCATGGGTAACCCATGATGATCCCTTAAACCATTATAGAAACTTTGTGAAAAGTGGCTTAAGCATTAGGAAGGGATAAAGCAATCAAGGAATAGATGAGTTTTGGAGATAAAACCCCTCCACCGCCGGTTTCTTTTCCAATGGGGTGAACTAAGAGGACTTCTCCCCTAACCATAGTCACTTTTGGACTAACCACTTTAATCTCATGAAAAGTATGTTCACATGATATATCCATATGTGAATATTTACATGCATAACGTTGGATATATATATATACACGTATAGATATATATACATGTCATATTTATATATATGTATATTTCGGCTTATGCCTTGATATTGGCCTAAAGGATTTTAGTTACATGAAAGGTGTATTTAAAGGATAATAGTTGAAGATACACCTTGAACATGCATATGTGTATAGTGTACTTAAATTAAGATGGGAAAATGGGTAAGCTATGATCATGGATAAGATGCAATAGGCTTGAACTCATAAATGGATAAGTGTACACACATATATTTTCGGCTATGAGGCCTTAATGATCAACTAATGGTGTAAAACTCTTCATGCAATCCAAAAAATGAAGCATGATTAAGCCTTTAATGAATGTCATAATGGTGTTTTTGCACATGAGGAACTTTCCCCTTCCATCACCATTAAGACCGCCGGCTATGCCTAGCCAAAAGGGGCATTTTCCTTCTTTCCTTAATAAAGAGCCCTTAAACCATTTCTACCCTACTAACCATTCAAAGGATTATCATAAGCAAGATTCCTTTCCTCTCCTCTCTCCAATGCACACGGCCAAAGGAAAACCAAAGAGATTCAAGACTCATCCAAATGAAAACTTGGTCTATGTGAGTACATTCTAAACTTCTTAAGGGGGTTTTATGTTTTACATGGTAAAGCTCACAAGATACCCTTGTTTCTTGTGGAAACCGTGACCTTGAAGAGGTCACTAGATGAAGGATTTCGAAGGACTAAGGAAGATTTGGCTTCGTGGTGGGTTAGAATCACCTCACTATTCAAGAATCACTTTGGTAAGACCATCTAAGCCTCTATTTAGCTCTATCTTTTACATAAGATAAAAGCTAATGTTTGTTCTTTTTCTTCCTCCAAACCGTGGGGATATGTAGTGGAGAGGAGGAAGACTTCACTCATTTCATACACATTCCAAGCTAAGGAAATGTGTAAGCTTGAGAAAGGCAAGTACACTATAAATGTTCATGACTTGTGTGTGAAAGTATGTGCTTGAATGGCTAGATGTTACTAAATTTTAATCTTAGATGAAGAAAAAGTTAAGTTTGAAGGATGAACTTTCGGATTCCTCAAGAAATGTGGCTTGCATGCTTGAGATTCTTTCAAAGGTGGATTCTTTGCTCCTTTTACGCATGAATATGATGTTAACCTAAGATGAATATGGCAAAGTTTTCTTCTTTGGCATGTAAGGGGGTACGGTTGGATGAAAATGAGGGATAAATGTGATTCTTGTGATAGATTGTAACTTGTGGAGTAAAGAATGTGTACAAGATGTATGCTTTATGACTTAGATGTAATATATTCATTATGGAAATATGATTTGAGCCCTTGTATGTGTATGTAACGGGCTGTCTTGGGGGTATAGAACATATACACTAATTATACCAAGAATAGATTTTATTATGAACAAAAGGTGCAAGACTAAGGAGTGATTTGTGTAACCTTCAAAACTGTTTTTGAAGTGATGTGTAGATGACCTTTGGAATGTATTAAAACCTGCAAAATCTTATGCTAAAAGGTGTATTTGATGATTAGTAAGTTATTTATGATGAATAACTCAAGTTGGAACACATTTAGTAAGAAGAGGTGACAAAAATGAAATTTACTAGAACAGGGCAGACAATATGACGTTTAGAGAGACCTGGAAATGGACCTTAAAAGTATGAAAACAAGCTAATTTTTGGTATGACACTATCCCTATGTATTTAGTAAATATGAGAGTTGGAATTTTGGTAAAAGGAGTTACGATTTACTTTTCATGGAAATTTTAGTAAAACTGGTCAAGCTGGAATTACTGGACTCGGCAGATTTTAAGTGACGCAATGAATGACCCGAAAATTAACTTTAGGAATATGCAAATAAGCTCATTTTTTGTAGGATGCTATCCCTACGTGTTTATTAATTTTTTGAGTTGGAATTTTTGAAAAAGGACTTACGGTTTGATCACAATAAAATTCGTGGTAAAACTGGTCACTCCAGAAATCAGAATATAACCGTTTCGGAAATGTGAATAAATGACCCCTTGAATGTTATTATATTACTCCGGAAATCTTATGACATTTACTTAGGAGATAGGTGAACACATCCATGTAAATTGTTCACCTTGTAATTATTATTTTATTGGGTAATTTCCGAAGTTAAGTAGATATTACTAATCTGGAAAAACTGGGGAGAATTAAGGACTTGGTTGTATGGCTTTATTCTTGTGGGCTTAGACTCATTTGTAGGGTTTGGACTCATGAGCTATATATTTCGGTATGTCTACAGTACTTTCCAGGTGGTGGCCCAAATTTAAATGAGACTTATGGGCTTAAAAGAAAGGTAAAAGAAAGGGCACTGCACTGCTGAAATTCAGCAGTGCCCCTGTTGGTAATTAAATAATTTAAGTGTCTTACTTGTCTCGTATCGTTACAAAAATTATATGGCAAATAGAAAAGACACACATATGTGTATGTATGATAAGCAATCACGATGATGGGCCGAAAATATGAGGATTCTAGGACGCATGAATAGAACGACAAATCTGGAAATTTTTCCAGCCTAAAGAATAAGAACATACATGTACGTATGTAACACATTTTGTCATGAAATGCATCGTGCACATCATACATTGCATGATCGTCATTTACATGATTTATGAAATTGGTTTTATGAGAAAGAATGATGAAAAAGCGTTTTTTAAAGAAAAGATTCTGTTTTTAAAAGAACGCTTTCCACCGGTACCGTATGTTTCTTGCCAGCAGGACCCGCTCCAGATCCGGGGTTAATTGATCTAATGATAATGACCGTTCAGGCCTGGAGAGAATAGACCTGATTATGACGATTATGACCATACAGGCCCGGAGAAAATAGACCTGGTGATTATGATTGATGACGTGACCGTTCCAAATCCGGGAATAATAGATTCGAAGAGAAGAATATGACCGCCTCAGATCCAGAGAGAATAGATCTGAACACTCTCTTGTTTTCAATGACGATGATGTTTTGAAAGAAAGAACGAAATAACTTTGCTTCATTTTTATCATGATGCATCACATGTACATACTCATGCATGTTGCATTAAATGAGTCACCGAATATTTGGTATATGTTACTTAGACTAATTTGTTATGACTTGGTAGCTCATAAATTATGATCTTTATTGAGTTATGATCTTTGATGAGTCATGATCTTTGATAAGTTATGAGCTGATTACTTACGGGTTTTGGATGGAAGGTCAGGTATGTTTCTAAACTTAATTTTGGGGTTCGGTTCTTGTATGTACTTTCCATTTAATTCACGATTATTTATAGTTTACTTGCTGGTGACGTTGTCACTCATCCCTTATTTTTCCCCCCAGAACCCGCAGGGAATAGGGTCGAGTGGATCGAGGACGAGCCTAGGGTGCCTTATCCGTAGAAGAGCGATTGAAGGATGATTTGAGGGTTTTTGACGAGACAGTCATGATTGACAATCTTTTATGAATTTGTGTTGGAAACAATGGATTTCATACTTTCGCATTTTAAGAACATGTCTGTAAAACTTATGATGGATGATTAGACGCTTTTATTTTCAAAAGTTTTTATTCTGCCTCGGTTTTGCTTACTTGATGGCGTGTAAGCATGAAAGTCCACATATTTTATTCTGGACTAAGTTATGTTATGGATTGACGCCTGGTACTCTCCGTAGTGAAGTACGGTGGGTGCACCGTATCCGACCAGGCCGGGGTGCGGGGAGCTACACCTACATTCATGATTTAAATCTTATCACTCCCCCTTCAATCGTGCATAAATTCAAATTTTGAATTTCAAATTTCAAATCCGCTCCCCCTTGATTTATGCAATCAGTTTCTCTCTGTCCCTTAAATCTTGCATTCTTTCCCCCTTTGTTTTGGAAAGTCAATCAAAAATGCATGTATATATGTAAAGATAATCAAATCATATCAGCAGAAATCATGCCTAATTTAGAACGAAGATTTTCATACGTGGCCTGATTTAATGCTTTAGTGAAGATGTCAGCTACTTGTGCCTTAGTGCATACGTGATCTATGACAATATCACCATTATTTACGTGATAATGATACCGTACTTCTATATGCTTGGCCTTAGTATGTAGTACGGGGTTCTTAGATAGGTTAATTGCACTCATACTATCACAATATATAGGAATTTTATTTACGATAATTCCAAAATCAGAAAGTTGTTGTTTTATCCATAGTAATTGTGTGCAACAAAGACTAAGTGCCATGTACTCAGTTTCAGTAGTGGATAAAGCTACGCTTGCTTGCTTTTTGGAAAACCATGAAATAAGTGAGTTTCCTATAAATTGGCAAGTGCCACTCATGCTTTTTCTATCTATTTTACATCCGCCATAATCTGCATCAGTATAGGCATGTAAGTTAAATTCACAATCTTTATCATACCAAATGCCTAAGGTGGGTGTGTGCTTAATATAACAGAATATTCTTTTTACCGCATTATAGTGAGACACCTTAGGTTGACTTTGAAAACGTGCACACATACAAACACTGAACATGATATCAGGCCTACTAGCAGTAAGATATGGTAAAGAACCATTCATAGATCTATATAAGGCATTATCAAAATCCTTACCATGTTCATCTATGTCTAATTTAGTAGTGACACTCATAGGGGTAGGGGATGGTTTTAAATTCTCAAAATTGAACTTTTTAATGATATCATTTATATATTTAGCTTGACTTATGTGGATGCCTTTACTCGTTTGTTTAATCTGCACCAATTCGCCAACCATAGACATTTCAAATTCGGATTTCATGCATTTTTCAAAATCTTCAACAAGTTTATGAGAAGTGGATCCAAAAATGATGTCATCAACGTAAATTTGAATAATGAGTAAAACCTATTTATCTTGTTTTAAAAATAAGGTACTATCTATAGTGCCTCTTTTAAAACCATTTTCTAAAAGAAAAGTAGCAAAACGATCATACCATGCTCTAGGTGCTTGCTTAAGCCCGTATAGTGCTTTCTTTAGTTTGTACACGTGATCGGGATGTTTCAAATCTTCAAACCGGGTGGTTGTTTCACTTATACCTCTTCTTGTATAAATCCATTTAAGAATGCACTTTTCACGTCCATTTGATAAAGTTTAAAATCTTTCATGCAAGCAATGGCAAGTAAAAGTTGTATAGCTTCTAAACGTGCTACGGATGCAAATGTTTCATCATAGTCAATTCCTTCTTCTTGATTATAGCCTTGTGCCACAAGTCTAGCTTTATTTCTAACAACTTTTCCTTCTTCATTCATTTTATTTCTAAACACCCACTTGTGCCTATTATGGTCTTATCTTGGGGTCGTGGCAGTAAATCCCATACGTCATTTCTAACAAATTGATTAAGTTCGTCATTCATAGGATCAATCCAAGAAGAATAACTCAAAGCATCATGCACATTTTTAGGTTCAGTTTCGGAAATCATAGCATGAAATTTATTTACTTCATCCGGATTTATTCTTCTATGTGGTCGCACACCATGAGTGATATCACCTATAATGAGATCATATGGGTGATCTTTATGCCATCTTGGTTGATTATTTTCTACGTTCTCATGCATTTCTAAGTGATCATGCATTTCTAAATGATCAAGTATTTCTAGTGTATCATGCATATCATACATATTAAATGTCCCATCATCATCATTCAACACAGGTTTCAATTCAAAATCATCATCATATTTTTTATCTTTATCAATCTCACCGAATTCATTAAACTTCACATGAATAAATTCTAGAATTTGTCTAGTGAGAGGATCATAACATCTATATGCTTTTGAATTCACAGAATACCCAACAAAGATGCATTCAATTGATTTAGATTCAAATTTATCTAAATTGTCTTTTGTATTTAAAACAAAGCATTTGCATCCAAACACACGAAAATAGTCAATTTTAGGCATGCGATCATTTAATATCTCATAAGGCGTCTTGTTTATTTTCTTTCTTATGGACAAGCGATTTACTATGTAGCATGCACAGTTTACGGCTTCCGCCCACAAAAATCTAAGCAATTTATTTTCGCACAACATAGTTCTAGCAATTTCTTGTAATATCCTATTCTTTCTTTCTACTACTCTATTTAATTGTGGAGTTCTAGGTGGTGAAAACCCGTGTTTAATTCCTTTTTCTTCGCAAAAAGAAATCATTTCCTTGTTTTTAAATTCACCGCCTCTATCGCTTCTTTTATTTTTCACATTGACACCATATTGATTTTCAAGTTGTTTTATTAGTTTAGCAATTTCAATAGCACTATCATCCTTATGTGCAAGAAATAAAGTCCAAGTACAACGAGTAAAATCATCAACAATCACACAAGCATAGTGACGTCCACCAAGACTCGTAGTGCAACTAGGACCAAACAAATCAATGTGTAATAATTCTAAAACTCTAGTCGTGCTTATTTCATTCTTAGGCTTAAGTGACTCATGTGTTTGTTTGCCTTTTATGCAAGATTCACACAATTGAAAGTTGTCTAAATCAAGTGTAGGCAATCCTCGTATTAGGTTCTTTCGTTGGAGTTTTTCTAGTGTAGAAATGCTAATATGTCCTAAACGTCTATACCACAAATTTACGTTAGGTTCATTTGACATGAAGCATTTAACCTTAGCATCTAACATATCATCCATAGAAAGTGTTAAGATGTTTCCTTCCCGTTTTCCTTTTAAAACTGTTTCTCCATTTTTATTTATTATATTATAATATGGGTGAGTAAAGCACACATCGAAACCATTATCAATAAATTGTGAAATGCTAAGAAGATTATAAGATAAGTTGCTTACCAAAAAGACATTGGAGATTTGAAGGGTGTTTGGATTTCCAATTGTACCTTTTCCGATGATCTTGCCTTCATTGTTGTTGTAGAGAAAAAGGGGGTTTGAGTGATTTCAAAATATATGATTTAAATGAGCTTAAAAACGTGCATAAGATAAATGTGCATTGCATATTACTTGCCTTATATAGTTCATATATAATGTTGCCGTACTAACGAGCCATGAAGCTTTAAAGCTTACATCAAATGGCAAACATTTGTTATGTTTATACTATTTTCATGTACCACCATTAATGAACTAAACTAGTTCAATAAGTGAAGTACTTAGTTAATTAAACTAAGTAGTTCGTTAAAGGAAGCTACATTTGAACAAGGCACAAAGGCAACAAGACCAAGAAAGGAAAGTCTTCTCCTCCTCTCCTCACTCAATATACACGGCATATACATATATAAATATATATTTTCAAATTGTTTTGAAAAAGGCACATACACAGTATTCCAACGTACTACCGACACGTTATATATTTTACGTACGTACGTTAACATCACACCACCATACTTAACTCATATTTATGAGTATATTCAGGTCTTATATCATGTGATATAAGTCATGGTGATGTTAAATTAAATACGACACGTTAAAAGGTTCTAAACCAAAAATTGTCGTATCGGGCGAATACTGAAACTTCGCCAACGTGTCACGTACTTGCCATAAATAGATGGCCAGCCCCTATACCTCAAAAATCATTATTATTTTTGTGCATATGATGATATTTCTAATCATAAAATCATTCCATATTGGCACACACAAATCACCCCACATTAAGGCCAAATTGTGGAGATTCCAATTTCAATTTTGTCACATGTTAATGGCGCTACTTTATACCAGCCAAGAGCTGAGAATTAAAGTTTATATTATATATATTATGTGTAACATAATATATATAACATGTGCAAAAAGTTATAATTTACTTAGAGAAAAATCGGGTAATCGATAAACATCGAAAATTCGGTTTTCTACGTACACAATACATGGAACATTTTTAGGACATCATACAACACGTATCTAGACACTTTTTACATATGTCATACATGTTAAAGTGTTCTAGAAAATTAAATTAAGGGCTGATTGGAATGTAACATGTGTGTATTATTAAATGTGCACTATTTTACAAAGTTTGCTAAAATAAAATTCAGCACATGCAATACATGTTAGACACGCCCTATACAGCTGAGATGGAGCATATGTGGAGCCTTGTTGGCATATTGATTGGTCAAGAATTAATCATACAATGTTGGTGATTTAAAGAAACAAGCTACAAAGGTAATGTTCCAAATTTTATCTCAATTGAAACACATGCTGAAAATTTCAGCATGTATAGTTATAACTGGCCGATTTTTGGAATTAATGAGCATATAATTTGTGTCTTGAAACATGTGGTTAATTGGAAGAAGAAATAGAAGTAATTTGAATAAAATACAAAGCCATAAAGTGTGATATCTTGGATATCACACATGCTGAAATTTTTCAGCATGTGTGGAATGAATCTTGGCCGAATTCTAGGCCTTATTATTGTCCAAATTTCATTTCCAATTTGATAAGAATATTTGCTACTAATTGGTGATTTATTTTAAAAGAAAAATCAATGAAAATTTGGAAGTATTTTGAATTTTATCACCATGTATCACATGCTGAAATTTCAGCATGTCAAGTGCACTTATGGCCGATTTTTGTAACCTTGTGTGGAGAAATATTATCTTGCTTGATTTGGATGATAATCTTATGAGTTATGGCAACTAATTTATGTTGATTTTGACACATGCTTTTAGTGGAATTTTCAGATTTTCCAAGTCACCAAATGATGACAACATTCAACCAATCTTGAAGTGCCAAGTAAGCAAAGGTTAAATGATCATCCAATGAGAAGGTGCCAAGTAAGCAAGATCATGTCACAATGATGCCACACATTCTCCCAAGGACTTAGAAGACAAGTTTCAAGAGAGGAGAGCATCAAGGGGGGATGGCCATGTTGCTTAAAAGGAAAGGAGATGAGCAAAAACAAAAGACAAGAACAAGCATTGAAAATTCAACCTAGTTTTAAAAACGTTTTAAAACTGGTCATGAAAACAGAATCTGTTTTCAGAAGTTGAGTTGTTTGGTTAAAACAAATTTTAAAAACCACACTTTCCACACCAACTATTCAACCCCCTTCTAGTGGTGCCTTGCAGATCCTACAGTTGTCTCCAAAGGTCACGGATCCGTCTTTTGTGACCTTCTTCAATTTCGTGAATAGCCTCGGGTCACCCGTCATGTGTCTCGAGCAACCATTGTCAAGGAACCATTTGATTGATGTACCTTTTGATGTGTGGGTTCCCTGCAATGTACGAGCATGATTTAAGTACCCTTTTAATTTTGGGTCCTTGCGAGTTAGTTATTCACCTCTTGGTAAAAGTACCTTTCGGTACCCATACCTGGGTGATCCTTCTCGGTCTAGTAAATGACAAGAATGTAGGTGAAGGTGCAATGTTGTAGACATGTGGTGAATGCACTTTGGTCCTTTGGCCAAGAACTCCTTTATACGCATTATATTTAGGATGTTTTTGATATGTCATTGTGTTAGTGTGCGTAATGCGTGATCTAGATGGATGAAATGAATGTCGTGTATGCATGACTTGTTTCTTCTCATATCTATATGGAAAAAAAATTGTATTTCTCATGATATGAAGAAGAAATATGACGAGATGAGGGGAGAGGGGGTCTTTGCGTCATCTTAGACGCCGTATTTGGTTTTAGAGTGTCTACTTTCTTAGACACTACAAACTTGGTTGGTTTAATGGGTACTTCATTTGTTTCAATGTATCCTAATCCCGTTTTATCACTATCATGCTTTTGTGATAAAATAATTTGATCTAGCATGTTAGATCCCATATCAAACTGTTTCATCATTTTCTCTAAGTCCGTATTCCTTGATTTCAAATTTTAAATCTCGGATTTCATTTCATTATTTTGCGTGGTCAATGATGAGATCTCTGTCTTTAATGCATTAATGATGCATGACGACTCTTATTTTGAATCATTTCATTGAGCGACAAGATTCTCGTTAGAAGATTCTAACAGCTTTTTGTCTTCAATTAATCGCTTCTTTTCTTTCGCAAGAGTCTTAGTGAATTTATGCAATTCTAAGTACTGACTAAAAAGATCATTATAAGAAGGCTAAGAATCAGAATCAGAGTCAGATGATACCTCGTTTTATGCTTTGGACACAAAGCATACTTGTGCAGTCTCCTCTTCTGTTTCAGTCTCGGAATCTGATGTATCACTCCAAGTGGAGGCTTTGAGAGCTCGTTTCCTTTGCTTAGGTTCTGAGATGAGTCTATTCTTGTTCCGATCCTTGTCAGGGTATTTGTTGGTTTGATGGTCCTTATTAGGGCAGTCATATGATAGATGCCCAAGTTTACCGTATTCATAACATTTAACATCTTTGTCGTTTGTCTTGTTCTTATTTCTTTTAGTCGAAGTAGCCTTAGTTTTGTTTCTAAGAGACTTTCTCATGAATTTTCTTAAGCCTTTAGCCAATAAAATTAAGTCATAGTTATCTGATTCAGAATCACTATCTTCTACGTGATCGGAACAAGTAAAGACATATTCATTTGATTTAAATGCAATGGTCTTACCTTGTTTTGATGATTCCGATTTCCGTATGGTGAGTTTATTCTCATAAACCTTAAATGATCCAATTAATCCTTCCATCTTAATTGACTTAGTTCCTTTCCTTTCTTCTATTGCCGTTACTTTAGGGTTCCACTCGGACGGAAGGCTTCGCAAGACCTTTTGTATCTTTTCCTGCATAGTAAAGGCTTTGCCAAGATACTCAAGAGAATTGTAAATGTTAGTCAAGCGAAGATCCATATCAACGATAGATTCATTTGGAAATAATTTAAATGACTCGAGTGTGGACATAAGCATGTTGATCTTGGACTCTTTTACTTGACTAGTGCCTTCATGTTTCATTTCAAGAATTCTCCACATTTCTTAAGCACTAGAACAATTTGAAACATAGCTAGATTCACTTTTACTTAGTCCATTTAAAAGTAATTGCATAGCCCTAGCGTTCATGCTTAGTTTCTTTTTATCCTCACTAGTGTACTCTTGCCTAGGCTTAACGACCTCTAGTGTGACCCCATCTGCATTGGATAATTTAGATGGAACAAAAGGACCATCTTCTATAATTGTTCAAAGATTAATATCAATTTCCATAAGGAAAAGTTTCATTCTTAACTTCCATTCAATGAAAGATTCACCGTCAAAGAGAGGAGGCCTTTGACTAGACATACCTTCTTGTTCGGTTTTGATGTTTGTGGTTGCCATCTCACTTAGATCGTTGGATCCTTTTGATGTGAGTGTTCCTGCGCTTTGATACCACTTGTAGGATCTGCAAGGCACCACTAGAAGGGGGGAGTTGAATAGTGGGTGCGGAAAATGTGGTTTTTAAAATAGTTTTAAACCAAAAACCCAACTTCTGAACACAGTTTCTATTTTTAGGGCTGGTTTTAAAACGTTTTGAAAACTAGGTTTCAAGTCTTCAAAAATTCTAAAATTTGTAGATAACTTAGCCTCAGATGTTCTGAGTATCTCCTAAACATTTCAGATTAAAATTCAATCTCTAACCCCTTGAAAAATTGTTGGTGGTCAGATTGCGCAAATATGTCAGAACCGGTACTCTGATGTGAAAAATTTATTCCTATTTCTCCTTAACTCCAAATGCTCTGAAAATTTAAGGACTAACTCCTTATTAGTTTTATTTAAATGGGTTGAAGCAATTTTGAAAAATTCTTTTGGGAAGTTAGTCAAATACGATAAAAGTCTCAAACTTTACAAGCCTGAAAATCAGACTGCACTAGTCTCAGAACTTTGGGCGTTTGATGACGTATACTTGTCCAAAAGGGTTGAAACTTACGCCAAAAGAACCTTAAGACGTGAATCTATGACTCTGGAAAGTTTCGTAATTTTTGAAATTCGTTTACTATTTTTACCAACGTGATTAAAAACAAACAGTGCGGAAATTGAAAGTAAGTGCTGAAAGTAAATAACACCAGGAATTTTATACTGGTTTGGTTATAAACAACCTACTCCAGTCTTCAAGGACACCTTCCTCGGTTAGCACTAATCAAACAACACAAAATAACACCTTACCACAGGGTTGATGGAGTTACACACCAACTCCAACCCTTTACAAACCTTGTATAAGAATACAATTGTCACGAACACCACCACCTTTCAAGTGCAAGATTGATCACATCTTGATCAATCTTTTACAATGATAAAGAGTATGTGGTGGACTATATGAAGCCTATTCAAATATATGAATATGAGTACAATAGGCTTTCAGAGAGAAGAAAGAAAGAGAGAGTAGAAGAAGAGGCTAGAAACGTTTTTCAATCTTGTATGCTTGTAAGACTTGTGTTATTTTTCTCTTGCTCTCTTCTTTCCTTTTATCATTGTGGCCGCCCCCCTTTGATGCCATTCTCCTCTTGAAAATTATCTTCTAATTCCTTGGAAGAGTGTATTGCATCATTGTGACATGTCTTTGCTTACTTGGCATCTCCTTATTGGATGATCATTAAGCTCTTGCTTACTTGGCATTCATTGATTGGATGGATGTTGTCATCACTTGATGACTAGATAAATCTGAAATTACATCTCAAAAAGCATGTGCCAATTAGCCATAAACTTATTACCATAAGACACAAGATCATCCCACAAAATTAGCTAGGCAATTAACCCCAATTTGCCATGAAAAAATCGGCCACTATGTCTCTTGCACATGCTGAACTTTCAGCATGTGTAACATTCACATTTCATTCAAAATATTGCCAAGTTTACTTTGATTTAATCCAAGAAATCAATCACCATTTAGTACAAGATATTCTTATCATTTTTGGAATAAAAATTGATCACCAATACTGCCTCAAAATCGGCCAACATACATTACACACATGCTGAAATTTTCAGCATGTGTGATATTCAAAGATATCACCAATTTAATTCCATAAAATATTCAAAATACTTCCATACTATCTCCCAATTAATCCACATGATTCAAGACAACAAAATATGGCTCATTAAGGGGAGAAATTTGGCCAGCCATATGCACACATGCTGAATTTTCAGCATGTGTCACAATTGTGACAAGATTTGAAATGTTACATTTTGCAGTTCCTTACTTTAAGTCACCAACATTGCATGCTTCATTCCTGGCCAATCAAGATGCCAACAAAGCTCTACATACGCTCCAACATACCTGGTTTAGGCGTGTGAGATGATTTGTGCATGTGCTGAAATTTATTTTTGCCAACTTTGTAAAATAGTGCACATTTAATTATACACACACGGTATATTCCAATCAGCCCTTAATTGATTTTTCTAAAACACTTTAGAATGTATGAAGCATGTAAAAAGTGTCTAGATACATGTTATATGCCATGCCAAAAATGTTACATGTGTCGTGTACGTAGAAAACCGAATTTTCGACATTTATCGATTACACGATTTTTCTCTAATTAAATTCCAACTTTTTGCACATGTTATATATATTATGTTACACATAATATACATAAATTAAACTTTAATATTCAGCACTTAGGATGATCTAAAGTGGTGCCCAAACATGTGTCAAAATTGAAATTGGAATTTCCACAATTAGGCCTTAATTGAGGGTGATTTGTGTGTGCCAACATGGAATGATTTTATGGCTGCACATACCATTTAAGCCACGAAATTTGTGGCCATTTTTGAATTATATGGGCTGGCCATCTATTTATGGCAAGTACGTGACACGTTGGTGAAGTTTCGGTATTCGCCCGATACGATAATTTTCGGTTTAGAACCTTTTTACGTGTCGTAATAAATATTTTATCACAATGACTTATATCATATGATATAAGACCTGAATATACTCATAAATATGAGTTAAGTATAATGGTGTGACGTCAACGTACGTACGTAAAAAATATAACGTGTCGATAGTATGTTGGAATATATGTGTATGTGCCTTTTTTAAAAAAATCTGAATATATATATATATATATATATATATATATATATATATATAAATGGCGTGTGTATGTGTGTAGACGGAGTGGAGAACTTTCCTTTCTTCAACTTGATGCCTTTGTGCCTTTTCCAAATACGGCTTCCTTTAATGAACTACTTAGTTTAATTAACTAAGTACTTCACTTAATGAACTAGTTTCGTTCATTAATGGTGGCACCTGAAAATAGTTCAAACACAACAAATGTTTGCCATTTGATGTAAGCTTCATGGCTCATTAGTACGACAACATTATATATGAACTATGTAAGGCAAGTTTTATGCAACAACGTGTCATGTCATAAAATATGTCATGAATTTCTTTGTAACATGTTATTTAAATCATGCATTTTGAAATCACTCAAACCCTTTTTTCTCTACAAATACAGTAAAACACAGAACAAGTAATGTATCCGTAACACGTAAGAAAGTAACTTCAATGTAAATAACATGAGTAAACAATACAATTAATCAAACAGTTATAGTCATTAGTCAGCTTTATATCGACATTAAATATCTTTCATATAGTCCGTATCGTTTTTCGATCATAGTCTTTTAGTCTCAGTCTCATGTGCTTATTAGTAGTTACCTGATTTTTAGGCTAGGGCAAAATGATCATATCTTAAAGGTAGTAAGTGCTCGTGGTACATTTATGTGATGCATGCATTATAAAACTTCCAGAAGCATTTCATTTCGTAATTTCATAACATGGCAGACCATGAATTGGCTATAGCACTTTTCGTATCATAAGAACGGTACCCACAACATGCCAAATGAGTCCCCGAGTAGTTTTTAGTATTGTGTATGAATCCCGATAGTCCAACCAGTGTTACATCATATGTACCAGATGTCAGGAATCTCTCCATACAAAACGTAGTAGACGTAACAGAAAGGCAGAGATCCTTTGTCTCCGGACAAGTTGTTACACTCAGCCAATAGAAACATGTAAAAATCGTACGGAATCATTCGTCTCATGGTACAGTTCGTTATTCGTAAAATTATTTTAAAACATATTACGCAAAAAGTATTTCGTGAGCGTGATCGTAAATGAAATAGTGTGCTTTGAAAAATCATGTTGACATATGCGTATTAGAATGCTTGGTCTCTGTACTGATTTTATGTCCTCAATTATTTCAGCCTTAAGCCTCTTACTTAGCTTATTTTTATGCGATGTTATTATGTGAAATTACCCTTTTGTCCTTATTTAAGGAGCCTTTGGATATGGTGACCAAAATAGCCCCTCTTTGGTGTTTTCATTATTAATTTTATGGTATTAACATGTCGAAGACTTATTTACTTTTAAAGACCTCCAAAACAGAACATTTTCCCTTTTTACTTGTGATAGGAAATTACCCCTTTGTCCTTAGGTGTGTTTCGGCCAAATGGCCAAAACAGCATCATTTTTGTGTCTTGTCCATTTTATGTTTCCTTGTGAACTATTCTTGGGTTTACAACTCATAACATATACATTACACATATATTAAAAGAGGTATGATCAAATAACTTTAAGCATCATAAATATATTCAAATGGCCCTTTTGGCCGAAAATTATCATATACACATGTAATGTTTTTTCAACTTGATCAATATAACAAATAAGCTAAAATGGTGACAACCATCTTGTCCGTTAAGATACCATGATCATCTATCATGGTGATGCATTATAATGCATTGATTTTATGATCTTAACATGCTAAGCCTCATGTATGGTCACATCCACCATAATCATGATCATAAGAACCATGGTCATGATGCTTGTTACATGCAAATACATAAGAGAATGAGATACATGAAAATACACCTTCTTAGGCCATGATCATCAAGATACACATCATGATGATGTTGGTAAGATCATTCCTAATGATGGAGGCTCAAAACAGCCCCATCTTAGAAAGATAAATGTGATGATGAGGTGATGATCATCAAAGATGGTAACTTGTATGGCATACATTATAGTATGGATTATGATGCAACATACACGTACTACATCATGGCCACAACCATGCAAATACGCTCTCATACATATGAAAACAAAGGAAATGATGATCATCTCACATGCACATATGAAGATGATGCTTAGTGAAGTTCTTAGTACACATTTCAAGAAAGTGTACTATTCCACCGACAATTTACATAGAGTTGATGAATGAATGTTTGGCACCCTTCTCGTATGCCATGCACGCCCTCAAAGGGTCTGTGTATACCAATAGTTTTTCCTTACATGTCATATCTAGATATCATCCTAATCATATTCATGAATCTATACAAGAATAACAGACTTCCATACATAGTTTAAGCATGCAAGAATACTTTTCATATCTTTGTGATAGGGACTTCATTTTAACATACGCATGCATTATCCATCTTGTGATATGAACATAGGAGAGTCATTTGTAAACATTCGTGAAGAAGCTACGAGGAATACTTGCCTTGATACTTGAATCTTACACCTTGAAGAACAAGATTGCTTCTTTGTGTTGGCTTGAGGTGTGCGTGGGCTTGATGGCCAAAAAGGAAAGAAGAGTTGGTCACTTTTGAAATATAACTAGGTTGTGGAGGCTCTAGTACTTAATCAAAGTGATTCTTACCTTGAATGGTTTGAAGTTTCTCACTTGGCTCAACCTAGCAACTTTATTACCTCCTTGGTAATGCTCTCAGTTTGGAACCTAGAATGCAGGTGAAATGATTTTTTTGGGAGGTAGCAGGTGAGAAAGATGTGAAGGAGAGTGATAAGTGATTACCTTGAGGATTAAGGTGCATCCACACTTAATTCTCACTTGAAAATTGAACGGTTTCTCCTCCTTTTTGTCTTGATGCCTACGGTTGAAAGGCAAGGAAATGGAGAAGATTTGATCCTTGTGAGAGAGTAAAGAGTGGGGAGAAGATGTTTCTAGAGAGAGTGTGATTTAAAGTAAATGGAAGAGGACAAATGGAATATGGTCTTCAAATGGAAGTTTTATCCTTCTTGTTTATGTCTTAGCTGAAATTTCTAATGGGGAAATGGGATGATGGATTTTCTTGACTTGGTCAGTTAGTGGAGAATAAAGTTTTGTGCATGAAATTCTATTGGTGGGTTACTTTTCTTGTGTAAGATTTGTGTAAGAATGGAGAATAGAAGATTACTTGAAATAAAAGACAACTTCTTTTGTTTTCTTACTAGGGCCGAAATTGTCAAGTGGTTGGGAGCGTCATGCTTTCATCTTATTGAAAATTGGAATATGTAAAGAATTTCGCCATGCATGGGAGTTGATTGGAGAATGATCTTACATGTTGTAAGAATGTTGATGACAAAAGGAAGATAAAGAAAAGAAAAAGAAAATGAAAATAATAAGTGGGTTGAAGGCATGTAGGACCTTTATAGCACCACTAGAAGGGAGGGGAGTTGAATAGTGAGTACGGAAAATTTGGGTTTTTAAAACTTTTGGACCAAAAAAATCACTTCTGAAAACAGTTTCTGTTTTCAGATCTTGATTTGAATTATTTCAAAGGCCTAGTTGTAGACCTCCAAAAATTATGAAATTTGGTGAGTATGTATTCCCAGCTGTTATGAGAGACTCACAAAAATTTCAAATTAAAATTCCAAGACTAACCCTTTGAAAATTTGTTTTCGGTCAGATTGCGCAAATCTGCCAGAAACTGTACTCCGAATTGAAAATTTTATTCCTATTTGTTGGTGACTCTAAATGGTCTGAAAATTTTATAATGAGACTTTCAAGGTGTTTATTTTAGTGGTTTGAAACACTTTTTCAAAATTCCTTTGGAAAGTATGTCAACCACATTAATGTTCTCAACCTTTGAAAATCTGAAAATTAGATTGCACTAGTCTCAGAAGTATTAACGTTTGATTGACTTATACTTATCCAAATGAGGTGAAACTTGTGCCAAATGAAAACTAGGACATGCGCTATGTTTCTGCAAAATTTTATGATTTTTGAAAATCGTTTGCTATTTTTACCTTTGAATGAAAGTAAAGTGCAGTAAAATAAGAACACCAAGAATTTTATACTGGTTCGGTTAAAAAAACCTACTCTGGTCTTCGAAGAAACCTTGTTCGGTTATCACTAATCACAAAAACACCCTACTACAAGGGTGAGTGGCATTAAACACTAACTCCACCCTTTTACAATCAAAACAACCAAGCAAACCGATCACGAACACCACCAATCAAATGAAGGTTTGATCACACCTTGATCAACTTTTTACAACAATTGAATGCATATGGGTGGTATATTCAAAGCCTATGTCATATGTAGAATATATGAACAATAGGCTTTAGACTAAGAAGAAGAAGAAAGAAAGGAAGAAGAAGACAGTAGTCTAGCTTTTTGCACTTGAGAGAGTGTGAGTAGTAGCTTGGCCTTGTTTTGCACAATCTTCTCCTTTTCATCACACCTTGGCTGCCCCCCTTCGGGCTTTCTTCCTTTTGAGAATTGTTTTTAATGTCTTTGGAGGATTACCTTGTGTAAGAGATGACACAATCTTGCTTACTTGGTGCAATATGATTGGAAGGATGACTTGACCTTGCTTAGTTGTCACTTGTTGATTGGTCCACATTGGCACCCTTGTAGTGTGAGCTGTAAATTCTACAAAAAAAACTCAAAGCATGTGCTCAAAATCAATTCAAACAATTACCATAACATCACATTTCAATCCTTTGAATTTTGGGAGAGAAATTCAGGACCAGTAAGATGATGTCTTTATAATTTTGACGTAACCATGACTTATAACAAATGATATAAGATCTGAATATACTCATAAATATGAGGTGTACGTAGTGGTGTGACATCGATGTATGTTTATAATATATGTAACGTCTTAGTGGTACGTTGGAATATAAGTATATAGTGTCTTTTAAAAAATATAGATATATATATTATATATGTAAATGGCGTGTGAAATGAATAGAATGAGGAGACTTTCCATTTCAAATTTGTTTCCATATAGCTATCTCCAAATATGTCTTCATTTAATGAACTAGTTAGTTCATTAACTTAAGCACTCCACTTAATGAATTAGTTTAGTTCATTAATTGTGGCACCTGAAAATGGTACAAAGACAACAAATGTTTGCCATATGATGTAAGCTTCAGCGCTTCATGGCTTGTTAGTACGACAACAATATATATAAGCATATAAAGCATGTTTATCACATAAACGTTTCAAGTAATAATTTATTCATGTATTTCTTGAGCACATAGTATTTAATTCATGCATTTGTAAATCACTCAAACCCATTTTCTCAACAATCTCCCCCTTTTGATGATTTAGAATATAACATTGGTTCATGATTTAAATGAGATTGCTCTCTATCCAATTATGCACAATTTTGAATTGTGAATTTTATATCGTCGTGTGCTCCCAATTAAATCATGCTCTCTCTCCCTTAAATCATGCTTTTCTCTCCCCCTTTCTTTTGTAAATGGAATCAAAAGTACATGTTGAATGGAAAGGAATTGCAATTTATAGCAAATTAACCGAAATCATGCCTAATTTTGAGCGTAAATTTTCATACGTGGCTTGATTAAGTGCTTTGGTGAATAGGTCAACCACTTATGTTTCAGTACGGACATGTTCTATAACGATATCACCACATTTTACATGATCACGAAGAAAGTGATATCGTACCTCTATGTTCTTTGTCTTAGAGTGTAATAAGGGGTTCTTAGACAAATTTATGGCGCTCATACTATCACAATAAATAGGGATGTGATTTACAGTTATACCAAAATTAGATAGTTGCTATTTTGGCTATAAAAGTTTTGTGAAACAAAGACTAAGTGCCATGCATTCCGCTTCAGTGGTAGATAATGCTAAACTTGCTTGCTTTTTCAAAAACCAAGATATTAATGAACTTTCAAAAAATTGACATGTACAACTTGTGCTTTTTCTATCTATTTTACATCCGCCATAATATGCATCAGTGGCACATCATCAGTACAATCATCATAAGTACAAAGTTGAACATCCCAAAATACAAAAGTTGATACATCAGTTTACCAGGCTGTCCTCGGAACCTACTCCTGTGGCTTGTCCTTACTTAAAGAGCCTTCGGTTTTGGTGACCAAAATAGCCCCTCTTTGGCGTTTTGATTATTAATTTTATGCTCTTATCATGTCCATGACTTATTTACTTTTAAAGACCTCCAAAACAACACATTTTCCCCTTTTTTTTACTTGGGATAGGAAATTACCCCTTTGTCCTTAGGGGTGTTTTGGCCAAATGGCCAAAACAGCCTCCTTTTTGTGTCTTGTCCATTTTATGTTTCCTTGTAAATTATTCTTTGGTTTAATACTCATAACATATACATTATACATATATTAAAAGAGGCATGATCAAATAACTTTAAGCATCATAAATGTATTCAAATGGCCCTCTCGGCCGAAAATTATCATACACACATGTAATGGTTTTTCAACTTGGTCAATATAACAAATATGCTAAAATGGTGATGACCATCTTGTCCTTTAAGCTACCATGATAATCTATCATGATGATGCATTATAATGCATCTATTATGGTCACATCCACCATAATCGTGATCATAAGAACCATGATCATGGTGATGATCATGATGCTTGTTACATTAAAATATATAACTGAATGAGATCCATGAAAATACACCTTTTTAGGCCATGATCAACAAGATACACATCATGATGATGGTGATGAGATCATTCCTAATGATGGAGGCTCAAAACAGCCCCATCTTAGAAGGATAAATGTGATAATGAGGTGATGATCATGAAAGATGGTAACTTTTACGGTGTTGTACCCCAACGAAAGATCGTATTGTACTTGAGACTGTATGAATGAATTAATGGAAGGATGGATTCTTCGAGTGCAATTTTATTAAGTTTATTATGACTACTTTAATTAATTCTCCTTAAGGTTAATTCCATAAATAATGGAATTGACAAGAGTATGTCTTACGTGGGATGACAATTTACCCTCCCAAGATTTTTCATAATCTCGGCCATAACGGTAATAGGGATATTAAAATAGGATTTCTTTTACTACAAGCAACAAACCCTTAGTAGTCTTAGTAAAAGAAAGCATGAAAAGTTCATTCTAGCATTTAGTGTCCTACTAAATGGGATAAAAAAGTAAAAAAGCCGCCGGGTAGAGGGTACTACTTTTCCTCCACTAAGCAGCCGGTAGAGGGTAATTAGGAGGCCACCTTTTTGTTAAAAAGGCCAACTACACACTTTAATTGCTTATTTAAGCAATAATATAAAATAGTTATGCATGATGTAGTCACAATATGACATTATTATAAGGATGGGTAACTCACTAAAATTCCCATTCAAAATCGTGGATTACATGGAAATTAGGGAATTAGGGATCAATTTTACTATAAACATTTCCCTCAACTACCTAGTAGCTTTTCCATTAAACCCTCTTAAAAGTGACTCAAGCATGATGGAGCCTACTAATTGCACCCTAACTGCCGGTTTTGACCATGGTGCACCCAAGAGACATCTTAAACTTTACCATGGTTACTTTATGTTAACTACAATTCAAAAGTAAACCTAGTTTGCTAAATTAAATCAAGTTAGCAATAAAGTAACCCTAGTTTGCTAAGTAACTCAAGTTAGCAAAACCTAATTAGCTTAACCATGCAAAGGAAATTCTCTTCTTCTCCCTTAAGCTCCCAACGGCTAAACCCTTAGCCTTTGAAGAAAAATCCTCTCCAAGAATTCTATAATTCTCTCAACTCAACCAGTCAAGAACTCACAAAGAACAAAAGAATCAAGAACTCCTCATCTATCTCACACGGCCAACAAGTAGTCAAGGAGACCTAAGAATCATTCAAGTTCAAGGTTGGTCTAGGTGAGTACATTTTAAACTCCTTAAGAGAATTCTATATCTTACATAGTGAAGCTCACAAGATATCCTCTTTCCTTGTGAAAATCGTGACCTTCAAGAGGTCACTAGGTGAAGATTTTCGAAGTGCTAAGAGAGATTAGCTTCTTGGTGGGTTAGAATCATCTCAACTTCCATTCAAGATTCAATTTGGTAAGACCATCTAGCCTCAAACTAAGATGTATTGTGTATTTAAATAGTGGCTAACAAATATTCCTACCCCTAAAACCATGTATGATAGGAAGGGGTGGAAGGAATCATTTCTTGTTTCAACAAGTTTCAAGCAAGATCTAAGATCCAAGAAGGCAAGTACACTATAAATACTCTTGACTTATGTGTAAAAGTATATGCTTGAATGTCTAGCTATTACTAAGATTTAATCTTAGATGGAAAATATTAAGCTTGAAGCATGTAAGTTTCGGATTCTTAAGCAAGGTGACTTGCATGTGTGAAATTCCACAAAAGATAAGTTCTTTGCTCGTTTGAATGTGAATATGTTGCATATTTATGATAAATGGGGTAAAGTTTTTCTTTCTCACCATGAAAATGGGACGGTGGAGGAAGGAGATGTGGTTGAACAATATTTCAAGTGAAAGAGTATGTTTTGGAAGGTGAAAGATATATGGAAAATTGTATGTTTGAATGTCCATTTCTTAGAGGTGTTATGTTCATTAGGAAAATGAAATGTAACCCTTTTTCATGTATAAGGACGGGCTGTTTGGGGGGTTAGGTAGTGCCTAAGTAAATTATGCCAAAGTAGACTTTATGATGTACAAAATGTGCAATGTCAAATTGTGCTATGTGTTATCTTCAAAACCGTTATTGAAGTGGTTGTATGTAGCTTTAAGAATTTATTAGAACCTGTAATGTTTATGTTACCAAGTTTATTTGAGGGTTAGTAAGCTATTTTAGAAGGATAAAGTGTAGTTGGTACACATTTAGCAAGAAAAGTGACAAACATGAAAAATTACTGGGACATGACAGATTCATGTGACGTTTTGTAAGACTCGAAAATGGACCTTAGAAACGTGAAAATGTGCTAATGTTTGGTAGGATTCTATCCTTATGTGTTTTTGAGTTTGAATTCTGCAAAATGGACTTGTGGTTTATTTATTATAAAATTGTTAGTGAAGGCTGGTCATTTCAGATTCTTCACGTACCTATCTTTAGAAAAATATTTAGATGACCCCCTTAGACCAAACGAATCGCTCTAAAATTTTTATGGAAATCACTTAAGACATAAGGGAACATGTCCATGTAAATACATCAGCCTGGAATCACCATTTTAAGGGTTAATAAATGAGTTGAAGTTAACGGTTCAAAACTGGAAACTGAACAGAATTATGGCATGATGTTGCGAGGCCTTATTATCTCGAATTTGGGCTCATATATGTTATTGGGCTTATGAATATCACTTCTTGGTGTGTCCATTATGGTTTCCGGGTATTGGACCAAAATAAATAAGTTTTTGGGCTTTAAAGCAAGGTAAAAGCTGGGCACTGCGCGGCTGAATCCAGCCGTGTCCTGTTTTGGTAATTTAATAATTTGAGTGTTCTATAAGTCTTGAAACTTTACAAAAATTTTACGCCATGTAAATAAGACTCCATTATGCTCACGTATGTCATGAGATCATGAAAATGGGCCGAAATTAAGAGGTTTGAGGCCGCATGAACAGAACGTTAAATTCTGGAAATTTTTCAGCTTATGAAATAAGACATGACGAGTATTATGTGTTGCATTTAGCCATGAGTTCCATGATGCACATCATGCATTACATCATCATCCTTTGCATGATTTATGATACTGATTTTATGACAAAGAACGATGAAAAAGCGCTTTCAAAGAAAAGCTTTCAGTTTTGAAAAGAACGATTCCCATTGGTACCATTTGATTCTGGCCAACATAACCCGCTCCAGATCTGGGGTTAATTGATCTGTTGATGATTATGACCGTACAGGCCCGGAGAGAATAGACCTGGTGACGATGATGGATGGTATGACCGTTTTCAGATCCGAACATAATAGATCTGAAGAGGATGTTACGACCGCCTCAGATCCAGATATAATAGATCTGAATACTCACTCCTCTCGTTTTAGTTACGATGATGTTTTGAAAGAAAGAATGAAAGAACTTGTCCTCATTTTCCCCATGAGGCATCGCATATGCATACGCATACATACGGCATTTTGTTTGACTAGTTGAATAATTGATGTACTATCAATTATGCTATGATGATATGTTTTGATACTTCTGACGTTAGGATCTAATAAGATTTCTTATCTCTTAAGTTATGATCCTATGTCCTCGCAAATGGTGAAGTGAAAGTCAGGTATGTGGCAAATCCAAACTTTTTGGGGTTTTGGTTTTTGTGTGCACTTTCCATTTAATTCATGATTATTTATGGTTTACTTGCTTGTGACGTTGTCACTCATCCTATTATTTTTCCTCCCGGAGCCTACAGGAAATAGAGTCGAATAGATCGAGGATGAGCCTATGGTCCCCTATCCATAGGTGTACGAGAGAGGATAGCTACAAGACTTATTATGATGACTTCTGATTGATGAATTTATGATGGGATTTGAAGTTGGACAACTCCTTTATTTTGGTGAACATTGATGTAGACAATGTTTTGAATATTCGACATGTTTTTATTTTAAAAGTTTTTATTCTGTCTCTATTTTGCTTACTTGATGATGTGTAAGCGGAAAAGTCCATATGTTTTGTTATGGATGCCAATATGATATGAACTGACGCCTGGTACTCTCTGTAGTGAAGTACGGCGGGCGCACCGTATGCGGGCAAGCCGGTGCAGGGCGCCACAGGTGGTATCAGAGCTCAGGCTCTAGATTCGAGCAGAATATAGAATTAAGTTATGACTTTAGAAATCTAAGTTTGACTTTAGACCTAAGTCACAATCCTAGAAGAGAGTTGAACTTAGACTAGGATAACTTAGACTGAAAAAATTAGGGTCTTGATCTGATAATGACATTTCGTATCTTCTTACATGCCCACTTGGAATTTTCATTGGATTACGAATTAGATTTTGTCGCTTAATTTGGATATGTTCATCTTGAATAAACGCGAACGCTACATAGTGCAAGTGGCACGACCACGAGGCAGACCTGCTAGGGCTAGACCGGAGGCGCAGGAGCCTATTCCTCCCCCACCCGTGTAGGTCCCCACACCACCTCCACCACAGGACCAGAATCCACCACGGCCCTAAATAACCCGCCACCCCAACGGCCTCTGTCCAAGATGATTCCAGACGTTCAGGCTTTTCAGACGTTTTGTCAGACCGTGACCCAGATCGGTAAGGTGATGCAAAATCAGAACGCTCCTCCCCAGCCCCACGAGCCATTAAGGGATGCCCAACACTATTTTGAGAAATTGAAAAGAGCTAACGTCTCGCACTTTGAGGGAAAATTGGATTCAGATGCCGCTGAAAAATGGCTAGACGAGGTGGAAAATTGTTTTGAGTTGATTCGTGCACATGAGGAGGTGATGACTCAAGCTGTCAGGACATTCCTACTAGGGGAAGCGAACCAATGGTGGAAGGCTAATTTACAATCCTTGCCAAGGCCAATCTCATGGGAGAGATTCCTTCAAGAATTTAACAAATTCTACATACCACCTTCTGTAAAGCTACAAAAGAGACACGAGTTCGAATCTCTGGTGCAAGAGCATGGAATGACGGTTGCAGAGTATGCCAATAAGTTCATAGCCTTGGGCAGGTTTCAACCATCTACCATGAATGACGAAGAGACCAAAATGTTAAAGTTTGAGAGAGGGTTAAATCCGAGGATTAGGACATGGTTGGTCAATGCAAATCCAACCAATTTTGGTACTCTGCTTGATGCTTGCTGCAGAATCGAGAGGGATATTATTCGTCGAGACGATATGGGGCAGAAGAGAGGAAGGGAAATGTCAGCAAATGGAGGGTCTCGCAAGGCAGCGAAGCAGAATTCCAAAGGCCCTGGACGACAAGTAAAGAATTGGTTCCAGCGCCGTTCTCAGCAGAAAAATCAGACAAAGAATCAGGGCCAACAGCCATCTATTCCGACATGCTCCCACTGCAAGAAGCGCCATGTTAGGGAATGCTATATTCAAGCAGGTAAATGCTTTGGGTGTGGCAAGGTGGGTCATATCCTTTAAGACTGTCCGGATAAGGGGACTACATGTTTCGGATGCGGAAAAATTGGACACATGGTCAAAGACTGCCGGGAGAAAGTGGTCCCACAGCAGCAACAACCCAAGAATCAGTGTCAGCGTGCAAACGCGAGAGTCCACGTTATGACTGATGCTGCCGTTGAGGAGGCAAATGACGTTGTGGCAGGTATATTTTAGAATTTTATGCAATACTTAAAATTTTGCAAGATATTGTTGCTTTGCTGTTGCTTAGTAGATCTTGCATAAATCAGGAACTATTTTAGTATGTTCTGTGCCTACCAATGTAATGTTTGACAGTGGCGCCAACCACTCGTTTATATCGAAGAAATTCGCAAAGAATATTGATCACAATCCAATCCATATTGAGACACCCTATAGAGTTCAAGCAGCTGGGGATCAGGTGCTTGTCTCTCATCACATCTTCAGAAATTGCGCGCTTGAGTTTGGGTTTGAAGCCGACTTAATCCCCATATCCATGGGTGATTTCGATGTAATTCTTGGAATGGACTGGCTCTCCAAGAATTTTGCACACATCGATTGCAGTGAAAAGCGGGTTACTATTAAGAACCCAACGTGCAAGGAAGTAAATTTTCAGGGAGGATCGAAATTAAGGAAGTGCCCCAAGAACATCTATGTAAATGCGATCCGTGCAAGTAAAGCATTAAGGAAAGGACACGAAGGATTCCTTGTTTATGCGTTGAATATTGATCAAGCGCCCTCCGACCTTTCTCAAGTCCTGGTTGTCCGAGAATATCCTAATGTCTTTCTAGAGGAATTACCGGGTCTTCCTCCAGATCAAGAAATCTCTTTTGAGATTAATCTAATCCCGGAAGTTGAGCCGATATCAAAGGCTTTCTATCGGATGGCGCCAGCAGAATTAAAAGAATTGAAGGAACAGTTACGTGAGTTGCTGGAAAAGAAACTCATTCGCCCAAGTGTTTCGCCTTGGGGTGCTCCTGTGTTATTTTTAAAGAAAAAGGATGGAGTATGCGTTTGTGCATTGACTATAGAGAACTCAACAAGATCAAAATAAAGAAGAAATACCCATTGCCTAGGATCGACGACCTGTTCGATCAGCTTCGGGTAAGCGATTCAAAGTTTTTATTTCAATGATAAGTCTATTATGAACACTGCCTAAAAATAACATGATGCAGGGAGCACGAATTTTCAGTAAGATTGATCTTTGTTCGGGATACTTTCAATTGAAGATCAAAGCTGAGGATGTCCCGAGAACTGCATTCAGGAAACGTTATAGGCATTGCGAATTTCTTGTAATGCCATTCGGACTCACCAACGCCCCCGCGGTATTTATGGATCTGATGAATCGAGTATTTCAAGAACAACTGGATAAATTTATTGTGGTTTTCATCGATGACATCTTGATCTACTCATCGGATGATAAGTCCCATGTGGCCCATTTAAGGACTGTCCTTGACATTTTACGGAGAAAGCAACTATATGCCAAATTCAGTAAATGAGAATTTTGGTTACGCAGTGTAGCATTTCTAGGACATGTTATATCTGAGGATGGGATATCTGTGGATTCCAAAAAGATCGAGGCAATTACAGAATGGCCAAGGCCAACAAATGTTACGGAAGTACGAAGTTTCCTTGGTCTTGCTTGCTATTATTGCAAGTTCGTTGAAGGGTTTTCTCGGATTGCAATGCCTTTCACCTGTTTGACCCAGAAAAAGACAAAGTTCGAATGGACCTCAGACTGCAAAAGTAGTTTTACTGAACTGAAGGAAAGGTTGACTTCTGCTCCAGTGTTGGCGCAACCAATTTCGGGTGAAAATTTCATAGTGTACAGTGATGCCTCGAAAAAAGGACTGGGATGTGTGCTAATGCAAAGAGACCGAGTGATTGCATACGCATCCCGACAGTTGAAGCCGTTTGAGTAGAATTACCAAGTACATGACCTCGAGCTTGCAGCTGTAGTATTTGCCTTAAAATATGGAGACACTATTTGTAAGGTGAAAGGTGCGAGATCTTCACGGATCACAAGAGTCTTAAGTACATTTTCACTCAGAAGGAATTAAATGTGCGCCAACGTCGATGGTTAGAGTTAACGAAGGATTACGATCTCTCCATTCAGTATCATCCGGGAAAAGCTAATAAAGTTGCCGACGCCTTGAGTCGAAAGATAAGCCACCTGTGTCAACCACCTTTGCAGCGTGATATGGAAGAATTTTATCTCGAGGTGGTTGATTCCATTGATAGCATGCAGCTAAGTTGGTATTAATTCCTTCACTGATTGACAAGATTAAGGAGGGTCAAGAAAGAGATGAAGCCTTGAAGAAAATTAAGGACAAAGTGAAGACGAAACCATCTAAAGATTTTGAGATCAGAAGCGATGATAGTTTGTGGTTTAAAGGACGACTGTGTGTACCTAATGACGATGACATAAGGAATGAGGCTCTTCGGGAAGCTCATAATTCTCGTTTATCTATTCATCCCGGAGCCAAAAAAATGTACCAAGATTTAAAGCAAAAATACTGGTGGCAGATTATGAAGAGACAAATCGCAGAATTCGTGGAGAAGTGCTTGGTTTGTCAGAAAGTGAAAGTGGAACATCAGAGACTCACTGGATTGTTGCAGCCTCTTGAAGTCCCTGAGTGGAAGTGGGACCACATCGCTATGGACTTCGTAACGGACCTGGCAAGGACAAAGAATGGACATGATGCCATTTGGGTGGTCGTCGATCGTTTAACAAAATCTGCTCACTTCATGGCTATTACCATCAAAGCCTCTATGGAGAAGTTCGCTACGATGTATGTTGATCAGATTGTGAGCCTTCATGGAGTACCCATGAGCATTGTTTGTGACCGCGACCCTCTCTTTACATCCCGATTTTAGATAGCTTTTCAAAAAACAATAGGTACCGAGATACGAATGAGCTCTGCATTTCACCCTCAGAAGGATGGTCAATTGGAAAGAACCATCCAAACGTTAGAAGACATGTTGCGAGCTTGTACGCTTGACTTTGGAGGGATTTGGGACAAGAGTGGCAAACTAGTAGAGTTCACTTATAATAATAGTTATCATCGATCTATTGGAATGGCTCTGTATGAAGCACTCTACGGAAGAAAGTGCCGCTCTCCACTTTACTGGGATGAAATCGGAGATAAAGGTTTCACAGGACCTGACCTAGTAGAACAGACTCAAGAGGAAGTAATGATCATCAAGCAAAGGTTGCAAGCGGCCCAAGATAGAAGCAAGATTTGGGCAGACAAGAAACGGCGGCCATTGGAATTTCAAGGCGGAGAAAAGGTGTTCTTGAAAGTGTCGCCATCAAAAGGAGTTAAGAGATTTGGTATCAAAGGAAAGTTAAGCCCCAGGTTTATTGGACCATACGAAATTCTTAAAAAGATTGGGGAAGTTGCTTATCGGCTAGCACTACCGCCATCATTGTCTCAATTACATGATGTGTTTCATGTATCCCAGCTTCGCCGGTACATGCATGAGCCTAGCTATATCATAGAGGAGCAACCTTTGAAGGTTGAAACCGATGCGACATATGAAGAAGAGCCGGAGAAGATCGTGGACTGCAAGGAAAAGACACTAAGGAAACGATCAATCCCTATGGTTAAGGTGCAGTGGAAGCACCATTCGATTGATGAAGCTACTTGGGAGACGCAGGAAAGTATGAGAAGATTATACCCGTACCTTTTTGATTAGTACCTTAAGTCTCGAGGACGAAACTTGTAATAAGGGGGGAGGATGTTGTACCCCAAAGAAAGATCGTATTGTACTTGAGACTGTATGAATGAAATTAATGGAAGGATGGATTCTTCGAGTGCAATTTTATTAAGTTTATTACGACTACTTTAATTAATTCTCCTTAAGGTGAATTCAATAAATAATGGAATTAATAAGAGTATGTCTTACGTGAGATGACAATTTACCCTCCCAAGATTTTTCATAATCTCGGCCATAAGGGAATGGAGATATTAAAATAGGGTTTCTTTTATTACAAGCAACAAAACCTTAGTAGTCTTAGTAAAAGAAAGCATGAAAAGTTCATTCTAGCATTTAGTGTCCTATTAAATGGGATTAAAAAGTAAAAAGAAGAAAAGTACTACTTTTCCTTTACTAAGCCGCCGGGTAGAGGGTAATTAGGAGGCCACCTTTTTGTTAAAAAGGCCAACTACACACTTTAATTGCTTATTTAAGCAATAATATAAAATAGTTATGCATGATGTAGTCACAATATGACATTATTATAAGGATGGGTAACTCACCAAAATTTCCATTCAAAACCATGGGTTACATGGAAATTAGGGAATTAGGGATCAATTTTACTATAAATATATCCCTCAACTACCTAGTAGCTTTTCCATTAAACCATCTTAAAACTGACTCAAGCATGATGGAGCCTACTAATTGCACCCTAACCGCCGGTTTTAACCATGGTGCACCCAAGAGACATCTTAAACTTTACCATGGTTACTTTATGCTACCTACAACTCAAAAGTAACCCTAGTTTGCTAAATTAACTCAAGTTAGCAATAAAGTAACCCTAGTTTGCTAAAGTAACTCAAGTTAGCAAACCTATTTACCTTAACCATGCAAAGGAAATTCTCTTCTTCTCCCTTAAGCTCCCAACGGCTAAACCCTTAGCCTTTGAAGAAAAATCCTCTCCAAGAATTCTATAATTCTCTCAACTCAACCACTCAAGAACTCACAAAGAACAAAAGAATCAAGAACTCCTCATCCATCTCACACGGCCAACAAGGAGTCAAGGAGACCTAAGAATCATTCAAGTTCAAGGTTGGTCTAGGTGAGTACATTTTAAACTCCTTAAGAGAATTCTATATCTTACATAGTGAAGCTCATAAGATATCCTCTTTCCTTATGAAAATCGTGACCTTCAAGAGGTCACTAGGTGAAGATTTTCGAAGTGCTAAGAGAGATTAGCTTCTTGGTGGGTTAGAATCATCTCAACCTCCATTCAAGGTTCAATTTGGTAAGACCATCTAGACTCAAACTAAGATGTATTGTGTATTTAAATAGTGGCAAACAAATATTCCTACCCCTAAAAGCATGTATGCTAGGAAGGGGTGGAAGGAAGCATTTCTTGTTTCAACAAGTTTCAAGCAAGATCTAAGATCCAAGAAGGCAAGTACACTATAAATACTCTTGACTTATATGTGAAAGTATATGCTTGAATGTCTAGCTATTACTAAGATTTAATCTTAGATGGAAAATATTAAGCTTGAAGCATGTAAGTTTCGGATTCTTAAGCAAGGTGACTTGCATGTGTGAAATTCCACAAAAGATAAGTTCTTTGCTCGTTTGAATGTGAATATGTTGCATATTTATGATAAATGGGGTAAAGTTTTTCTTTCTCACCATGAAAATGGGACGGTGGAGGAAGGAGATGTGGTTGAACAATATTTCAAGTGAAAGAGTATGTTTTGGAAGGTGAAAGATATATGGAAAATTGTATGTTTTAATGTCCATTGCTTAGAGGTGTTATGTTAATTAGGAAAATGAAATGTAACCCTTTTTCATGTATAAGGACGGGCTGTTTGGGGGGTTAGGTGGTGCCTAAGTAAATTATGCCAAAGTAGACTTTATGATGTACAAAATGTGCAATGTCAAATTGTGCTATGTGTTATCTTCAAAACCGTTATTGAAGTGGTTATATGTAGCTTTAATAATTTATTAGAACCTGTAATTTTTATGTTACCAAGTTTATTTGAGGGTTAGTAAGCTATTTTAGAAGGATAAAGTGTAGTTGGTACACATTTAGCAAGAAAAGTGACAAACAGGAAAAATTACTGGGACAGGCCAGATTCATGTGATGTTTTCTAAGACTCGAAAATAGACCTTAGAAATGTGCAAATGGGCTAATTTTTGGCAAGATGCTAGCCTTATGTGTTTATTAAATTTTTGAGTTGGAATTTTGCAAAAATGAGTTGTGGTTTATTTATTATAAAATTGTTAGTGAAGGCTGGTCATTTCAGATTCTTCACGTACCTATCTTTAGAAAAACAATTAGATGACCCCCATAGACCCATTGGATTGCTCTAAAATGTTTATGAAAATCACTTAAGACATAAGGGAACATGTCCATGTAAATACATCAGCCTGGAATCACCATTTCAAGGGTTAATAAATGAGTTGAAGTTAACGGTTAAAAACTGGAAACAGAACAAAATTATGGCATCATGTTGTGAGGCCTTATTATTTCGAATTTGGGCTCATATATGTTATTGGGCTTATGAATATCACTTTTTGGTATGTACATTATGGTTTCCGGGTATTGGCCCAAAATAAATAAGTTTTTGGGCTTTAAATCAAGGTAAAAGCTGGGCACTGCGCAGCTGAATCCAGCCGTGTCCTGTTTTGGTAATTTAATGATTTGAGTGTTCTATAAGTCTTGAAACTTTACGAAATTTTAACACCATGTAAATAAGACTCCATTATGCTCACGTATGTCATGAGATCATGAAAATGGGCCGAAATTAAGAGGTTTGAGGCCGCATGAACAGAACGTTAAATTCTGGAAATTTTCCAGCTTATGAAATAAGGCATGACGAGTATTATGTGATGCATTTAGCCATGAGTTCCATGCTGCACGTCATGCATTACATCATCATCCTTTGCATGATTTATGATACCGATCTTATGACAAAGAACGATGAAAAAGCACTTTCAAAGAAAAGATTTCAGTTTTGAAAAGAACGATTCCCATTGGTACCATTTGATTCTGGCCAGCATAACCTGCTCCGGATCCGTGGTTAATTGATCTGTTGATGATTATGACCGTACAGGCACGGAGAGAATAGACCTGGTTATGACGATTATGACCGTTCAGGCTCGGAAAGAATTGACCTGATAATGATGATTTATGACCGTACAGGCCCAGAGAGAATAGACCTAATGACGATGATGGATGGTATGACCGTTTTCAGATCCGGACATAATAGATCTGAAGAGGATGTTATGGCCGCCTCAGATCCGGATATAATAGATCTGAATACTCACTCCTCTTGTTTTAGTTACGATGATGTTTTGAAAGAAAGAACGAAAGAACTTGTCCTCATTTTCCTCATGACGCATCGCATATGCATACACATACATACGGCATTTTGTATGAGTAGTTGAATAATTGATGTACTATCACTTAGGCTATGATGATATGTTTTGATACTTCCGAAGTTAGGATCTAATAAGTTTCTTATCTCTTAAGTTATGATCCTATGTCCTCATAAATGGTGAAGTGAAAGTCAGGTATGTGGCAAATCCAAACTTTTTGGGGTTTTGGTTCTTGTGTGCACTTTCCATTTAATTCATGATTATTTATGGTTTACTTGCTGATGACGTTGTCACTCACCCTATTATTTTTCCTCCCAGAGCCTGCAGGAAATAGAGTCGAATGGATCAAGGATGAGCCTAGGGTCCCCTATCCATAGATGTATGAGAGAGGATAGCTACAAGACTTATTATGATGACTTCTGATTGATGAATTTATGATGGGATTTGAAGTTGGACAACTCCTTTATTTTGGTGAACATTGATGTAGACAATGTTTTGAATATTCGGCATGTTTTTATTTTAAAAGTTTTTATTCTGCCTCTATTTTGCTTACTTGATGATGCGTAAGCGGAAAAGTCCATATGTTTCGTTATGGATGCCGATATGATATGAACCGACGCCTGGTACTCTCCGTAGTGAAGTATGGCAGGCGCGCCGTACGCGGGCGAGCTGGTGCGGGGTGCTACATATGGCATGCATTATAGTATGGATTATGATGCACAATAAACGTACTACATCATGGCCATAACCGTACAAATACAATCTCATACATATGAAAAAAAAGGAAATGATGATCATCTCACATGCACATATGAAGATGATGATTAGTGAAGAGTTGATGAATGCATGTTTGACCCCCTTCTCTTATGCCATGCACACCCTCAAAGGGGATGTTTATACCAAGATTTTTGCCATGCATGTCATATATAGATATCATCCTAATCATATTTATGAATCTATACAAGAATAGCACACATCCGTACATAGTCTAAGCATGCAAGAATACTTGTCATATCTTTGTGATAAGGACTTCATTTTAACATATGCATGCATGATCTATCTTGTGATATGAACATAGGAGACTCATTTTTAAATATTCCTGAAGAAGCTAAAAAGAGTACTTGTCCTGATACTGGAATCTTACACCTAGAAGGACAAGATTGCTTCTTTGTGTTGGCTTGAGGTGTGCATGGACTTGATTGCCAAAAAGGAAAGAAGATTTAGTCACTTTTGAAATATAACAAGGTTGTGGAGGCTCTAATACTTAATTAAGTGATTCCTACCTTAAATGGTTTGAAGTTTCTCACTTGGCTCAACCTAGAAACTTCCTTACCTCCTTCGTATTGCTCTCAGTTTAGAGCCTAGAATATAGGTCAAATGATTGTTTTTGTGGGAGGTAGAAGGTGAGAAAGATGTTAAGGAGATATAGTGATTACCTTGAGGATTAAGGTGCATGCACACTTGATTCCACTTGAAAATGGAAGGAGTTCTCCTGTTTTTTGTCTAGATGCGTACAGTTGAAAGGCAAGGAAATGGAGAAGATTTGATCCTTGTGAGAGAGTGAATAGTGGGGAGAAGATGTTTCTAGAGAGTGTGAGTTAAAGTAAATGGAAGAGGACAAATGGAAAGTGGTCTTGAAAATGGAAGTTTTATCCTTCTTGGTTTATGTCTTAGCCGAAATTTCTAGTGGGGAAATAGGATGATGGATTTTCTTGAGTTGGTAAGTTAGTAGAGAATAAAGTTTTGTGCATGAAATTCTATTGGTGGGGATACTTTTCTTGTGCAAGATTTGTGTAAGAATGGAGAATAGAAGATTGGTTGAAATAAAAGAACCTTTTGTTTTCTTACTAGGGCCGAAATTGTATAAGTGGTTGGGAGGTTCATGCTTTCATATTGTTGAAAACTGGAATACGTAAAGAATTTTGACATGCATGGAGGTGATTGGAGAATGATCTTACATGTTGTAAGAATGTTTAATGAAAGAAAGATAAAGAAAAGAAAAAGAAAATAAAAGAAGTAGTAAGTGGTTCTAAGGCATGAATGGAATGTCATTGGGTGGGTTAAGAATGTGGAGAGGATAATTAAAGGGAATGAAATGAAATGTAAGACAAGTTTGTCTTGCATGACATGGGGGTGGAGCGGGTAAAGGAGATAGTGGTGGGAGAAATTTACCATATTAGCCTTGCTTTATTTCCTTATGTGTGATTTTCTTTTCCTTTTATTTTCGTTCCTAAATGAAATTTGCACCATTTATTTATATGCATTATTAGTTAATCTTACACCTATTAAGTTAATTCTTAATAGTTCTTAAGTTTTATTTAGGTAAACTATACATAATATACCAAGTGCGGTACAACGATCGCACTTGATCTGTATCGTAATTCCCTTCGTTCTCTTCATCTCCTAACCCGAGAGTGCTGGTCGTAACATTCCTCCCCCTTATAAAAAGTTTCGGCCTCGAAACTTAAGTGTTCAGTCGTAACAGGATACTTATCCGATGTTGAGAGCCTATAGAATTATTCGCATGACGTATTCTAGCTTTCCGTACTTCTATTGTGATAGCCTGCTCAATTATCCTTTTTGGTATACTTACTCCTGTTACTTTTAATTAATCAAAATAACAAATCCAAAAACACCAGTCAACATGAAATTGCGTAACTCATCATACCTGTTGCAGCGTCTGATGTCCAAAATCTCTAGCCACGCACCTTCTAAACATGAGTGTCTGTCAGTGAGAGTCACTCTTGTTGTTGTGCTTCTTCCGGTGGAATACTTCTCCTCCTCAGGAAATTCTTATCCTTTGCCCTATCTCGTCGCATCTAAAACATGTATCTGTCACTAAGCGGCACTCATCTGTGTGATGTCTCCGACATTGCCGACATCTCAGAATTGCTGCTGCCAACCTCTGTCGTCACGGTGATTGCTGCCTACTGAACGATGACTGTTGACATTGCCTGACTGCCCTCTGCGGATATGGGCACCATTTCTCAGTTTGAATCCCAGTGTCACCCCACAGTCTTCCATTCTTATTCACGCGGTCTGATAACGCGACAATGCATTCCACTCGATAACAGTTCTCCAACAGTCTCTCAAAATTGTCCGGGTGTGTACCAATCAACGAATCCTGGATCCAAGAGTTTAGGCAACGTCTAAACCTGATCATCTTAAGTCTGTCATCACTGATGATCTCAGGTACATAGCGGCCCAAAGTGATGAATCTCTGAAAGTACTTGGAGATTGGGACATCTACCTCCTGTCTTAGAGTGTCGAATTCCCCACGATGGGGAGAGATAGAATATGCAAAACTCTTCCACAAACTCTGTCCAAGATACTGGTCGGGGTAGTGGCATAATGTAAATCCTCCACCACTGACTAGCCCGACCGACCAGAAATGGTCGTATAATCTACACTCTTACTTCATCCAGTGCTTGTATCAGCCAAAAACCATTCTCAATCTCATATAACCACTAATTTGCTTCATCTGGATTGGGTACTCCATCATAACTCAGAGCATGGGCTCTTACCAACAGCCCATCATAATAACCACTGCTCCTCCGTGTCTGAGACTGAGACTGAGGGAGTACAAATGATGGAGTTCGAGCTGTCACCATCTGCGGTGCCCCGCCTATCTGCTCACCATGAATAATGCCTCAGGGAATGAGCGGAGAGTCTCCCTAGAGAAGCTGCCGGAGGCTGTGTGGCATGTGTCCGGGGTGTCAATGTCTTCTCAGTGGCTGGTGACAACCCTGGTGAGGAAGGTGATGGTGTGCGGCTACCAGATCATAATCTCATCCTACCAAAATCATTATGTCAACACTATTAGTTCTTGTAAAGTAAATAAAACTTAGTTTAAAGTTTTACTTATGTTTAAGGATTATAACCTGATAAACCGTTCTAGGAACTTATACTAAAGCTAGCTCACGAAGTCTACAGTCAATCTTAAACTCTAAGACCATAGCCTACGTAGATGTCGCTGTTACTTTATGTTGCCCGTCGTGGATCTGAAGCCTTGGCTCTGATACAACTGTAGCGCCCTGCCTGGGACTAGGATCTCGGCATGATGCACCCGCCTTACTCTGCTACGAGAAGTACAAGGCGTCGATAACATCAGTATGCAACGTTTTAAATATATATTGAATAGCAGAAGCATCATAAAATGGGCAGAAATAAACTTCGACATAAGTACGAACTAACTACATCCGAGAAGTACCAGTGGTACATCATCAGTACAATCATCATAAGTACATATTTGAATATCCCAAAATACAAAAGCTGATACATCAGTCTGCTAGGCTGTCCTCGGAACCTACTCCTGTGGCTCGTCCTCTATGAAATCCTCCTCTGGATCATGTGGGTCTGCATGGTAAAATAAAGGGATGAGCGATAATGAATCCGCTCAGCAAGTATTTCTGCCTAGATTCGTCAACTGGATCATGCATGGGGATCGGGGTAGTGGAGAGAATGCAGTAAAACAAAGAACAAGTAATGTATATGTAACACATAGGAAAGTTGCTTCAACGTAAATAACATGAGCAAACAATACTATTAATCAAATAGTTAAAGTCTTTAGTGAGCTTTATATCGACATTAAATATCTTTCATATAGTCCGTATCGTTTTTCGATCATATTGTTTTAGTCTCAGTCTCATGTGCTTATTAGTAGTTACCTGATTATTAGGCTTGGGCAAAATGATCATATCTTAAAGGTACTAAGTGCTCGTGGTACATCTACGTGATGCATACATTGTAAAACTTCCAGAAGCATTTCATTTCGTAAATTCATAAACATGGCTTAACATGAATCGACTATAGCATTTTTCGTATCATAAGAACGGTATCCACGACATACCGAATGAGACCCCGAGTAGTTTTTAGTACCGTCTATGAATCCCGATGGTCAAACCAGTTTTATATCATACGCACCTAGGACTAACAGTGATGTGTTATGACTGAGATCCTGAGTCCCGGACGCGGTGTTACACTTTCCATAACTTATTTTGCCCCTGACATCCTCCCCTAGGACAAGACGTCAGGCAGCTCTCCATATAGAACGTCGTAGACGTAGCAGAAAGGCAGAGATCCCTTGTCTTGGACATGCTATTACACTCAGCAAACAAAAATATGTAAAAGTCATGTGGAATCAGTCATCTCACGGTATAGTTCGTGTTGTACACCACCTAAATTAGTGCGGTATCTAGGGATAGAAGGAAGTGATGTAAGGGAACGATATCTTGAAAGGAGAATATTTTGGCTTTACTCAAGTCTATTTCAGTGATTAAAGGAAATAGCATACTACCCCAAATGAAACAAGGGAGTTGCTAAAATTTTCCCCAAAGATTACTCAAATTTTCGGCTTAAAGGGTTGGGAACATTAAGTGGAGTTCCTTTTACTACAAGTAACCAACTCTTGTTAGATAACATGGGAAGTTATTCTAGCATTTAGTGATCTACTAAATGAGATTTAAAAAGTGGAAAGAAGGGAAGGTACACCTTTTGCCTCACTAGGGCATCCGGGTAGGAGGGATTAAATAGGAGGCCGCTTTTGCTAAAAGGGCTAACTACACCCTTAGTTGCCTACAAAAGTAATTATACAAAATAATTATGCATGAGATGGCCACAATGTAGTGTTATCATAAGGAGATGTAACTCCCAAAATTCCCCTTAGAAACCGTGAAGCACATGGAGGGAAGAATTAAGGAGCAAGGGTTTGGCTATGAATGTCACCTCCAACTACCTAGTAATTTTTTCATTAAACATAATGGAGGTACTAAATACACCTTAACCGCTGGTATTTTTTTAGGATGAGCCAAGAGGACTTCACCCCTAACCATAGTCACTCTTGGGGTGATCACCTAAACTTCGTAGGGAATATGTTTACATGATGACTCAGACGTACATATGCGTAGTATTAAAGATGCATACATAAATATATGCGTCACATTTATACCTATACATAAATATATGGGACTAAAGGATTTTAGTTGCATGAAAGGTGCATTTAGTGGATAATAGTGGAAAATACACTTCAAATACGCATACATGTATTGTGTACGTAAATTAGGATAGGAAAAGGGGTAAGCTATGATCATGGATAAGATGCAATAGAACTGAACTTATGTATGTATAAGTGCAACCACTTATATTTTCGGCCATGAGGCCTTATGGAGCAAATAATGGTCTCAAGACTCTCCATGCAAACCAAAAAGTGAACTATGATTAGGCCTTAAATGAGTGCTATGATTGTGTCCATGCACATGAGGGACCTTTACCCTCCTCTCATAAGGAGGCCGCCGGATGTGCCCTAGCCAAGAAGACTTCTCTCTCTCTCTCTTCATTTAACAAGGAATCTCATAATACATTCTTAACTTATTATTATCCAAAAAGTTACGAAAGAGAAAGAGATTTTTTTACCCCTTTCTCCCTCAAGGAGTACGGCTAGCATTAGCCAAGAGGTCTCATGAGGGACTTAAGACTACTCTTACTAAAAAGGGTCTTAACTACTCACCTTAAATGCTTACAAAAAGCAATACTATAAAGTGGTATGCATATAGTAGCCATACTATGATATTACTTAAGTTTGGATAACTCACTAGAACAGTGAGTTACAAGAAAAAGGAGGGAATTAAGAGATCAACTTTGTCATTAACCTTTTCCTCAACTACTTAATCACTTTTCACTTAAACACCCTCAAAAGACTACTAAAGCATGTTGGAACAACCCAAAAGGGCTCCAACAGCTGGTTAACCATGAAGGAAGCCAAGAGTCACCTTAGCCCTTACTATGGTTACTTTACATTAACCACACATTAAAAAGTAACTCAAGTTAGTGAGGGTATTAATCCCTAATGAGAAGGAACCATGCAAGGGAGAAGTCTCTTCCTTCCTTAAATTCCTAACGGCTAAACCTTAGCCTAGTAAAGAAAATTCATCCCAAGAAGACCCTAGAACTCTCTTTTGCTCTCAACTCTCAAGAACTCACTAAGAGCAAGGAAACTTTCCCTCTCTCCCAAAGCACACGGCCAAAGGAAAACCAAAGGGATTCAAGATTCCTCCAAGTTCAAGTTTGTCCTAGGTAAGCATGTTCTAAACTCTTTATGAGAATTTCTACATCTTTCATAGAGTGAAACTCATAGTGCTCCTCTTTCTTGCTCCAAAAACTGTGACCTCCAAGGTCACTAGATTCAAGCTTCAAGCTTTTAGGAGGTGCTAGTTGCTTAAGAGGTTTGAGCAACACCTAAGCTCCATCTTGGTAAGTCCATCTAAGCCTCCATCTAGCTCTACCATTTTCATGAGATGAAAGCTAATGTTTACTCTTTTTCTGCCTCCAAACCGTGGGGATATGTAGTGAAGAGGAGGAGGATTTCACTCATTCCATACGCCTTCCAAGCTAGGGAAAGGAGTAAGTTTGAAAAAGGCAAGTACACTATAAATGTTCATGACTTATGTGTGAAAGTGCATGCTTGAATGTTTAGATGCTACAAAGCTTTAATCTTAGATGTGAAATGTTAGGTTTAATGCATGAAACTTTTGGATTCTTGAGTAATGTGGCTTGCATGTATGAGATTTTCTTCAAAGGTGGAGTCTTTGCTCCGTTTAAGCATGGATATGATGTCAATCTAAGATGAATGTGGCAAAGTTCTCTTCTTTGACATGTATGGGGGACGGCTGAATAAAAATGGGGGATGAATGTGGTTCTTGTGGTAGATTGTAATTTGTGGGGTAAAGAATGTGTTCAAGATGCATGCTTTATGACTTAAGTTTAATATGTTCCTTAAGGAAATATGATTGACCCCTTGCATGTGTATGAAATGGGCTGTTTTGGGGGGGGGTATGGTACGTACACCCCAAACATACCAAGAATAGATTCTAGTAGGAACAAAAAGTGCAAGACCAAGGAGTTTTGTGGAACCTTTAAAACTGTTTTTGAAGTGATGTGTAGATGACCTTTGGAATGTATTAGTACCTGCAAAATCTCATGCTAAAGGTGTATTTGATTATTATAAGGGAATTTTAAAAAAATAACTCAAGTTGGAACACTTTTAGTAAGGAAAAGTGACAATAATGGGAATTACTGGAACAGGGCAGAATAATGATACATTTTGCAAGCCCTGAAAATGAATCTTAGAAGTATGCATTAAGCTAATTTTCGGTATGACATTGGCCCTATGTATGTGGTAAATATGAGAGTAGGAATTTTGGTAAAATAAGTTGTGGTTTGTCCTTAATGGAATTTTTAGTAAAATTGGTCAAGCTGAGATGCACTGGACTGGACATAATTTAAGTGGTGTATTGAATAACCCGAAAATGGACCTTAGGAATATTCAAATGGGCGGATTTTTGGTAGGATCCTAGCCTTATGTGTTTATTAAGTTTGTGCGTTGGAATTTTCAAAAAAGTACTTATGGTTTGATCACAATAAAATTCGTGGTAAAACTGGTGGTTCCAGAAATCAGCATGTATCCGTTTTGGAAAAATAAATATATGACCCCTTGAATGTTATTATGTTACTCCGAAAATTTTATGACATTTACTTAGGACATTGATGAACACATCCATGTAAATTTTTCACCCTATAATTATTATTTTATTGGGTAATTGCCAAGGTTAAATTGGTATCACTAATCTGGAAAACTTGGCAGAATTAAGGACTTGGTTGTATGGCTTTATTCGTGTGGGCTTAGACTCATTTATAGGGTTTGGGCTTATGAGCTATAATTTTCAGTATGTCTACAGTATTTTCCAGGTGTTGTCCAAATTAAATGAGACCTAATGGGCTTAAAAGAAAAGTAAAAGAAAAGACACTGCCCTGCTAAAATCCAGCAGTACTCTGTTTCGTAATTAAATAAATTAAGGGTCTTACACGTCTCGTAACATTACAAAATTTATATGGAAAATCAAAAAGACGCCCTTATGCGTATGTATGACAAGAACTCATGATATTGGGACTAAAACATGAGGTTTTGAGGCTGTGCAAACGGAACGATAATTCTGGAAATTTTTCCAGCCTAAAGAATAAGTTGGTACTTGTGTTTGTATGTAACGCATCATGTCACGGATTGCATAGTACATGTCATACATTGCATCATCGTCATTTACATGAGTTATGAAACTGGTTTTATGAGAAAGAATGATGAAAAAGTGTTTTTAAAGAAACGATTCCGTTTTTAAAAAGAACGCTTTCCACCGGTACTGTGTGTTTTCTGGCCAGCAGGACCCGCTCTAGATCCGGGGTTAATTGATCTGATGATAATGACCGTTCAGGCCCGGAGAGAATAGACCTGATTATGATAATGACTGTACAGGCCCAGAGAGAATGGACCTGGTGATTATGAGTGATGACGTGACCGCTCCGAATCCGGGAATAATAGATTCGAAGAGAAGAATATGACCGCCTCAGATCCAGATAGAATAGATCTGAACACTCTCTTGTTTACTTGACGATGATGTTTTGAAAGAAAGAACGAAAGAACTTATCTTCATTTTCATCACGATGCATCACATGTACATACTCATGCATGTTGCATTTAATGAGTCATCGAATATTTAGTACATGTTACTTAGACTAAGTTGTTATGACTTGGTAGCTCCTAAGTTATGATCTTTATTGAGTTATGATCTTTAGTAAGTTATGATCTTTGATAAGCCATGATCTTTGATAAGTTATGAGCTGAGTACTTACGGTTTTTGGATGGAAGGTCAGGTATGTTCCTAAACCGAGATTTTGGGGTTCGGTTCTTGTATGTACTTTCCATTTAATTCACGATTATTTATAGTTTACTTGCTGGTGACGTTGTCACTCACCCCTTATTTTTCCTCCCAGAACCCGCAGGAAATAGAGTTGAATGGATCAAAGATGAACCTAGGGTTCTTTACCCGTAAAGCGCGTGAGGTGGACGACTTAAGAGACTTGACGAGATGGTTATGATTGATGATCTTTTCATGAATTTGTTATGGAAACATTTACTTTTGAGATTTCCGTACTTTATGATCATGTTGTAAGACTAATGATGGTTGCCTAGACGTTTTATTTTAAAAGTTTTTATTCTGCCTCGTGTTTGCTTACTTGTTGACGTGTAAGCATGAAAGACCACATATTTTATTCTGGACTTTGTTATGTTATGGACTGACGCCTGGTAATCTCCGTAGTGAAGTACGGCGGGCGCACCATATCCGGCTAGGCCGGGGTGCGGGCCGCTACAGTTCGTTATCCATAAAATTTTTTTAAAACATATTTCACAAAAAGTATTTCGTGAGCGTGATAGTAAATGAAATCGTTTGCTTTGGAAAATCATGTTGACATATGCATATGAGAAAGCTAGGTCTCTAGATTGGTTTTATGTCCTTAATTATTTCAGCCCCTAAGCCCTTACTTAGCTCATTTTCATGCCATGTTATTATGTGAAATTACCCTTTTGTCCTTACTTCAGGAGCCTTCAATTTTAGTGACCAAAAGAGCCCCTCTTTGGTGTTTTTGATTATTAATTTTATGCTCTTAACATGTCCAAGACATATTTACTTTTAAAGACCTCCAAAACAGCACATTTTTCCCTTTTTTACTTGTTGATAAAAAAATTACCCCTTTGTCCTTAGGGGTGTTTCGGCCAAATGTCCAAAACAGCCTCCTTTTTGTGTCTTGTCCATTTTATATTTCCTTGTAAATTTTTCTTTGGTTTACTACACATAACATATACATTATACATATATTAAAAGAGGTATGATCAAATAACTTTAAGCATCATAAATGTATTCAAATGGGCCTCTCTGCCAAAAATCATCATACACACATGTAATGGTTTTTCAACTTGGTCAATATAACAAATATGCTAAAATGGTGACGACCATCTTGTCCTTTAAGCTACCATGATCATCTATCATGATGATGCATTATAATGCATTGATTTTATGATTTTAACATGCTAAGCCTTAAGTATGGTCACATCCACCATAATCATGATCATAAGAACCATGATCATGGTGATGATCATGATGCTTGTTACATGCAAATACATAAGAGAACGAGATCCATGAAAATACACCTTCTTAGGCCATGATCAGCATGATACACCTTCTTAGGCCATGCCTAATGATGGAGGCTCAAAACATCCCCATGAAAATACACCTTCTTAGGACATGCCTAATGATGGAGGCTCAAAACAGCCCCATCTTAGAAGGATAAATGAGATGATGAGGTGATGATCATCAAAGATTGTAACTTTTATGGTATGCATTATAGTATGGATTATGATGCACCATAAACGTACTACATCATGACCATAACCACGCAAACACACTCTCATACATATGAAAACAAAAGAAATGATGATCATCTCACATGCACATATGAAGATGATGCTTAGTGAAGTTCTTAGTGCACTTTTCAAGAAAGTGTACTATTCCACCTGCAATTTACATAGAGTTGATGAATGCATGTTTGACCCCCTTCTCTTATGCCATGAAAGCCCCCAAAGGGGATGTTTATGCGATGATTGTTTTCCATGCATGTCATATTTAGGTATCATCCTAATCATATTCATGATTCTATACAAGAATAGTACACATCCATACATAGTTTAAGCATGCAAGAATACTTTTCATATCTTTGCAATTAGGACTTCATTTTAACACATGCATGCATGATCCATCTTGTGATATGAACATTGGAGACTCATTTTCAAATATTCTTGAAGATTCTAAGAAGAATACTTGCCTTGATACTTGAATCTTATACCTAGAAGAAGAAGATTGCTTCTTTGTGTCAGCTTGAGGTTTGCACGGCCTTGATGGCCAAAGCGGAAAGAAGAGTTAGTCACTTTTGAAATATAACAAGGTTGTGGAGGCTCTAATACTTAATCAAAGTTATTCTCACCTTGAATGGTTTGAAGTTTCTCACTTGGCTCAACTTAGCAACTTCTTACCTCCTTGGTGTTGCTCTCGGTTTGGAGCCTAGAATGGTGGTGAAGTGAGCGCTTTTGTGGGAGGTAGAAGGTGAGAAAGATGTGAAGGAGAGTGGTATAGTGATTACCTTGAGGATTAAGGTGCATGCACACTTGATTCTCACTTGAAAATGGAAGGGGTTCTCCTCCTTTTTGTCTTGATGCCTACGGTTGAAAGGCAAGGAAATGGAGAAGATTTGATCCTTGTAAGAGAGTAAAGAGTGGGGAGAAGATGTTTCTAGAGAGAGTGTGAGTTAAAGTAAATGGAAGAGGGCAAATGGAAAGTGGTCATCAAATGGAAGTTTTATCCTTCTTGGTTTATGTCTTAGCCGAAATTTCTAGTAGGGAAATGGGATGATGGATTTTCTTGAGTTGATAAGTTAGTGGAGAAATTTTCCAGTAGGGAAATGTGCATGAAATTCTATTAGTAGGTTACTTTGCTTGTGTAAGATTTGTGTAATTATGGAGGATAGAAGATTGGTTGAAATATAAGACAACTCCTTTTGTTTTCTTACTAGGGCCGAAATTGTCTAAGTGGTTGCGAGGGTCATGCTTTTATCTTTTTGAAAAATGGAATATGTAAAGAATTTTGCCATGCAAGGGAGGTGATTGGAGAATGATCTTACATGTTGTAAGAATGTTGATGATTAAAGGAAGATAAAGAAAATAAAAAGAAAATGAAAGAAGTAGTAAGTGGGTTGTAAGGCATGCATGAAATGTCATTGGGTGGGTTAAGGGTGTTGATAAAATAATTAAAGATAATGGAATGAAATGCAAGATAAGTTTGTCTTGCATGGCATGGGGATGGGGCGGGTAAAGGAGATAATGGTGGGAGAAATTTACCATCTTAGCCTTGCTTTATTTCCTTCTGTGTGTTTTCCTTTTCCTTTTATTTTAGTTCCTAAATAAAATTTTCACCGTTTATTTATATGCATTATTAGTTAATCTTACACCTATTAAGTTAATTTTTAATAGTTCTTAAGTTTTATTTAGGTAAACTGTACATATTATACCAAGTGCGTTACAATGATCGCACTTGATTTCTATTGTAATTCCCTTTGTTCTTTTTATATCCTAACCAGGGGGTGCGGGTTGTAACAAATAGTGCCGTTGAGATTGCTAAATTAATAAAACAACTTGAAAATGAGTGTAGTGTAAATGTGAAAAAGATTAGGAGCGATAGAGGCGGCAAATTTAAAAATAAAGATATGATTGCGTTTTGTGAAGAAAAAGGTATTAAGCATGAATTTTCACCACCTAGAACGCCACAATTAAACGGTGTAGTTGAAAGAAAGAATAGGACGTTGCAAGAAATTGCAAGAACCGTGCTTTGTGAAAATAAATTGCCTAGATTTTCGTGAGCGGAAGCTGTAAATTGTGCATGTTATATAATTAACTGTTTATCAATTAGAAAGAAAAATAACAAAATGCCACATGAGATTTTAAATGATCGCATGCCAAAGATTGATTATTTTTGTGTTTCTGGATGTAAATGCTTTGTATTAAACACAAAAGGTAAGTAAGTTCAAGTACCTAGGATCAGTTGTACAGCAAGATGGGGACATAGATAGTGACGTAGCACACCGAGTTCAGGCAGGTTCGTGTAGGTGGAGGGCAGCCTCAGGGGTGCTGTGTGACAAGAATTTTCCAACGACATTAAAGGGAAAATTTTATAAGGTGACAGTGTGACCGGCAATGTTATATGGAACAGACTGCTGGGCCATCAAGAGAACACAGTCGCAGAATATGGAAGTGGCAGAGATGAGGATGCTAAGGTAGATGTGTCGTCATACAAGACTAGACAGGATAAGAAATCAGGTATACAGAGAAAGATTAGGGGTGGCTAGTATAACAGATAAGATAAGAGAGGAAAGACTGAGATGACTTGGGCATGTCAAGAGGAGACATGCAACGGCATCTGTCAGAGCAATTGAAAGCCTAACTATAGAAGGAAAGAGGAGTAAAGGCAGACCCAAACTGAGTGGGATGAGTAGATTAGGCATGATTTACTAGAGTTAACGAGGTATAGGTCATATATAGGGACACTTTAGAGTATATTTAGGGACATAGATAGGCGTAGACACTATCTACGCTTTAGGTTGACTTTCCACTTGGTTGCGTATGTTATACCGTTGTTTTACATTACATGTACATATACACATGATGGGTATTTGAATATCGAAATTCCTTTTTTTGTATTTCTTGAATCTCCTCACTAACACACTAACACAATATATCTATATTATCATGTCATTTATGCAGGTATATATATAACCGGGGGTCTCAATGGAAGCAGACTCTCTATCCCTTGGGATAGAGGTATTGTTTGCCTATCACTTACCCTCCCCAAACCCTAACGATAGCTTTGCTGTCGTTGGGATATACTGGGGCCGGATGATGATGATGATGATGATGATGATGCACCTCTCTGAGGACATGGTCTAGGATAGGAGTTTATGGAGATAGAGGATTAAGGTTAAGGAGGGGTAGACAGGATGTACGGGCACCTGATAGCATACTTAGAGGATTAGATAGTCTCCACACTTTAGGTTAATTTGTACTTTTTTGTTTTGGTCTTTGTCTTTCAACTATTTGTGCATATTCATTATTGACTATTTTAATATCTTAAGATTTTGATTTATATTTAATAAAATCCATTCAATAGTATATATTCCTATTATTGTACTATCTATGGAGGTACATATAGAGCCGGGGGTCTCACTGGAAGGAAACTCTCTATCCTTTGGGATAGAGGTATTGTTTGTCTGCCTCTTACCCTCCCCAGACCCTAGCGATAGCTTTAGCTGTCGTTGGGATATACTGGGTGTGATTGTTATTGTTGTTTGTACAAAAGATAATCTAGATAAATTTGAGTCTAAATCTATTGAATGTATCTTTTTTGGATAATATGTAAATTCTAAGGCATATAGATGCTATGATCCCGTCACTAGACAAATTTTAGAATCTATTCATGTGAAATTCAGTGGATTTGGTGAACTTGAAATAAATAAAGAATATGATGATGATTTCGAATGAAAACCCATGATGCATGATATAGAAGAAAATAGTGCACATGATGGTCATGACACATTAGAAATGCATGATCACTTAGAATCGCATGAGAACTTAGAAAATAATCAACCAAGATGGCATAGAGATTGCCCACACGACCTCATAATAGGCGACATATGTCAAGTTGTACGACCACATAGAAGAATAGATCAAGATGAAATTAATCAATTCCATGCTATGATTTCTGAAATAGAACCAAAGAATGTGCTTGATGCTTTGAATGATTATTCTTGGATTGATGCTATGCATGACGAATTAAATCAATTTACAAGAAACGATGTATGGGCTTTAGTAACATGACCACGAGACAAAACAATAATAGGCACGAAATGGGTGTTTAGAAATAAAATGAATGAGGATGGTAAAATAGTTAGAAATAAATCTAGGCTTGTAGCACAAGGATATAACCAAGACGAGAAAATAGATTATGAAGAGACATTTGCACCCGTAGCATATTTAGAAGCCATACGATTATTACGTGCTATTGCTTGCATAAAGGATTGTAAACGTGTATTTTTAAATGGTTTTATACAAGAAGAAGTTTATGTAGAGCAACAACCCAAATTTGAGGATACAAAATATCCTAATAATGTTTATAAGTTGAATAAAGCATTATATGGTTTGAAACAAGCTCCTAGAGCTTGGTACGATCGCTTTGCTACTTTTCTCTTAGAAAATGTATTTAAAAGAGGAACCATCGATAGTGCTTTATTCTTAAAACAAGAAAAATTAGATTTACATATTATTCAAATTTATGTTGATGATATTGTTTTTGGATCTACATGTGATAAGTTCGTGGAAGAATTTGAAACTTGCATGAAATCCGAGTTTGAGATGTCTATGGTAGGTGAACTAAATTATTTTCTTAGCTTGCAAATTAAGAAAACTAGTAAAGGAATACACATAAGTCAAGTAAAATATGTAAATGACATGATTAAGAAGTTCAACTTTGAAAACAGAAACCATCTGCCACCCCTATGATTATAGCCACTAAACTTGATAAAGATGAAAATGGCAAAGATATTAATAATGGATTGTATAGATATATGATTGGTTCTTTGCTTTACCTTACTGCAAGTAGACCCGATATTATGTTTAGTGTTTGTATGTGTGCTTGTTTTCAAAGTAATCCTAAAGTCTCAAACTTTAATACTTTAAAAAGGATATTTCGTTACATCAAGCATACCCCCACATTAGGACTTTGGTATGATAAAAATTGTAAATTTAATTTGCATGCTTATACTGATGTCGATTATGTAGGATGTAACATAGATAGAAAAAGCCCAAATGGTACACATCAATTCATTGGTAATTCATTAATATCATGTTTTTCGAAAAAGAAAGATAGTGTAGCATTCTCCACCGCTAAAGGGCCATACATGGACCTTAGTCTTTGATGCACACAATTGCTATGCTAAAACAACAAATCTCAGATTTTGGTATAGTTGTAAATCAAATTTGTATATTGTGACAGTACGAGTGCAATGAACTTATCTAAGAATCCTGTTTTACATTCTAACGCAAAATATATAGACGTAAGATATCATTTCTTCGTGATCATGTAAATAGTGGTGATATCGTTATAGAACACGTTCGCACTGAAGAACAAGTAGCCGACATATTCACAAAAGCACTTAATCAAGCAACGTATAAAAATCTATGATCTAAATTAGGCATGATTTATGTTGATATGCTATAAATTGCCATTGCTACTAGTTGTGTCTTTTGATGTTAGTTACAAAATAAATAGGGAGAAAAGAAGGATTTAAGGGGAGCACTTTATAAAGGGGAGTTTTGAAATTTGAAATTCCAATTTTGAATTTAAAAATTTATAAATGCATGATTGTAGGGAGAGCGATTATGACATATTTAAATCATGAATAGAGGTTATTTTTCAAATCATCAAAAGGAGGAGATTGTTGAGAAACTGGGGTCTGAATGATTTGAAAATGCATGATTTAAATGTTACGTATTTTCGAAATGCATGATTTAAGTGTTACATGACATGCGTACATGATAAATATGTTGTATATGTTTTATATATATCATTATTGTAGTAACGTGCCATGAAGCGTTAAGGCTTAAATCATATGTCAAACATTTGTTGTGTTTATCCTATTTTCACGTGTCTGTTAAATGAACTAAACTAATTCATTTAATGAAGCGCTTAAGGAGATGAACTAAACTAGTTCATTAGATGAAGTGCTTAAGGAGATATATTTGAAAATGCCTATTTTGTAACAAATCCCAAGCGGAAAGTTCTTCTCCACACTCTATAGATATATACACGGCTGCATATATATATATACATATATATATATTATACATATATATATATATATTATACATATATATATATATATATATTATACATATATATATATATGTATTAATAACAACAAGCTATATATTTCTATCCTCACATTTCGTCGACACGTCATCAACGTACGTCAACATAAAGATACCATATACACATCATCCTTTTGAGTATATACACATTCCAAGTCATATATTCCATGTCATCAAGCTTCAAAAAATATACCCACATGTCCAAAGTTGGTAAACCAAAAATCGCCACATCAAATAACTATCGAACCAACACCGACATGCCATATACTTACCACAAAAAGATAGCCAGCAATATACACTTCAAATACACAAAAACTTCTTGCGCCACATGTCAAATACAGCCCCATAGTCATGCCATAATTACATATATCAATTACCTATCATTTGCTTTGATTTCTTGAAAATTCAAATTCAAAGTAATACACCACATGGCTGAAATTCTTTTAATCTTTTGGAGGCCGAAATTGTACATTATATTATGCATATTATATGGTGTATAACACATTATTTATGCCTAAGGGGTTTGAGATAAATTGGAGAAAAATCGCGCAATCAACGAAAGTTAAAAATTCGTTTTTCTACATTCATAAGAGGACTTTTTTTGCTATGCTTTGTGACATGTATATAGACATGTTTTACACATCCAAGACATATCATGGAGTATTCTAGAAAATGAATTTAAACGATGATTGAAATATACCATGTATATGAAAATACTACATCACTATTTTTCAAAATTCAAAAATGGTTTTCAGCACATGCATGCTGAGTTTGGCGGCTGAATGGTGCTGATTCAGAGCCTAAGTGGAGCTTATTTTACACTATGTTTGATGGAGAATGATACGCAAATAAATGCTAGTATTGATGAAGACCAAGACACATATGGTAAGCATTCAAAATTCAAACAAATGCTGAAGTTTTCAGCACATGTTAAAGGTGCCGATTTTTGCTAGTCTTCAAGATCAAATTCATCCCAAAAGTAAGGGGCTATCACACTTATGATTGATTGGCAATCAAGAAATTTGAAATTTGAATTGTCTTCAGATTTTTCTTGTTAATTTTCATGTCATATATTGTGTTCCAAGGTGGATAAATGAAGACCCTATCATGGAGTGACAAAAAAGCGATGACATTTCACTTGTCCAATCACATTTCGCCAAATAAGCAAAGATATGTCACAAGGCTATACAAGGTATCTACCAAGAGCATTCAAGACATTCTTCAAGAGCATTCTCAGCCAAGGGGGCGTTCCATGCATTACAAAAGCAAGCAAGAAGATCAAACACAATGCAAGACTCATTTTCATATTCTATCAAGTGCAAAGCAAGACTTCTCTTCTTCTCATATCTTCTTCTCTTGCACATAACCTTAAGCCTATCATATATACATTCCGTAATCTGTATAGGCGTCATTCATACCACCCATACATGTTCAATTCTTTTACAAGGTTTATTAAGGTGTGATCAAACCTTCATTAGTGAGGTGGTGGTATTTTTGTTGATTGTTGTTGTTGTTCTTTGTAAACGAGGGGGACATTAAAGGAGTTGGTGTATAACTCCAGTCAACCTTGTTCTAAGATGTTTTTGGTGATTAGTGAAAAACAAGAAAGGTGTCCTCAGAGAATGGAGTAGGCCGTTTTGACCGAACCAGTAGAAAAATCTTGTTGTTCTTACTTTCAGTACTTTTACTCTCAGTTTCTGTTCTTGTATCATATTCAACGCCACTAAAAAATAGCAAACGTTTTTCAAAAATTATCAAATTTTTCACAGGCATAGATAAAGGTCTTAGGTTTCATTTAAGGCAATTTTTATCGAATTTGGATAAGTATAAGTCATCCAAACATTCATAGTTCTGAGACTATGTGCAATCTGGATTTTTAGATTGGCGAAGGTTGAGAACATCAACATGGTTGATATAAATTCCAAAGGAATTTTGAAAACCTATTTCAACCGATTAAAGTAGACATCTTAAGGGACGTTTCATACAATTTTCAGATCATTTGGAGTCGTCATTAAATAGGAATTTATTTTTCATTATGAGGAAAAGTTTTTCACATAGTGACAGAGTCAAATTAAAAACGTTAGTTCAAGGCCTTAAACTTTGAGTTTTAATCTGAAATTTTAATGGCATATAGATAACATCCGAGAGTACATTGTCACAAAATTTCATGAATATTTGAGGTCCAGAACCTAGTCATTTAGTTAATCAAACGGGATCTAAAAACAGAATCTGTTTTCATAAGTGATTAATTGGTCACTAAAAGTTTTTAAAAACCAATTTTTCTATACTCACTATCCAACCAACCTTCTACTGGTGCGATACAGGTCCGACATGTTCAATGCAAATTCATCCACCAAGAATCACACATTTGAATCATAAACACAACCAAGTTATCCTAAGAGATTCAAGTAACATGATTCAAGCTAGAAACCCAATAGCTATTTTACAAGTAGCAAGCTTTATGGTGTGACTGAATTTTAATCACCTAGATGCAAGAATCATCGGTTCAAGAACGGTAGGATTAACACAAAAATTATGCAAATTTTGTTCAATATAAGTCAAAAGATGCTAAAGGTGATAGCTTTTGATGCAACCCTAATTCGGTCTGACTTGGGTTTATGCATGTTGAACTTTGCCAGCTGTCTTCTTGCTTTGTGTGTGGCTGACTTCAAGATCAACAAATAACTCCCCAATTTATGCTTATTACGTTGCAATTAAGGAGGCAATCTAATTTAGGATGGTCAAGAAATGCAAACAAAAAGGACGCAGACTATTTGTATGCAAATGTATGTTTTTGGTGCATACGGATTTTGGCTGCTTTTGTGTATGGTGTTTATAACAAATGAATGGACGGAACGTATGTAAAGACTTAGAACAAGGAATATAAGGCTCTGATACCAAACTAATGCGAGCTTAGCGCACAAGTTACGATCTTTCCTTTGTTCTAACGAAATCTCCTCAAGAAGCCTTGTAGGTTTATTAAGAATGGTTGAAAACCACTCTTGAAACATGTGCTTCTAATTTGGATATGAGCGTTATCCTCCAAATTGAAGCTTATAGGCTAGCCAAGAATAAACACCTTCACCCTTGGGCCATGTCTTCAACGTGAAAGATGCGATTCTCCAATAATGTATGCGCAAGACGTCGTACAACATCTAACCTCGATCAAATGATCAAGAACACAAGCATAAACTTTAACATAGCCTTAGTCTTAAATAACCATATATTATTTAAGTTTGAATCAAAAAGAGATGCCTAACTAGGGTATAAATAGGAAAAAGATATCCCTAGTAAAACTAGGATAATAAAATCCTGACAAACATTGCATGTGGATTCTTGACCATATAGATTCCAAATCTGATGTTGACCCCTCCTTAGCGTTGTTGATATAGATCTCACATTTTCATAGGAATTGGGATCACATAAATCTGATTTTTGAAGGCTAAGATATGCTCCCAATACTGACAGCTAATCATGCAGTCAAAACCATAGTTTTTTCAAAACAGAAAGTTCCTTCCAGATAACTCCTACACACCAAAATAACTCCTATTATACCAAAATGTTCTAAAACATGTAAAAAGACTCTAAATATAGAATAAAAAATTTTGCACGCCTATTAGGCCAAAAATAAGGCCATGCAAGACCATAAACATGTGAAACTCCTCGAGCACATTAACATGACAAAGCATACTATATTTCTTGTTAAAGGACTTTGAAAACAATCATTTGAACACCATGGACATGCTTGCTCCTTCTATAATCTGCTGCACATCCTCTTCGTGTGTTTTCGTTCCTTGGATCTCATCACATGTTGGTTAACTTCTAAGAGTCCCAGAGGTGACGAAAATGCATTTGCTGATTTGTAGTGCAAATGTGTGTTCCACACACATGTTTTGAAGAACCACATTAGGTTAAGATTATTGAAGTCCAGGAAGCGCAAATAAGAGTATTAGCAGGTGGGTGGACTTGTTAAAGTTCTCTAATGTGCTTCCTGCTTTAGAGTCACGGGTTTTTGCTTAAATGATGATTTTGCTCTTGCTTTATTCTTGCTTTGGGCATTCACTTGCTTTAAAATTTTTTGTGCTGTTACCAGGACCCTCTACCCATTTTTCAATAGTTGGGAAGGATAGGACAGAGTCAAAGGTATGTTACTTAAGTTTGAAAAGTCTTAGACGTGACCAAATTGAATTCGCCGATTTTGAAGTCCAAGTGGGTTGTTCCACAAATGTTTGAAGGATCACACTTTGGTTAACCTTTTCAAATTCCAAGAAGCATTGATAAGAGCATGGAGAGATGATAGGCTTGATAAAAGTCTTCCAACGTGCTTCTATCTTTTGAACAACCTTTTTGAGCTTAAAAGAAGATTTTTGGATTGGTTTTCTATAAACTTTTTTGTGTTGTTTAGCCCTACTTTGGGCATTCTCTTGCTTTAAATTTTTTTTGATGTTTCTAGGACCCTCTGCACATTTTCCAATAACTAGAGAGGATAGGATAGAGTCAAAGGCATGTTGGTTATTTTACAAGAGTCCCAGATATAGCGAAATTGTATTTGTCGATTTCAAGTCCAAATGGGTTATTCCATATTTTTTGTGGAAAGATCACATTGGTTAACCTTTATGAATTCCAAAAAGCATTGATAAGAGCATGGGTAGGGGGTGGGCTTGACAAAAGTTCTCCAACATGCTTCTTGCTTTTGAATCACCTGTTTGAGCTTAAAAGAAGATATATCGCTTAGGATAACTTGTTTGCTTAGACTTGCATTGGGCATTAATTTTCTATAATCTTTTCTTGTGTTGTTTCTAGGATCTTCTACACAATTTCTATCGGTTGAGAAGGATATAATAGATTTAAAGGCATGTGGATTAAGTTCTAAGAGTCCTGGATGTGAGAAAATTGAATTTGCAGATTTTTACTCCAAACGTGTTATTCTGATATTTGTTTTGAATGACCTCGTTAGTTAACATTTTCGATGCCCAATAAGCATAGATTAGAGCATGGGAAGATGGGTGGCCTGGAAAACATTGTCAAACGTGCTACTTGCTTTAGAATCACTGCTGTGAGCTTAAATGAAGATCAATAGGGCCTTCTAAACGTTTTCCATAAATTAAGGACATGATATAGTCTATGACATGTTGGTTAAGTTCTATGAGTCCTAGTGTTACAACCGCAGTTTTAAAAAAAAAGAAAAGAAAAAGAGTTTAATTAAAAAAAATTGCTTTAAATGCAAAAAAAAAATAACTTAAAAAAAAATTGTCAAACGTGGGGGGTTGTCAATTCCCCCATTATTTGATCCCCTAACTAGCGCCTAATATTTCTCCCCCACCCATCAGTGTTTATCCCTTCTTAATTAAAAAAAAAAGAAATTCATTTGTTACCTTAAATATTTCCCCACCCAGCAGCATTACCAAAACAAAGAGCATAATAGCAAAGTCACTTGTGCCAAATTTTCCCAGGCAGCCGAGACCTCTTGGAGGAGAAACAAAATTGTCTTCACACGTTCCGAATTCCATTTGCTTACGGTATACTATACAAATCATGTAAGTATCCATATGTACTTTCTATGTATTTTCTTAATTGGTTTACTTTCATACACATTTAGATCATATATTTGTATATTTGATTGTATTGATGTGTGTATATAAAAGAAAGTCTAATTGTGGGAACATATTTATATATACGGGGGTGTATATATATATATTTGCGATACGTTACTGTTTATGTTAGCAATTAGTTTGTTGGATGTATATATATGTATATATAAATATGGTGGCTTTGGAATTATATATGTACATAGAGTTACTTTGAATTATATACACATATTTATACCGATTGTTTTTTTCCTTAAGATTTGTTAAAATTGTCAAACCTGCATCCGAAATGCATGCGCATATATTTGTTGATGTTGGAAATGTTATAAATGTAGTATTTATATGCTAGTATTTTGGGTTGCGATTATTTTTTTGTATATTCACTTACTCTATACAGAATTTTTGTATTATATGCATATAGATATTTATAGATGCTGCAATATTGGTTTATTTTTATATATGTATACATAAACATATATGTATATACTGTCATATGTGCAGTTTTGTATACATAAGGTTATTTATTGTTCTTGGCATTATTTAAAGATACATATATATATATATATATATATATATATATATATATATATTCTTACTGTTTCTGAGTTATTTTTATAATTATATAAAGAGTTTTAGTTTAGATTTATATGTATAGGTTAAAAAAAGGGCATTGCCGAATAGTTATAAATACAAACGTTTGTGTCTAGAAAAATTGTAGATGTGAAATCTATTTTCGGTACTAAACTATATATATGAAATTTGTAAAATGCTTTTGTCCAAATATATATGTATGTACATTGTTTCCGTTTTTTTTACTTTTGTAAGAACATATATAAACTGTTAAGAAAATAAATACAGCAATATATATATATATGGTGCTATTACTGCATCTATATATATATTATATTAGGCCAACTGTTTTGGACGAATTAGCGTAATTAAATTCATCATTTTCGGATTCAAGTAAACCTACACTTATACAAATTGTTTTTGGACAAATGTATAAATTTTAAATATATTGGTTTTGGGTTTGGCCAGATTTATAAATTTAAGTATATTACTTCCGATGAAGATTATATTTAATTACATAAAGTACTTTTGGGGTAAAACGTCTATTTATTGTGTTATGTCCGGAATTGAAAATCTTATATTTTAATGAGTAGAAAATTATGTCCAAGAATATATAAGTTATATATTTATTCATTTTTGGTGTATGGATTGTTTTAGCCGAAAACAAACATTTTATATATGGTTAATTGCGAAAATTTAAAGGTAAGTATTGGTATATGGATATGAATGGCATTTTGAGGCCACTGGACAAATTTGAAAAATATACGTATACATATATATGTGTGTGTGTGTGTGTGTGTTAGAATTTAATACAACAAATTGAATGCAGATGAACAAGAAAAACAGAAGTTTGGATAAGGAAGAATTACATCAAATAAGAAAGCCAAGTGACCGATAAGAGGTAAGTGGTCTACCTGTGCTCGTTATATTGTCATGCATCAGAGGTAAATGGTCTATTTGTGCTCGTTATGTTATCATGCATCAGTATGTTATTTGTTGCATATCTGTAACTGGATTTCCTCTATATGTGAATTGTGTGCATATGTGATATATGTGAACTGTTTGTACGTATGAGTGTGGATGCACCAGATTAAAGAAATATGAGAAGAATAGAAATGAGAATGAAAATGAAATTGAGATGAAAGAAAAGAGAGTCGGGCCGGACCGAATGGCCAACGGGCCGGTTGCGATGGCAGGCCTCGACCCAGAACATGATATAAATGTAATTTAATTAATAGTAATAATTGTAGGAAAATAAAAATAAATATCAGAAAATTAGAAATAACTGAACCTAGATTCGAGTGCCGGAGGATGGTGAGGATGGGCCAGGTGCCTCAGGCGATTGTGTTGTTTGCATTCATGGCACGTGCATTGCATGATGGCGGGTCGTGACGTACGGGTCACGGACGCTCAGGATGGTGTACGGTGGCGGGGCCACGACACTCAGGATGGTGTGCAGTGGCGCGGCCACGCACACTCAGTATGGCGACTGTGGGGTGTACGACCTACAGCCACTCAGTTAGGACCCGGGTTCATGCATTGCATGGTGGAGATATCGGCATTCCGTGTGACATGACTTCGTTGCGTGTGACATGCATAATAGGACATGCATCATGAAGTTGCGCATTATTATGTGGAGTGACTTACCTTCCGCAGTTTATCTACTTCGCTGGTATGTATTGTTCTCTTCTTTGTTATGTGTTTATTTGTGTGTTGTGTATGTCATATTCGAGAAAATCATACATCACGGTAATTGAGATTGAGCTGATGAATTATTTATTATGTGTTTTTGAAGCGTTAACGGTTAAGATAATTAAGTGAAATTATTTGTGGACTAAGGACATGTATGTTAACTATAAAGGTTATTTGTATTTGCTTCTGCATGTATGATTTGTATAACAAGTATAAGTAGGTTGCTTACTGAGCCCGTTGATTTTGGCTCACACCACCACTCACCGGTTTTGCAGGCATGAGAAATTAGGGTATGCTTACACAGGAGTTGGTATACCGTGGAAGATCGAGACGAGAGGTTTCGAAAACTAAGGATATTCAAAAAAGACTTTCGAGGATTGGATGAGACAGTTATTTCGACATTCGAGGTTATATATTTTCGAGATTAGTGTTTACATACATTTGACTATTGTATTGATTTAGAAATTCTTAGACAGTGTATTAATGATGATGATCATTTTATCGAGGATTTTAGTAATGACTTCCGCTGACATTGATTTACGTTATCATGATGACGTGTAGTTGATTTGTATCGACGCCTTGTATTCTCCTTAGTGAGATACGGCGGGTGCACCGTTCCCGATGCCAGGGCTTGGGAGCGAGGCGCTACACCTAGACATTAAGAATTTGCATTTGCCGATTTGAAGTATAAATATGTTGCTCCAAAAACTTTTGTTGAAGGACCATATTGGGTTAATATTTTTGAAGTCCAAGAAACATAGTTAATGTGATTAGAATGCGTGTGGGCCAAGCAAAGCCCCTAACATGATTTTTTACTTCAGAATCAACATTTTGAGCTTAAAAGAAGATTTTGATATTTGTTTCACCTTGCTTTGGACAACGACGTTGGTCTTTCATTCGTCGTACTTTAGGCAATGGTTTTGCACTTTGTTTAGCCTTTCTTGTGTCATTGATTTTCCTTGAAGGTTTTTGTGGTTTTTCTAGAACCTTTACACATTTTTTGTTGGGTGGAAAGAATAGGATATAGTATAAGGCATGTTGATTAAGTTCTATAAGTCCTAAAAATGACGAAATTGCATTTGCTGATTTGTCATAAAATGGGTTGTTCCACAAAATTTTGCTCAAAGCCACATTGGGTAAACATTTTGAAGTCCAAGAAGCATAGATAAGAGTATGGGAAGGTGGGTGGGCTGGACAAAGTTTTCCAACATGCTTCTTGCTTAAAAATCACCGACTTCAGCTTAAATTATAATTTTAATCTTTGCTTACCCTTGCTTTGGCCATTGATTTGCTTTGAACTTTTTTTGGTGTTTCTGGGACATTCTATTTTTTTCCATCAATTGAGACATGTTTGTTAAGTTCTATGAGTCCTAGACTTGATGAGATTGTATTTGCTGATTTGAAGTCCAAATGGATTGTTACACAAACTTTTGTTGTTGTTAAGGACCAAGTTAGCCTAACATTTTTGAAGTCCAATAATTATAGATAAGAGTATGGGAAGGCAGGTGGGTTGGATAAAGTCCTCCGATATGCTTCTTGTTTCAGAATAACCGTCTAAGCTTAAATGAAGATTTTAGCATTGGCATAGCGTTGCTTTTCGCATCGACTTTCTTTAAACTCTTTTGTGTTGTTTCTAGCAAATTCAACACAGTTTCCGTAAGTTGTGAAATATAAGACAGAGTCTAAGACATGTGTGAAAGTCCAAAGAGTCGTAGACGTAACAAAATTGCGTTTGTCGATTTATAATGCAAATGGGTCTTTCCACAAGCTTTTGTTGAAGGACCACATTGGGTTAACATTCTTGAAGTCTAAAAGGCATAGATGAAAGCATAGGAATGCATGTGGGCGTGACAAAGATATCTAACGTGCTTCTTCCTTAAAATGACGGGTTTAACCTAAAATGAAGATTTTGGTGTTTTCTTATCATTAAACTTTGATTTGCTTTAAACTTTTTTTGGTATTTTTGTAGGACCTCTGGCGCTACCAACTCTCCCAAAACCAATTGGTGATAAGAGATGCGCATACCCTAGCCTTATAGTACATTCAACACACACAAGCGCCTATGGTATTCGACTGTGACTTGGCCCACACGGCCTACGCGACACGGGGCAATTGCTGCACCCAACAATCTCCCCCTCAGCAATTGCTCCTGCTGGGAATCGAACCCGTGACCTTAGCTCTGATACCACTTGTAGGACCTCAGGCGCTATCAACTCTCCCAAAACCAATTGGTGATAGGAGATGCGCATACCCTAGCCTTATAGTGTATTCAACACACACAAGCGCCCACGGCATTCGACTGTGACTTGGCCCACACGGCCTACGCGACACGGGACAATTGCTGCACCCAACAATTTCTTGGACCTTTTAGACGTTTATAAATTTGAAAGGATAGGATATAGTCTATGATGTGTTGGTTATGTTGTATGATTCCTAGACGTGACAAAATTGGATTTGCCAATTTGAAGTCCAAATGAGTTGTTTCACAAAATTTTGTAGAAAGATCATATTGGGTTAGAATGTTTGAAGCCCAAGAAGTATGGATAAGAGCATGGGAAAGCGGGTGGCCTCAACAAAGTCCACTAACATGTTTCTTGCTTCCGAGTCACTGGTTTGAGCTTAAGTTAAGATTTTGGGTTTTGCTTAGCGTTGCTTTGAACATTTATTTGTTTTACACTTTTTGTATTGTTTCTATGACCTTCTACACATTTTTCATCAATCGAGAAGAATATGATAGAATGTAAGACGTAGGTTAAGTTCTATAAGACCTAGATGGGACAAAATTGTATTTGCTGATTTGAAGTTAAATGGGTTGTTCTACAAGCGTTGGTTGAAGGACCACTTTGGTTAAGCATCCTTTAGTTTTAAGAAGCATAGATAAGAACATTGGAAGGTGGGTGGATGGGTCAAAGTCTTCCAACGTGCTTCTTAGAATCACTGGTTCGATCTTAAATAAAGATTTTAGCTTTGGCGTAGCCTTGCTTTGGGTATTGATTTGCTTTAAACTTTTTCGTTTCATTTTTTGAACCATATGCATGTTTTTCATCAGTTGGAAAGGATATTATAGAGTCAAAGGCATGTTGGTAAAGTGTTAAGAGTCCTAAACGTGAAGAAATTGCATTTGCCAATTCGTATTCCAAATTTGTGGTTCCACAAACTTTTGTTGAAGGACCACATTAGATTAATGTTTTTGAAGCCCAAGAAGCAAAGGTAAGAGCATAGGAAAACTGGTGGGTTGGACATAATCCTTCAACGTGCCTTTTTGATGAGGACATGGTGCCAAAGAAGATGATGAGAATATGCAGCATTATTTAGAAGGAGGAAGCATTTACCAGGATGTGTTGCAAGGTCCAATCATAAGGAGTAGAGCAAAGAAATTGAGGCATGATATCCAAGCATTCCTTGTGGAGTATGTGCCTGACCAAGAGGCAAGCATTGATGACCATTGCATATAATATTCTAGAGCCTAATGACTGATTTGAAGTCATCAAGAAGAGCATGGGATGTACTTAAAGGTTCACGGCATGCTCGTGAAGTTTTGTGTTTTATGGTCTTTCATGACCTTGGTTTCAGTCTAATTGGATTTTAATTTTATTTATTCTATTTTGGAGTCATTTTTATTGTTTATAGAACATTTTTAGTGAAACAACACGTGGCAGGAGTTATTTTGGTAAAGAGAGATCCAATTTCCTTTTAGATGAAGAAAGACTGAGTTTTTAGAAGGTCGGTAGATTTGACCAGCCAGCAGTTTTTCAAAATATCTCAAGCTACAAATCTCGATTCAAAATTCTGTGAAATTCTAGCATCCATGGCTACAACTTCTATAGAGAAATACACTACTCAGATGTAGGACCTGTAAGGCACCACTAGAAGGGGAGGGTTGAATAGTGGGTGGGAAAAATTTGATTTTTAAAATATTTTAACCCAAAAACCCAACTTCTGAAAACAGTTTCTGTTTTCAAATCCTGGTTTGAAACGTTTGAAAAACTAGGTTACAGATCTTCAAAAATTCTGAAATTTGGAGAGGCTCTACTATCAGATGTCTGAGTATCCCCTAAAAATTTCAGATCAAAATTCAACCTCTAACCCTTTGAAAAATCGTTTGTGGTCAGATTGCGCAAATCTACCAGAAACAGTAGTCTGATTTGAAAATTTTAAAATGGTCTGAACATTTAATAAAAAACCCCTTAAGGTATGTATTTCAATAGGTTGAAACAGTTTTGAAAAATTCCTTTGGAAAGTATGTCAAATACGTTCAAGTTCTCAACCTTTGCAAGTCTGAAAATCAGATTGCACTAGTCTTAGAACTATAACGTTTGAATGACTTATACTTGTCCAAATGGGTTGAAACTTATGTCAAATGAAACTTAAGAGGTGTGGCTATATTTCTGCAAAGTTTGGTAATTTTTGAAAGTCGTTTGATATTTTTACGAATGCGATAAAAACAATGCAAAGTGCTGGAAACTGAAAATAAAGTGCTGAAAGTAATAACACCGAGAATTTTATGCTGGTTCGGTTAACACACACTACTCCAGTCTTCGAGGACACCTTCCTCGATTATCACTAATCACAAAATAACACATTACCACAAGGGTTGTTGGAGTTACACACCAACTCCAACCCTTTCACAAACGTTACAAGCAATCACACCTTTCACGAATACCACCACCGAACGGATGAAGGTTTGATTACACCTTGATCAATCTTTTACAATTAAACGTATATGGTGGTATGAACAAATCCTATTCAATATGTTTGAATGTAAGTACAATAGGCTTGAGAGAGGAAAGAGAAGAAAGAAATGTAGAATAAGAGAATAGAAGACACTTTTTGCACTTGTGAGATTATGAGAATTGTCTTGTATTTAAGTGGCTCTTCTTCAGTTCTTTTTATCTTGTCTTGGCCGGCCCCCTAGGGCTTCCCTTCCATATTGAGAATTCTCTTTTAAGTCCTTGGAAGAATGCCTATGTGACATCATCTTGCTTACTTGGCACAACTTGATTGGATGATTGTCTTGGCCTTGCTTACTTGGCACTCCTTGATTGGATGAGATTTGTCATCACTTAGTGACTTTAAAAATCTAAGAACAAAGCATAAAACATGTGCCAAATTGAATTTCAAAACATTACCAAATATTCTATAATCAATCCCCTCAAATTTGAAAGAAATTTTGATCATATTGAAGACCATAAATTCGGCCAGCACCATTGTCTCACATGCTGAATTTTCAGCATGTGGTTCATTTGCTATATAGTTTGAAATGTTACTTTGTGCAGCTTCCTCCATTATGTCACTAACCTTGTGTGGCTTATTCTCCACCAATCAAGATGCCAACCAAGCTCCACATAAGCTCCACCAAGGCTGAGTAGGCGTGTGATATGTCTTGAGCATATGCTGAATTTTACTTTTGTAAACTTTGTCAAATATTGCACAATAATTACACATATATGGTATATATTCAAATCAGCCCTATTTTGAATATTCTAGAACACTTCAATATGTATTGAATATGTAAAAAATGTCTAGATACATGTTACATGTCATGCCAAAAAAACGTTCCATGTGTTTTGTTCGTAGAAAACCGAATTTTCGACTTTTGTCGATTACGCGATTTTTCTCCGATTAAATTCAAACTTTTTGCACATGTTATATATATTATGTCACACATAATATACATAAAATAACTTGAATATTCAGCTCTAATGGCTGATTAAAGTGACGCAAAATGTGCTTAAAAAGTGAATTTGAAATCTCCGCAATTTGGCTTAATTGGGGGATGAGAATATAGATTAAAAAGTGAATTTGAAATCTCCGCAAAATGTGCTTTAAGAGTCCTAAACGTGAAGAAATTGCATTTGCCAATTCGTATTCCAAATTTGTGGTTCCACAAACTTTTGTTGAAGGACCACATTAGATTAATGTTTTTGAAGCCCAAGAAGCAAAGGTAAGAGCATAGGAAAACTGGTGGGTTGGACATAATCCTTCAACGTGCCTTTTTGATGAGGACATGGTGCCAAAGAAGATGATGAGAATATGCAGCATTATTTAGAAGGAGGAAGCATTTACCAGGATGTGTTGCAAGGTCCAATCATAAGGAGTAGAGCAAAGAAATTGAGGCATGATATCCAAGCATTCCTTGTGGAGTATGTGCCTGACCAAGAGGCAAGCATTGATGACCATTGCATATAATATTCTAGAGCCTAATGACTGATTTGAAGTCATCAAGAAGAGCATGGGATGTACTTAAAGGTTCACGGCATGCTCGTGAAGTTTTGTGTTTTATGGTCTTTCATGACCTTGGTTTCAGTCTAATTGGATTTTAATTTTATTTATTCTATTTTGGAGTCATTTTTATTGTTTATAGAACATTTTTAGTGAAACAACACGTGGCAGGAGTTATTTTGGTAAAGAGAGATCCAATTTCCTTTTAGATGAAGAAAGACTGAGTTTTTAGAAGGTCGGTAGATTTGACCAGCCAGCAGTTTTTCAAAATATCTCAAGCTACAAATCTCGATTCAAAATTCTGTGAAATTCTAGCATCCATGGCTACAACTTCTATAGAGAAATACACTACTCAGATGTAGGACCTGTAAGGCAACCCTAGAAGGGGAGGGTTGAATAGTGGGTGGGAAAAATTTGATTTTTAAAATATTTTAACCCAAAAGCCCAACTTCTGAAAACAGTTTCTGTTTTCAAATCCTGGTTTGAAACGTTTGAAAAACTAGGTTACAGATCTTCAAAAATTCTGAAATTTGGAGAGGCTCTACTATCAGATGTCTGAGTATCCCCTAAAAATTTCAGATCAAAATTCAACCTCTAACCCTTTGAAAAATCGTTTGTGGTCAGATTGCGCAAATCTACCAGAAACAGTAGTCTGATTTGAAAATTTTAAAATGGTCTGAACATTTAATAAAAAACCCCTTAAGGTATGTATTTCAATAGGTTGAAACAGTTTTGAAAAATTCCTTTGGAAAGTATGTCAAATACGTTCAAGTTCTCAACCTTTGCAAGTCTGAAAATCAGATTGCACTAGTCTTAGAACTATAACGTTTGAATGACTTATACTTGTCCAAATGGGTTGAAACTTATGTCAAATGAAACTTAAGAGGTGTGGCTATATTTCTGCAAAGTTTGGTAATTTTTGAAAGTCGTTTGATATTTTTACGAATGCGATAAAAACAATGCAAAGTGCTGGAAACTGAAAATAAAGTGCTGAAAGTAATAACACCGAGAATTTTATGCTGGTTCGGTTAACACACACTACTCCAGTCTTCGAGGACACCTTCCTCGATTATCACTAATCACAAAATAACACATTACCACAAGGGTTGTTGGAGTTACACACCAACTCCAACCCTTTCACAAACGTTACAAGCAATCACACCTTTCACGAATACCACCACCGAACGGATGAAGGTTTGATTACACCTTGATCAATCTTTTACAATTAAACGTATATGGTGGTATGAACAAATCCTATTCAATATGTTTGAATGTAAGTACAATAGGCTTGAGAGAGGAAAGAGAAGAAAGAAATGTAGAATAAGAGAATAGAAGACACTTTTTGCACTTGTGAGATTATGAGAATTGTCTTGTATTTAAGTGGCTCTTCTTCAGTTCTTTTTATCTTGTCTTGGCCGGCCCCCTAGGGCTTCCCTTCCATATTGAGAATTCTCTTTTAAGTCCTTGGAAGAATGCCTATGTGACATCATCTTGCTTACTTGGCACAACTTGATTGGATGATTGTCTTGGCCTTGCTTACTTGGCACTCCTTGATTGGATGAGATTTGTCATCACTTAGTGACTTTAAAAATCTAAGAACAAAGCATAAAACATGTGCCAAATTGAATTTCAAAACATTACCAAATATTCTATAATCAATCCCCTCAAATTTGAAAGAAATTTTGATCATATTGAAGACCATAAATTCGGCCAGCACCATTGTCTCACATGCTGAATTTTCAGCATGTGGTTCATTTGCTATATAGTTTGAAATGTTACTTTGTGCAGCTTCCTCCATTATGTCACTAACCTTGTGTGGCTTATTCTCCACCAATCAAGATGCCAACCAAGCTCCACATAAGCTCCACCAAGGCTGAGTAGGCGTGTGATATGTCTTGAGCATATGCTGAATTTTACTTTTGTAAACTTTGTCAAATATTGCACAATAATTACACATATATGGTATATATTCAAATCAGCCCTATTTTGAATATTCTAGAACACTTCAATATGTATTGAATATGTAAAAAATGTCTAGATACATGTTACATGTCATGCCAAAAAAACGTTCCATGTGTTTTGTTCGTAGAAAACCGAATTTTCGACTTTTGTCGATTACGCGATTTTTCTCCGATTAAATTCAAACTTTTTGCACATGTTATATATATTATGTCACACATAATATACATAAAATAACTTGAATATTCAGCTCTAATGGCTGATTAAAGTGACGCAAAATGTGCTTAAAAAGTGAATTTGAAATCTCCGCAATTTGGCTTAATTGGGGGTGATTTGTGTGTGTCAACATGGAATGATTTTATGGCTAAGTGTACCATGTTAGCCATGAAATTTGTGGCCATTTTTGAAGTGTAGGGGCTGGCCATCTATATATGGCAAGTGCGTGACACGTTGGTGAAGTTTCGGTAGTCACCCTATACGACAATTTTTGGTTTATAACCTTGTAACATGTCGTAATAATTTTGTCATCACCATGACTTATATCATATGATATAAGACCTGAATATAATCATAAATATGAGGTAAGTGTAGTGGTGTGATGTTGACGTACATTCGTAATATATGTAACGTGTCGGTAGTACGTCGGAATATATGTGTATTGTGTCTTTTTATATTAAATCTGAATATATAATTTATATATATAAAAACGTGTGATTAGAGTGGGAGGAGACTTTCTATTTTCATGTTAGTTGCTATCATGTCTTCTCCAAATATATCTATATTTAATGAACTACTTAGTTCATTTAACTAAGTACTTCACTTAATGAATTAGTTTAGTTCATTAATGATGGCATCTGAAAATAGTTCAACCACAACAAATGTTTGTCATTTGATGTAAGCTTTAAAGCTTCATGGCTTGTTAGTATTGCAACATTATATTTAAAATATATAAGGCAAGTTTGTCACAAAAACGTGTTAAGTAACAAATTGTGTCATGCATTTCTTAAACATGCGTTATTTAAATCATACATTTCGTGAATCACTCAAACTCTATTTCTCAACAATGGTACACATAATGAAATAAGGGAACATCAAGACAAGTTCATATCCTGATTTAGGGGTGTACATGCTTTTTAAAAACCGACCGAACCGTACCAAACCGGTCAAACCAAACCGTAAAAAACCGGACCATGGTTTTATGGTCGGTTTAATAAATGCTAAAAACCGGACTGTTTCATTTGGTCCAGTTTCCGGTTTTAAGAATTTCAAATCGTATAAACCGGACCATACCGATTATATATATATATATATATATAAATTTGATTATACATTACATATTTAATTATATTTTATACATTATTATAGTATTTTAGTTATTTGTTTATATTGTTTGTGAGTTTGTTTTTTATTGGATGTTTATGACTTGGGGAGGAAAACCTCAGTTGATTAATCATTTTTTGGTGAACAAAGGTTGGTACCTAGTAGATTTGTCTGGTTATACCTAAGAAAATATTAGTTTTTTTGCTTTGATTTATTTATCCTCGTTTAATTACATCTTTGATTTTTAGTAATTCTTAGTGTATAATTATTTCCTCACATTGTTTATCATCCCGTAAAAGTATGAAAGAATTGAAATTTTGTTACTTGGATGATTATTTTGTATGCAAATAATGTGATTACACGATTGAGTATTAAGGATACTTGGATGATTTTTCGATTAAACTACTCTATCACCTTAATCCATCCTTTTGTTGAGGGTCAGGTACTTTGTGTAATTTATTATAGTATGAGTTTCTTGCCAAGACATGATAAATTAAGGTATAATAATATTCTATGATAAATTAAGGTATAGTAGTATTCTACTAAGGGAGTATAGTTTCGTTTTTAGTTTGAAAAAAATCCTATTAGGAAGAAAACTAGTCCTCAATTTTGATTATGAATTTTGACTTTTTTAATCAACGTTATCAATGCTTCAGGTGAATAAAACCGGAAAAAACCAAACCAAACCGGACTAGACCGGACCGGTCAAACGGTTTGTTGACTGGTTTGGTCCGGTTTTTGGTTTTCTATTTTCTAAACCGTAACAAACGGTTTGGTCCGTAAGATTCTGAAAACCGGCCGAACCGGACCATGTACACCCCTAGATTTACTAATGCTTCACTTTGTAATACGAGGGGTTAAAATAAAAAGCTTATATCATGTAAATATGGGAAATTGACAGGCCCATTATTTCTCTATACATCACGGGTTCTGTGCTTTGCCTTTGTGCCATTGCTGAGCACTGCTGAAGAATCGAGTACAGAGAGCCATTGGAGGCTCTATTCATAAAGAAAATGGATCCGTTAGGGATGACAAGAAGATAATGTTGGAGAAATGAAATGGGAAAAGATTGGATTGCAAGTGGGTTTGTCAAAAGTTGACAACCACCATACTTTGAGCTTAATTATGATTAGTGTTCGTTAATCAAAAATGGAAACTAAAAATTTCTAAATTATCTACGTAACGAGTAGATGATTTTTGGCTTTTGAATCACTCGATTCCGATACCGGGTGAATGAGAAATTAATGCTCAAAGTTAGAGTAAAATTGGTGGAAATTAGACAAATTGGTGATGTGGCCTCTTGAGGAGTGAACACATCACCAATTTGCTTGTATACCACATTGCCCACTTGAGAGAGAAAGGCCACCATATAAGTTTCAAGTTGGAGCTTTCTAAAATGTGCCCTTGGGCATGAGAAGTTTTCTGACGGAGTCAGGACACAGCTCAGGCAAGGTTCACCACACGCGCGCGCGCGCCGCCGCCCTCCCGTCTGGTCGGCTCAGCTCGGCTCGTGCTCGGGCTCGTGGCTCGTGGCTCGCCCGTCCGGTTCTTATCTTTTTGGATAAATTTTCTTTTAAATTTTTCCAGAAAAATAATTACTTGATCCTACGGTCTACGATTTATCTGCGATGATCTAACGCTCCAGATCAAGTCTGAACCGTAGCGGTGATCCAACGCTCCAGATTTGATCCTGTGGTTTGCTAATCTGATCCTGCGGTTCAGCGCGGTTGCTGATCTAACGCTCCAGATTTGATCTTATCTTCGGTTTACTGATCCAATGGCCTACGTTTGTTCAGACAAGGATTACGATCTAACGGTGGAGATCGTAACTGTTTTGATCCAACGGTCCAGATTTGTTCTTACCATAAACCTCCTTCAACCTCCTTCAACCACCCTCCATCTATATATTGTCACCATGCATGCATACGAAAATTACACTGTTAGAAAAACAGTAAAGCAATCTTTCTTCTACAAGCATTCTGCATTGCATTCTCGAGAAATCAGTACACCTTTCACAGGTTCGTCGAAGTTCTTACACTGTAGTGCCGCTCGTATGAACTGAAACCGTTGTATCCTGGGAGACGTTTGTTCCATCCGGTTGGGCACAGTATACCGGAGCAATTTGTCTTAAGGACAGAGTCCCTACACTCGCCTCGGTTTTGCTTGCATTTTTGTTGTCAATTTACTCACATACACACAGTGCACCTGTTCTGATTACAGTGCTAACAATAATCTTAAGACGAGATTTTATTTTGATATATACTGTAATCTGTTTCGGTTCTCTCGTTGCGTTTACTGCCTCTGTTTGTACGAAACTAATCGGTTTCTGCTTCTGTTTTCTGTATTGCGTTTAACAAAACTGAAATATGGAAGGCAAAAGTTCCAACTCGTTCAACGGTGTGCATCTGGGCATTTCTGAGGAACAGAACAATGATGTTCCTGTTGCACTCGCTGCTCCAGTCACTGCTCCTGTTCATGCTGTTGGACAGGTTGAAAAGCCAGAGATGTTTGGAGGAAGTTACTTCAAACGCTGGCAGCAGAAGATGTTGTTCTTCTTGACCACGTTGGGTTTGGCTAAGATGCTGACTGAGGATCCTCCGGAGGTGGTGCCGGTGGAAGACCAGAATGTGAACATGCAAAACAATCTGATTGCTGAAGCGTGGAGTTACGGCAATTATGTTTGTTTGAGTCACATTTTAAGTTGTTTGGATAATTCATTGTATGGATTGTATTCTACTTATAAAACTGCGAAATCCTTATGGCAGGCATTAGACAAGAAGTACCGCACTGAGGATGCCGGTACTAAGAAATTTATTATTGGAAAATTTCTTGATTTTCATATGACAGATTCCAGGACTGTTGTTTCTCAGATTGAGGAACTTCAGATGCTTGTTGCTGAGATGAAAGAGGAGGGTATGACCCTCAGTGAATCTTTTCTTGTTGCTGCTGTGATTGAGAAGCTTCCTCTTTCGTGGAGGGAATTCCGAAGCTATCTCAAGCACAAGAGAAAGGAAATGTCTTTGGAAGACTTGATTGTCCGACTCCGTATAGAGGAAGACAATCGAAGGGCAGACAAGAAGCCTTCTTCCAGTTCTGGCCATGCAAAAGCTCACGTTGCAGAGGCGTCGAAAAAGAAGAGAGGAAATTCTGTCGGAGTGAACGCGAAGGGCAAGAAGATTGCCAAAAAGTTCACTGGAAAATGTTACAATTGTGGAATTCAGTGGCATCGTAGTGTTGACTGCAGGAAGCCCAAGGAAAGGCAAGAGAAAGCAAAAGCCAACCTTGTAAGTGCAATGGATGATTTGGACTTGTGTGCTGTTGTTTCTGAATGTAATGCTGTAGGTAATCCTAGCCAGTGGTGGGTGGACACTGGCGCCACTAGACACGTTTGTGCAAACAGGGGAATGTTCAAGGAATATTCTCCTGCGAAAGACAATGAAAGGCTGTACATGGGAAACAAAGATAGCTCGAAAATTGAAGGTTCGGGCAAAGTGATTCTGAAGATGACCTCCGGGAAAGAATTGACGTTGCAGGATGTGCTGCATGTTCCCGACATTCGCAAGAACTTAGTCTCTGGTGCTTTACTAGTCAGGCATGGATTTAGGCTAGTATTTGATTGTAACAAATGTATTCTGACTAAGAATGGTGTATTTCTAGGGAAGGGGTACCTGATGGACAATATGTTTAAACTTAGTGTTATAACTATTGTACCAACGAAGACTACGCCCGATGAGGCTAATAAGACTGCTTCTACTTCCGCTTACATGCTTGAGTCTTCATGTTTATGGCATTTATGTTTGGGTCATGTTAATTATAAGTCATTACAAAGAATGATTAATCTCGACTTATTACCCAAACTAAGTTTCAATAATGAAAAGTGCCAAGTTTGTGTTGAAGCAAAAATGGCTAAATTACCATTTCCTTCAATCAAAAGAAACACTGAAGTGTTAGATTTAATTCACACAGATGTTTGTGATTTAAAGTTTGTGCAAACAAGAAGCGGTAAAAAGTACTTTGTGACTTTTATTGACGATTGCACTCGATACTGTTACGTTTATTTGCTAAGTAGCAAAGATGAGGCCTTAGATGCTTTTAAAGATTATAAAAATGAAGTTGAGAATCAACTTAGCAAACGAATTAAGTCAATTCGTAGTGATAGAGGTGGCGAATATGATGCACCGTTCAATGAGTTCTGTTCAGAACATGGCATTATTCATCAAACGACTGCACCATATTCACCTCAATCGAATGGTATTGCTGAACGCAAAAACCGTACTCTGAAAGAGATGATGAATGCTATGTTGATAAGTTCGGGCTTACCGCAGAACTTGTGGGGGAAGCAATTCTCTCCGCCAACGTCATTTTAAATAGAATACCACCAAAGAAGATGGATGAGACCCCATACGAGCTTTGGAAAGGCCATAAGCCTAGTTACAAATACTTGAAAGTGTGGGGGTGTCTGGCAAAGGTTGCAGTACCCAAACCAAGACAAGTTAGAATTGGGCCTAAAACAATTGATTGCATATTCATAGGATATGCAACTAACAGTAGTGCATATCGATTCTTGGTGCACAAGTCCGACATTCCTGACATACATGAGAATGTTGTCATGGAATCAAGAAATGCAGTGTTCTTTGAAGATGTCTTTCCAAAGAAAGACGATAACAGCGAAGAAGCAAGCACTAGTAAGCGAGTGCGTGAGACGACTCCTCAAGAAAGTGAGGAACTGCGTCAAAGCAAACGAACTAGAATACCTACATCTTTTGGACCAGATTTTCTCACATACTTGGTAGAAAACGATCCAAGAACGTTTTCAGAGGCGATGTCAACTCCAGAAGCTCCCTTCTGGAAGGAGGCAGTAAACAATGAGATAGAATCAATTCTTCAAAATCACACGTGGGAGCTGGTAGATCTTCCTCAAGGGAGTAAACCACTTGGATGCAAGTGGATTTTTAAGAAAAAACTCAAAGAGGATGGATCCATTGATAAGTACAAGGCCCGGTTGGTAGCTAAGGGCTATCGACAAAATGAAGGTTTTGACTTCTTTGACACTTATTCACTAGTAACTAGGATTACTTCCATAAGAATGCTAGTTGCTATTGCTGCAGTCTACGACCTAGAGATCCATCAAATGGATGTAAAGACTGCCTTCTTGAATGGCGAGCTGGAAGAAGAGATTTATATGGAACAGCCTGAAGGGTTTACTGTCCCAGGACAAGAAAGGAAAGTTTGTAGACTTGTTAAGTCTTTGTACGGACTTAAACAAGCACCAAAGCAGTGGCATTTGAAGTTTGGTCAAGCCATGATGTCAAACGGTTTCAGGATCAATGAATGTGACAAGTGTGTTTACATCAAAAACACACCAAACGCCTATGTGATAGTATGTCTCTATGTAGATGATATGCTAATCATGGGTAATACACACGACATCATCTTGAATACCAAGAAGATGTTAACAAGAAATTTTGACATGAAAGAATGGGGGTTGCCAATGTTATTCTAGGAATTAAAATTTCTAGGGTAGCTGAAGGATTGGTCATGTCTCAAAGTCACTACATTGAGTCTGTTCTTAAACGATTCAATATGCTTGATGTAAAACCGGTAAAGACCCCACTGGACTTAAGTATGCACTTAAGTATTCACAAGTCATTGGGAGTCTGATGTACATAACAAACTGTACAAGACCTAACTTGGCTTGTTCAGTAAACAAATTGAGTAGGTTTACCAGTAATCCAAGTGACGAACATTGGAAAGCTCTAAATAGAGTGATGAGATATCTGAAATACACAATGAACCTTGGATTACAGTACACAAGATATCCAGCAGTATTGGAAGGATATTGCGACGCAAACTGGATATCAGATTGTAAGGATTCTAAATCCACCAGTGGATAATTATTCACTGTAGGTGGTGGTGCTGTATCATGGAAGTCTACAAAGCAGACGTGCATAGCTCGGTCAACTATGGAAGCTGAGTTTATAGCACTCGATAAAGCTGGGGAAGAAGCTGAATGGCTTCGAAATTTCTTAGAAGACAATCCATGCTGGCCTAAGCCAATCGCTCCTATCAGCATACATTGTGACAGTCAGTCAGCTATAGGACGAGCTCAAAGCAGCATCTATAATGGTAAGTCACGACACATACGTCGGAGACATAATACCATTAAGCAGTTGATCTCTAATGGCATGATTTCCATTGATTACATAAAATCAAAGGAGAATCTTGCGGATCTGCTTACAAAAGCTTTGCCTGGAGATCAAATGTCAAAATTGACAAACGGAATGGGACTTAAGCCTACAAAGCATGAATCTTTGTAACGGTAACCCAACCTTGTTGACTGGAGATCCCAGAATCTTGGTTCAATGGGAAAACTAAGTTATGAGGATTCAGTTAGCACTTACTCATTCCGTTAAACAAAAGTGCTATCTGCAGAGAAACGTTAGGTTAAGTTAATGCTTTTAATGATGTCCTATATCTTGATAAATCAAGTGGGGTATGGCAGAATACTCTTGATAGGAATCACCTATGTAAGTGTGAAGTGGGGCCGCTTCTATGAGAATTCTGATAGGCAAGAATTCTCTAAAAACACTTTCTAAAACCAGGGTTGTTCATGGCCATAATGAACACAACCATGAGAACCAAAAGGGGTGTTAAAGGAAATGTTGTGTGAGTATCATTGTCTAGGTTCATAGTAAAGGCTGATAGTTCAAGACATCAGGTCACTACCCAGCTGAGTGGATCCGATGGTACATCACTAAGAAAGGTTCAAGGCCAGAAGCTACCTCTTCTGATGCAACATTTCTTTGTCTGATTTCTCGATAGAGTCTGCATTCAAATTTGCATTAATTTTCATTCATGTGGGGGATTGTTGGAGAAATGAAATGGGAAAAGATTGGATTGCAAGTGGGTTTGTCAAAAGTTGACAACCACCATACTTTGAGCTTAATTATGATTAGTGTTCGTTAATCAAAAACAGAAACTAAAAATTTCTAAATTATCTACGTAACGAGTAGATGTTTTTTGGCTTTTGAATCACTCGATTCCGATACCGGGTGAATGAGAAATTAATGCTCAAAGTTGGAGTAAAATTGGTGGAAATTAGACAAATTGGTGATGTGGCCTCTTGAGGAGTGAACACATCACCAATTTGCTTGTATACCACATTGCCCACTTGAGAGAAAGGCCACCATATAAGTTTCAAGTTGGAGCTTTCTAAAATGTGCCCTTGGGCATGAGAAGTTTTCTGACGGAGTCAGGATGCAGCTCAGGCAAGGTTCACCACACACGCGCGCGCGCCGCCGCCGCCGCCCGGCCGGCTCGGCTCGTGCTCGGGCTCGTGGCTCGTGGCTCGTGGCTCGCCCGCCCGGTTCTTATCTTTTTGGATAAATTTTCTTTTAAATTTTTCCAGAAAAATAATTACTTGATCCTACGGTCTACGATTTATCTGCGATGATCTAACGCTCCAGATCAAGTCTGAACCGTAGCGGTGATCCAACGCTCCAGATTTGATCCTGCGGTTTGCTAATCTGATCCTGCGGTTCAGCGCGGTTGCTGATCCAACGCTCCAGATTTGATCTTATCTTCGGTTTACTGATCCAATGGCCTACGTTTGTTCAGACAAGGATTACAATCTAACGGTGGAGATCGTAACTGTTTTGATCCAACGGTCCAGATTTGTTCTTACCATAAACCTCCTTCAACCTCCTTCAACCACCCTCCATCTATATATTGTCACCATGCATGCATACGAAAATTACACTGTTAGAAAAACAGTAAAGCAATCTTTCTTCTACAAGCATTCTGCATTGCATTCTCGAGAAATCAGTACACCTTTCACAGGTTCGTCGAAGTTCTTACGCTGTAGTGCCGCTCGTATGAACTGAAACCGTTGTATCCTGGGAGACGTTTGTTCCATCCGGTTGGGCACAGTATACCGGAGCAATTCGTCTTAAGGACAGAGTCCTTACACTCGCCTCGGTTTTGCTTGCGTTTTTGTTGTCAATTTACTCACATGCACACAGTGCACCTGTTCTGATTACAGTGCTAACAATAGATAACAGGCTGGAAGATCTTCTTCCTCTCTTGTTTATAAATATACCGACTGTTGCTAAGCAAAAATTGAGATGAATAGACATTCTTCTTTATAATTCATGTCTTCATCTTCTTCATTTTATTTCATAGTTTCTCAAATGTATTCTCAAGTTTTCTTCTGATAGTTGGAGGTAAAAATCCAAAATGGTATCAGAGCATAGGTGGAATAGGAGAAGAAGAAGTTTCTTTTAAGAATATAGTTTCGGTTAAACAACATTATTCGGTCAATTTTCTGTATGTCTTCTTCCTCTATGTTTTCTATCAATGGCTACTACAAATTTGTCGTGGAAGTCTCGTCAAAATTACTTAGCATCAGTCTAGGTTATCGATGATAGAGTGTAGTTTTAAGAATTTCAGAATTGTCGCGGTCTGCCCACAAAGAGTTCAATGAAATTCCCAAACGACATAGGAATGGAAGAGGAGCCCAATACCTCTTTGCCTTCCTATGGAGGAATGCAGTAGCAATTCTGGCAGAGGACAACACGTTGTTGGGACTTGTCCACAACTTGTTCGATAAAAGTTTCCAACATGATTGATATCTGGTATATGCTGTTGGGACGGTTATCAACTCTTTTACTAGGCTGTTATTCTTCGTTCTTCTCATTCATCTCATATGATTCGGTGCTATTTTTCGTCTCACCTTTCTAAACATTTGTTGATCAGTTCAAGCAATATATGGATGATATGTCATGTGTCGTCTATGATGGGCTTCAAGGCCTTTCTGTGATTTGAAATTTAACACATTTGTGAATATGATGTCTGGATTCTTGAAAACATGGTTAATGTTATACTGATATCTGTAAGTTGTTAAAATCTCTATTTTCTCTTCTATGTCCCTGTTAACTATTTCTTGATTAATGTCAATCATGGCGGTTTTTTATCTGTGATAGGTAGTTGTTTAACTAGTGATCCTATAATATCTCAATATGTTTCCACAACCTGAGGTATTCTCTGAGATTAACTCTCTTTGGTGTAAATATCATGTTGTCTTCAAGGTTTTTTTGTTGTGATTAAAATATAATGCCTCATCCTGTAGTCTTTACTTCAGGGGGTGTATGTTGATTATGCTTCTTAACTTGCTATTGAACAATTTTTTTGGTATGAATTTATGCCTAGTATTAATAATTTGTGGCATAAAAGATGGAATCCCATTGGTGACGTACCTCTAGGAATCGTTTGAGCAGAATGGGCTTTCAAAAACGATTTAGGAGGGGTTGTTGTTACATCCCGGAAATTTTCGAACTAGTTGTTATACGTTAAATTTAAAACTAGATTAGCCGTGGGGTGTAACGACTTTTCGGAAGTAAATTAACCATAGCGAATCGTTTATGTTTAAGCGACTTTATAATTATGTATGGATGTTGAATATATATAAAGTATGAATAAGGTTGGGCACAAAAGAAAATGTAAATAAATAAAATGCATAATGCTTAAAAGGGTTCGTAAGATAAATGTAAACTAATGTTAAAAAAATTAAAAATAAATAATAATAATAATAATAATAATAATAATAATAATAATAATAATAATAATAATAATAATAAAAGAAATAGAAATAACATGTAAATTTAAGATAAAAGGATAAGGATGAATTAAATTTAAAAAAAAAAGAAGAAGAAAAGGAGTGGATGAAAACGGGTACTGAAGTTGATGGATAAAGTTGCACTAATTAAAAAAAATCGTGCGGCGGCCAGCCTTAGTGGGCCGGGCCTGCGCAATGCGGACGGACCAGACCTGGCGAACACAGGCCGGTTTCTATTGAAATTTTAGTAATTAAATTTCCTGAATTTGTGGAATTGTATAATTATTATTTAATTAATTTAAAATAGTAATAATTATATGAAAAATACAAATAAATACCAAAAAATTATAAATTAATTCTAGAAATTATAAAATGCTGGAATTAAATTATTTCTATTAATTTTAGTAATTGTGATAATTTATTTGATTTGGATAATTAGGTAATAAATAGAAATAAATAGGAGAAAAATGAGGAAAAATATAGAAAATACATGATAAATGTATACAAGCCGCGGAAAAGTGGATTTGATGCCGAAAAATGTGGAGTTAGCATTCGAGAAATAAATGAACCTAGATTTGAGTGTCGGAGGATGGTGAGGATGGGTCAGGGGCCTTAGGCGATTGTGTTTTGCATTCGTGGCACGTGCATAGCATTATGGCAGATCGTGACGTATGGGTCACGAACGCTCAGTATGGTGTACGGTGGCGGGGCCACACACACTCAAGATGGTGTATAATGGCGTGGCCACGCACACTCAGGATGGTGACTGTGGGTGGGTACGACTCACAGCCACTTAGTAGGACCCGGGTTCATACATTGCACGGTATAGATATCGGCATTCTGTATGACATGACTTTGTTGCGTGTGACATGCATAGTGGGACATGCATCACGATGTTCCGCATTCTTTATCTGGAGTGATTTACTTTTGCATTCTTTCATATGCTTATGTGATATCATGTTTTATGTGCTATGTGTTATATCATTTTTGGATGCTCGTCTTGTACTACTTGGAGGCAGGTGCCTACTGAGTGATTTTCCCGTCACTCATCCCTACTCTCCCCCCACCAGGTGAGCACGAAGAAGCGTACGACTATATATTTGCTGAGGACGGAGCTGACACAGTAGTATGGATGGATTGATGGCGCACCTAGGATACGAGGAGAGCTTGCGATTGTCCGTTATTAGTTCATTGGGGTTTTCATCATACATCACCTTGTTTAGTTCGATAGAATCTAGATGTTAGCATGTTGACGTCCTTGTCATGTCTAATTTATTATTCTACTGAGGATTTTCTTTTATTCAGGTAATTTAATGTTATGGAATTTCGTTCCACGAGAAAAAAAATTCTACGTATTTTTGGACATGTAGATAGTTGATTCGACGCCTTGTATTCTCCTTAGTGAGATACTGTGGGTGCACCGTTCCCGATGCTAGGGTTCGGGAGCAGGGCTCTGCAGGTGGTATTAGAGCCGAGGCTTCAAATCTGTCTCGCGAACGCAGGATTAACTAGATCACTTAGAGATAAGCTATGATCCTTATCTAGGAATAACAATTATACCCTATTAAATGAAGTAGACCTAAGTTATGATCGAGTTAAGGGAGGTGTGTGCCGTTGGTGAGCTTTCTCTATTTAATTACCATTGTACCCCTAAACTTTCGCATGAGCCCATAAATGCTCAAATCTCTCTATTTCTCCCGTTAATCCGAATTCTCGTTAAGGCTCGTGTTACAACCCGGAAAATTCGTTATGTCGTAACGACTTCTAATATCGTAATATAATCTCGTAGGTGTACGATCCATAAAACTAGACTTATATTGTCAAATATATTAGCAAAGATATTACAAACATTTGAGTATATACAATAAAAACCCAACAAAATTAATTAGTAACAACTTAAACTATTAGGATAAATTAAATCAAAAAGAAATACATGTCACAACAAGTTTATACTACATTAAATAAATGAAAAAACAATTATACACATACAAAATAAAAGAAAAGGAAAAAAGAAAAAGAAAGGTGAAGACAACTTGTCTTACACCTTGATTAAAATATTAGCATGCCTAAGAATCTTACCTTAACCCATCCCTCCACCCCATGCTTGTCAAAAGTTTGTCTCCCACCTCATTTCCCGTCCATGTTTGGCCGGCCACCCCATAGAAAGTAGGAAGATTATTTTTCTTCTTTAAACCCTCAAATAATACCTCTTAAATTTACATTTCCATACTATCTCCAAGAAAACCCAACAAATATTCCAACCCCCTCCTTACACTCTCTTGGCCGAAACTTATATCCTCAACAAGGAGAAGATTTTCTTCTCCTTTCTTCACACCAACATCACTCAAATCAAGTACTACAAACACTTCATCAATTAAGAAAGGTTCAAGAAGGGTGTAGCATCTAGGATCAAAGACAATCAAGGTAAGAACTTTATGAAGTTTAAGTTTGACTCTTCCATACATATTTAGTTTCATAAGTTGCTCACTAACCCTTCATTTAAACACTAAAAACCATGTATACTAGGAAGCAAGGAAGAAGAACTCTCTTCCAAACATAGTGAAGGAACCATCATCTAAGTGTAAGCAAAGTGAACCAAGGCAAGTACTCTTCCTAGATCCTTCATGGCTTTACAATTCATAAGTATTTATGTTTATATCAAAGTTGGATCATCATGTATTATGTATAAGATTCTCTTTTCAAGAAAGTATAGATCTATATTTGAGTGTTAAGTATATATAGATATATACACTATATATATACGCACATAAAATATATATATACACACTATATATATAAGCGCATAACATATATCCATATTGTAAGTATTGATGTTGATGTATATATATATATATGTATAAGTGTGTAGATCTACATATAAGTATGTATAGATGTATTAATGTATATATATACATTATATACACACGCACACAAAATACATATATATACACTATATATAAGTACGCATACATATATCCATATTATAAGTATGTATGTTGATATATATATATATATGTGTAAGTGTATAGATCTACATATATAAGTATGTGTAGATGTATAAAGGTATATTAATATACTCATTTGGCTTTGAATATCAATGTATATATATATATATACACATTCGGTTTTGATGTATATATATATATACATACGGTTTATATATATATATGTATATATATTTATATATATAGACAACGAAGAACAGTTTCTTCTTCAAATGTTTTTTCTTCTGCAACTTAAATGTTTTTCTTTAGTCAAACAGTGCTTTTTGTGAACTGCAGAGAACATTAGAAGAAGAAAACCGCGGCTTGTCTGATGGTTTCAAGTCTTCAGAAAATCGATCGGTAGAGAAAGTGTTTTTACCCTTTAAAGGATGTTCAATTTTCCCAGGGAGCAAAGTATACGATGAGGAATTGCATAGTATGAATTTGCTTTCCCTTGATAGTATTGGGGTCACAAAAACACGGGAGGACTTAGGTTGTAGTGGCGTGAATTCGACCTTTGTTGCTAGTCCTGTTTCATCTCCTTTGCCTGGTAGTTATCAGTCTGGTGTTAGAACCATATCTCAGACTCAGACCTCGAATTATAGGAAGCAAAGAAGGTGTTGGTCTCCAGACCTACATCGCCGCTTTGTGGAGGCATTGCACAAGCTTGGAGGTTGTCAAGTTGCCACACCTAAGCAGATTAAAGAGCTTATGCAAGTGGATGATCTGACCAATGATGAAGTGAAGAGTCACTTGCAGAAATATCGTCTTCACACCCGAAGGCTTCCACCTACAGCCAGTTCTCGTAATGTTGAACCTCATGTTGTACTAGGAGGTTTATAGATGTCAAAAGATAAGCATTGCGAATCGACGAAACAGAGTAATTCACAACCTGATTCTCCTCAAAGTCCCCTATAATTTTGTGGTGCTACTTCTATGACAAGTTGTGATAGCATGGAAGATGAAGAAGATGAAAAGTCAGAGAACCACATCTGGAACAATCATGTCCTCACATGAACAAAGAACGATGCATAGAAGATGGCCATGCCAGATTTGCAGATAGCATTATAGCAAAATATTCTTCTATTATACAGAGAAATGGATCTCTTGAAGAGTGGCTGGTGAATTTTTTGCAGGAGTAGAGACTGTTGCAGCTCGTTTTTCTGTTTTTCCCCTCCACATTGTTTGATTTAGTATAAAGGAAGTTAAAGTAAAGTCCATAATATATTGAAATTGATGAAACATAAGCAATTTACATTGTCTTCACACACACACGTCTTCTTGAGATTCTTTGGTGACTGGTCTTCTTTGTCAGTGTGTTTTTGGTTCTAGGGGAGAATGACTGGCCTGTTCCAAGGCTAATAACTCAAGAGCCAAAAGAAATCTTCTCTTTTAAAAAAAAAAAATAAAAAATATTTATATATATATATACATATGTATAGGTGTATAGATCTATGTATGTGCATATACGGATCTATATGAATATATGCATATGTGTAATATATATTTTAAAGAAAGGAAATGAATAAGTATTTGTGTATTACATACTATATAGTAAAAGATTTTATAAATGTATATATAGTATATATATGTTCGGCTATTAAGAGCCTTGATGACAAAATGATTTCATTATATTTTGTACAAGTATATATATTTATATATGATGAATATGTTGAACTATGAAAATGAATAAGTTTTAGATACTATACAATATATCATAAAATGATTTATATACATATATTCCATATGTATATATTCGGCCTTTAGGCTTGATAACAAAATGATTTTACCATATTTTATACAAGTATATATATGCATGTATGATGAATATGTTAAACTATGAAAATGAATAAGTTTTAGATATTACATAATATATCATAAAATGATTTAAAATATATATATACTAAGTGGCACATTCGGCCTTAAGGCCTTAGTGACCAAAATGTTTTCCACATATTTTTATACAAGTATATATGTATATACGGTGAATATGTTAAGTTATGAAAGTAGGCTAAGTATGTAGTTTATGTATTATGTTATGAAAAGTATGAAATTTAATGTATGAGTATGATATGTTACATGTTATGTATAATAATATAGGTAGGTTATGATAAGAGATAGGTTATGAAATCTAAGATGAAATGTTAAAGTAATAAGAAATTTTATGATATAGGCATGTAAGTATGAATTATGATAAGCATGTATGGAATAGATGATACCAAATTATTGTATGATGATAATGGAGAAAAAGAGGCTGTTTTAGTGTGATGACCGAATGGTAGGCAAAAATGGTATTTTTGTTTAAGTTGTGATATGTAGAAGAAAATTAAGTAAGTGATGTTACTAGTGGTAGCATGACAAGATACCCGTATTTGATGAAGTCTCACTTGCATGAAAACAAGATTTGCAAAGTATGTTGTCACATTTCATGTTTTAAAAAGTTCATATGTATAGGAATAATGAACACGAGACGAATGATTCCAATGACCCATGTTATGTTATGATCATGTTATGTTATGTTATGTTGTAGCGCTGTCCTGACATCGGGACCGGAGTGGTAGATGTCAGGGGCCCATGTTTACGTTATGGCTGAGTGTAACACCGGGTCTGGGACACGGGATCTCAGTCATAATGCGTCACCGTTAGTACATGTACCTATGTTCATGATGTTATGTTGTACATGTACTATATGGGGAATCATTCGGTATGTCGTGCGTTATTATTCTTATGAAAAGTGCTATAGCCAACGATGAAAATGTTATGTCTTCATGTTATGAAAATGTCATGTTATGCAAGTTATGAAAATCATGTTATGTTTATGAAAAGTCATGTTTACGAAAAGTCATTTTATGAAAAGCCATGTTTTATGCTTCATGTCATGATCATGTCCCTTAGATGAGGATTAGAATATTCGTACGAACATTATGCTTTAAGACGATTAAGAAAGATCAGGTACATAGATGTGATGAATGCAAGTTATGACTTTTGTGTAAGATGAATTAGTATTCAAGTATGAAAGGTATACTAAGGATATGCTGATGAAGAATGATATGACCTCTCAGGTATGAGATAAAATCTTATGTTCTGTTTTATTCTTATATAATGCTGCCATTCGTAAATGGAGATGTAATTACATATACGTTGTTACTTTATCACTATTTGTTAATCCATGTATGATTCACATGAAGTATCTATAAAGAATACTTGCTGAGCGATTAAAAGACGGTGGTTATCGCTCATACTTGCCTCTTAACATTTCAGAGAACAGGGACTCTGATGCCGTGTTCATTGAGGAGGAACCCCAGATAGAGTATTCGTGAGCAAAGATTTAGGCTGAAGAGATGTACCTGTTGTGTGAGCTTTATTTTATGTTGATGTAATAAAGTTCTCGTGAGAAACTGTATTTGTGGTTGTGTGGATTTGAACGGTTTGTAATAACATTATGTATGTTGTGGGTTTGTTTTAAGATGCTTCCGCTATATCGATTACAATTCATGTTGACATACACATGTATGGTATCGACGCCTTGTACTCTATGGAGTAGAGTATGGCGGGTGCACTGAACCGGAACTCTGGTTTCGGGCGGGGCGCTACAGCTCGCGTGAAACCTAAGAAAACGCCGTTGTGGTGTGAAAAAAAATATGGCAATGAGACAACAGTGGTCATGGTAACGACCACCAGGATCATGGGGTCATCCTCCAAGCATTAGATGACACCATGGTCATCACTTTGACGCAACAGTGACTGTAAACTATGTAGTGACAATAGCAGTTAAACTAGTGTCTTCCGCCGTTGCCACCACCAGATCTGAGGTCCTACTACATCGAAATGCAAGATGTCTGGAATTCGATGTTTAGAAGCACCCTTCACCGAGGAGGCAGAGATATACGACATGGCCACTAACGATTACAGGACCGCCCGCGACGAAAGTACAGTCGCAGAGGAGTGCATGGCCACCGCCGCCACTATGTGCTCATTATGGATGCCACATTCGGGTCAGTGTGGGAGGATTACGCAAGCATGAGTGCAACAACAAGGACATTTTACGAGTAAGGGCACTAAGCAGAGGCCGGCGCCACCATCACAGCAGAATCAAGAACAGTATAAAGCAAAGCAAGGACCAGTGCTCATATCCACGTGATGACTGATGTGGACTTCGGAAAGGTTGGCGACGTCGTAGTAGAGATCAACCGCCGGCGACCAGGTATCAATGACCTATCATCAGTACAGATGATGTTAATTAGAGATAAATGATCAAAGTTGCACAGCAGAAACGTGGGTTCTTAAGTCACGTAAGAGTGAACCTCAGTGGATCCGAAGAAGATTAAGGATAACGCTGAATAGCCATGACCGATCAAGATGACTGAAGTAAGGAGTTTTCTTGGTTGGCCAGCTGCTACATGGAATTCGTTTAAGGATTTTCGTTGATACTGGTGCCCCTGAGCAGATGGAAGCGTAAGAAGGCGAAGTTCAAGTGGACAGTTGATATCAACAAAGATATCAACAAAGCTTCGTGGAGCAAAAAAAAAAAATAAAACCTTAACCACAAGACTATAATACACAAATTTTGCTAATGAACTATATATATACACGCACGGATAAATACAACATACTTTAACGACATGTTTCCACATACCAAACATGTACTAGAACATTAACATACAAAATCCAACATAACTACGCAAGGAGACATAACATAGTACCAAAAAAAGGGAGAGATATCACGTAACATAATGATCTACGAATATACAGCAACGTAAGTCAACAAAATATATATATATATATATATATATATATATATATATATATATATATACACACATATTTACACTTATACCTAAATATATACCCATATACATATACATCTACATACAAAACGACCAATATGAAGATATGAAGCAATAGGTAGAAGCTCACGATATATATAGAATATGATAAGAACATGGGAGTAGCGGAAAAAAAATAATAACAATAATACGATAAGTCAAAATTATATTTGCTAAACGACTACTATAAGAAAATAATAATAATAATAATAATAATAATAATAATAATAATAATAATAATAATAATAATAATAATAATAATAATAATAATAATAATAATAATAATAATAATAATAATAATAATAATAATAATAATAACCAACTTAGAAACTCATAAATGTTATGTTGTTAAGGCACTTCATGGGTTGCGAACACATAGAGTAATACATAATTATATATATAAAAAAACACTCAATCTCCTACAATAAGAAAGAAGCATATGGCTACTCACAATTTGTTACAACATTAATGATATAATGTAAATAAGTCGATCTAAGAAAACATACAAATAGATACACGAAACGAAAAGGTAATTTAATGATTTTAAGTAAATATGCACAAGTATACACACAATTGTATCAAGGACACCGTGACATAACTAATACAACAAACAATGATAAACATCATAATATATAACGACAACAAACAACACTGTTACAAAGAATACAGTAACAGATATACTTTTCATACAAGACATGGGATACGATATAGGTATACATTTACAAGTTTTAAAATGACAAATTAACATACACAATTCATGTAAGCATGCTAAATACGAGTTGGGAACGACATAGTATGACATGACGTCATAGAAATAGATTGAAGTGTGAACAAATTAATAACATGACATGAAAAAACAAACCTTAATATATATATCGTACTTGAACACTAAATAAATTATACATGTACATTACAGTAAAATTTAGGCATTTATCCATTTCCTTCGGCGTAATTTATATAACGTAATTTATACGACAATAAGATAAGCTGATATGGAAAATATATAGCACATGTAACGAATATTATTAACGACTAACACAAGTACAAAAAGAGAGATCACGATAAACAAAGACTAAAATGAACGCGCATAGCATGCGTACTGCTTAAAACTCAACTAATAAACAATATAAACATAATACATGTGACGAACTGCAGATAACTGTTGTGAATGCATGAGCTACATGTGATACGTAAGTCATACATGCATTTAAAATAAGGATACACAACATACTATTTGTGTATACCAAACATGTTCGACAACTTAACCATTAAAACGACAACACACATTAAAACTCGTGTATGCTGATATATAAAATGAACGAAGCTACGTTTGAGCACAGCATTCTGTTCCCAGACCGGTGGGCAGTCGGAGAAGACGATACAGACATTGGAGAACATGGGGAGGGCTTGTTCCATTGACTTCAAAACAGATATCAATACGCCATCGGGATGACGCCATTTGGTGCGCTCTACGCGCGTAAGTGTAGATCTTCAGTCTATTGGGACGAAGTGGGAGAGCGTACTATTATCGGTCCAGAGTTGACTAAGTAAACCAAGGAGAATGTAGAGTTAATTCGGAAAAGACGTAAGGTTGTTCAAGACAGAAGTAAGAATCGGACATATTGGAAGAGGCGTCCCCAGGAGTTTGTTGTCGGAGAAAAGGTTTACTTGAAGGTATCGCCTACAAAGGGAGTTGCACGAATTGGTTTGAACGGTAAGCTGAGGCCTCGATACATTGGTCCCTACGAGGTGCTCGAAAAGACCGGTTCGTTAGCTTACCGATTGGTGTTACCTCCGGTGCTAGCTCAGGTGCACAATGCATTCCATGTTTCTCAGATGAGAGGGTACGCTCCGGATCCGAGTCATGTACTGGACGCACCGTCTTTGAGGATCAGACCGACGCGTCATATGAAGAGACTCATGTTCGGATTATAAACTGCAAGGATCATGAGCTGAAGAGGGGAATCATTTCCAATGTCAAGGTGCAATGGAGCAATCATAAGGAAAATGAAGCAACATAGGAGCTAGGAGATCAGATGCGAGAGCACTATCCCTGCCTCTTCGAATAAGGTATGATAAGTTTCGAGGACGAAACTTCTGTTGGACCGTGCACCTGCAATAAACACCACTAGAGGGGGGTGAATAGTGGTTAGCGGAAATTACACTACTACCCTTTGTTAAAATCCCCTTTGAAAACAGAATCTGAAACCACTTCAGATTCAGAACCCGTATTTCAAAAATTCACAAATAATTGTACACAACTCCAAAAATTATGAAAATCTCCAGAATTTAACTTCAATGAGTTAACAAGATTCTGTCCAAAAATCAGACAAAAATAAGATCGTTTGACCTTTCAAACAAATAAAAAGATTCAGATGGTCAATCTGGACGGAATTGGACAGAATGTTGCTGATTTTGTAAAACGTATTTCTCTTTGAATACTCAACCAAAAAGGTTGATCTTTATATCAAAACACTCCTTAGGATGTGTAGATGAAGTTTCCAAAAGGCCCTGACCATAAACAATTCTTGAAAAATACAGAATTTAAGTTTTCTCAAAACTGGTCTGATTGCAGCCAGATTGGAGCAGTTATCTTGCAAAGACTGAAAGACTAACTTTCCCTTGCTCAAATCAAGTGATTCTTGTTGCAAATGAAAGGTAACAGTCTGAAGTATAACTCCACCAAAAATCACGAATTTTGAAAATGTTTAGCTATTTTTTTCAAATTGTGAGAAGTTGTGTGAAAACTGCAGTCAAAAACGGGCAGAAAACAGAAATAAAGAAACAAGAGAAGAACACCGAGAATTTATCCTGGTTCGGTCAATGTGACCTACTCCAGTCCCAAGGAACACCTTTCCTTGGATTTCACTATGTTATGAACCAAATTACAGCAAGAACCAAGCTTGATCCTTGGGTTAAACACCAACCCTATTCAAGACTTGGATGAACACCTTTATGCAACTCTTGGTTGCAACACCTCTATCACCTATTGATGTAGCCTTATAGATTTGGCTAATCAATCTTACAAATAAGACACAAGAAGGTGTGTATAGTGTAGCTGGACAACAACTAGAAATGGAACACCTTAGCTACACAAAGTATGAACGAAAATATGAGAAGAGAATAGCAAGACAACAATCTTCAATTTTTGCTTTCAAGTGTGTGTCTTCTCTTCTTCACCTTGCCTTCTATTTATAGAGTGAATTGATGGCATATTCTCTCCAACTTTTAGACCATGAGATGGATGAGAATTTTGAATTAAAGCACCTCCATAATCATCTCCAACAACCTTGTCTCCATTAACTTCAAATTTGAAATTTCAAGTTGACAACTTTTGCCAACTTGCTTGTTTTTGAATTGTCCACTTGCCCAAAAGTCATAAAATGAGTATACCACATTCTCTACCTGTTTATGGACGTTTTTGATGTTGTATGTATGTATACCAACTCATATTTTGTGAATAAAAAATAATGAATAAGTGTTGACAAGATTATGTCAACATATAACACCAAAATTCATACTTTCTTCTCCTTTACATATTGTGATGAATCTTGCACCAAGGACACCTTGTAATCTCTAAAAGATGATGATTAATATCCTCTTATAACATATATAAGAGGGTCTTCAAGAAAAAATAGAATGTGACATCTCAAATCGTCACATATCCAGCTATAGTCAATAATATCATCGGTTGAGAGAATAATATATAAGATCACCATATAATCTTCAAAATAATAATAACATAGCTCCAGAATGAAGATAATAATATGCTCAAGAGATTCCTTGAGTGAAAATACCAAAAATACCCTTGGGGGTAGAATGACCAAAATACCCCTGGTGTGAGAAAACTCCAGAAATGCCCCCGATGGTCAGAATTAAATATAATAACACCTTCTTGATAATAAATAAGATGATAATATCTTCTTGAATCATATTCACCATGTCGAGTACCTACAAAACTCAAAATACCACTTTTGCCCTTTTTGGTAAGTTGTAGAAACTTCGAGGGCATATTAGTCACAAGATATTATCATCATAAAAATCACATAATCACAACATGATAAACATATATAAATCATGTAAAAATAAAAACAACTATTTTATCACATTTTAGAAAAATATTTCTAACAACCCTAGACATCGTGTCATTTTTCTTCACTTATTCAACTCTTTCATTTATAACGCCATATGTGACATTTTTAAGTATTCATCACTTAAAATCATGACTTTGAAAATTATCCAAACATATTTCTCAACATTCTCCCCCTTTTGGATGATTTTCAAAATAACCTAACATGATTTTAATGTCACAACTTATAACCAAAAGTTTAACCAAAAGTTTAACCAAATGTTTTCAACTATGTTTTCAACGTTTAAATAGTATGCTGCTCCCCCTCAACTCATACTCTCCCCCTTAACCTATGCTCCAAAATTTATACCAATAAAAACTTAGCATATGATTCATCATGACTTACCAACTAAAACATGACTTACCAACTAAAATCATGTACCAGCTAAAACATGCTCCAAAATTTATACAATGGTATCGTAAGTCATCATTCCTAATTTGGCTCGTAAGTTTTCAAAAGTGGCTTGATTAAGGGGTTTGGTGAAGATGTCAGCGATTTGATGATCAGTTCTTATGTGGTTTATCACTATATCTTCATTTTGAACATGATCACGAAGAAAGTGATATCGCACCTCAATGTGTTTGGCCTTAGAATGAAGCACCGGATTCCGTGAAAGATTGATTGCACTTGTGCTATCGCAGAAAATTGGAATCTTATTCATTTTAATGCCAAAATCACTAAGTTACTGTTTAAGCCAAAGTATTTGGGTAGTACACAAACTCAAAGCAATATACTCGGCTTCAGTGGTAGAAAGAGCTACACTAGCTTGCTTTTTAGAAAACCAAGAGATCAAATTGGTTCCTATAAATTGACATGTACCGCTAGTGGATTTTCTATCTAACCTGCAACCACCATAATCAGCATCACTATATGCGTGTAATTCCAACTTAGCGTTTCTATCATACCACAATCCTAAGTGAGGTGTATGCTTAAGATATCTAAAGATCTTTTTCACTTTATTGTAATGTGATACCTTAGGACAAGATTGAAACCTAGCACACATACACACACTAAACATAATATCAGGTCTTGATGCAGTTAAGTATAACAATGAGCCAATCATAGACCTATAAAGTGTGTCATCAAAAGGTTTACCGTTTTCATCCTTATCAAGTTTGGTACTAACACTCATAGGGGTAGTTGTAGATTTCAACTCTTCAAAGCCAAACTTCTTAATCATATCATTGACATACTTAAGTTGGCTAATGTGAATTCCTTGAGGGGTTTGTTTGATTTGAAGTCCTAAGAAATAATTCAACTCTCCTACCATTGACATTTCAAACTCTGACTTCATACATTCTTCGAAGTCTTTTACTAAAGTAGGGTTGGTTGAACCAAAGATTATATCATCTACGTAGATTTGAACTATTAACAAATCATTATCTTTTCGTCTTAGAAATAATGTGTTGTCTATTGTTCCCCTTTGATAATTATTGCAATAAGAAAGTTCGCAAATCTATCATACCAAGCTCTTGGAGCTTGTTTCAAACCATATAGAGCTTTCTTAAGCTTGTAAACATGGTTAGGATTCTTTGGATCTTCGAATCCAGGGGGTTGTTTGACAAACACCTCTTCTTGAATGTATCCATTCAAGAATGCACTCTTGACATCCATTTGGAAGAGCTTAATATTGCTTAGACTTGTAATAGCAAGTAACAATCTAATTGCTTCTAGTCGTGCAACGGGTGCAAAGGTTTCTTCATAATCTATACCTTCTTGTTGATTATAACCTTGTGCGACTAGTCTAGCTTTATTTCTTGTGATGTTTCCTTGTTCATCAATTTTGTTTCTAAATATCCATTTTGTTCCTATTATAGATTTATTTTCAGGTTTAGGCACTAAGTCCCATACATTATTTCGGATAAATTGGTTTAACTCCTCATGCATGACATCTATCCATGATAAATCGCCTAAGGCTTCCTTAATATTTTTCGGTTCTAAGTGTGATATTAAGATATGCCCTTCAGCTTGACTTATGTTTCTACGTGTTCTAACCCCAACACTTGGATCACCAATGATTAGCTCTTTAGGGTGTTTATGTTTATCTTCTATAAGCCACCAATTCCTAAGTTGACTAGGTTCACCTTCTTCTAGTTCAAATGTTTCATTCGTGTGAACATTTTCATATACAATTGGAACATCCTGTAAGTTAGATAGATTATCTTCCAATTGTAAAATTTCTTGATTTATTTCACCTAAAGATTCATGCACATCTTGTTCAGGGGAAGTTGGTTCTAGATGACCATGAACAGACTCAAGTAATATATCATCATCATCAAACATATTTTTAACATTATTCTCTTGTTTCTTTTTATCACTTACATCAAAATATGCATTCTCATTGAATTTCACATGTATAGATTCAATTATTTTTCTAGATGCATGATTATAACACCTATATGCCTTTGAGTTAGTTGAATATCCAACAAATATGCATTCAATAGACTTTTGTTCAAATTTATCTAGATTATCTTTGGTATTAAGTACAAAACATTTACACCCAAATACTCTAAGATAATCTACCTTAGGTTGTCTATTATTCAATAACTCATATGGTGTTTTATTTAATTTCTTTCTAATAGAAAGCCTATTTATTATATAACATGCACAACTAACAACTTTAACCCACAAATATCTAGGTACTTTGTTTTCACACAACATAGTTCTAGCTATTTCTTGTAGTGTTCTATTTTTACGTTCAACAACTCCATTGAGTTGTGGTGTTCTTGGTGGTGAGAATTCATGTTTTATTCCATGTAATTCACAAAACTTAATTATATCTTTGTTTTTAAATTCTCCACCTCTATCACTTCTAATTCTTTTAACATTTTCTTCATAAAGATTTTCAAGTTGCTTAATAAGATTTCGATTATCAATGGAGCATCGTCTTTGTGTGTTAAGAACAATGTCCATGTGTATCGTGAGTAAACATCTACTATGACACACACATAGTAGTGTCCACCTAGACTTCTTGTCCTACTTGGACCAAATAAGTCTAAGTGAAGCAGTTCTAGTACATGACTAGTACTCACTTCATGTTTTGATTTCATTGTCTCTTTTATATGTTTTCCTTTAATACATGTTTCACATAATTGAAAATTATGTAAGTCTAACTTAGGCATTCCTCTAATTAGATTCTTCTTAGAGAATCTTTCTATGGTTGAAACTCCTATATGGCCTAGTCGTCTATGCCATAAGTTCACATCTAAGTCATGTGATACTAAACACTTAATCCTAGCATTTAATATGTTATTTAGTGATAGTGTGTAAATGCTACCATCCCTATTTTCTTTTAGTACAATTTCTCCTTTTTCATTTATTATATCACAAGAATTGGGAAGAAATGAGACATTATAATCACAATCTATAAGTTGAGAAATACTAAGTAAATTATAAGATAGATTGCTTACTAATAACACATTTTGTATTTGAAATGTGTTAGGCGCCTCATGTGGCGTTCCAAGTGTACTGGAAGTCTTTTTGACCCTTTAGGCGCCCTATGTATGTGTAGTAACTCTATACACTTCCTTTGAACATAAAATGCAAGGGTATTTGAGGTGTAACTGAGGAATAGATGGTAAGTTTGACTAAGTAAGAATAAGATTGAATCCCTAGTGAATTAGTGAGACGAACGGACTTGGAAAGATACGAACAGAGAATGTTTGAGGTGCAAGACCGTATACTTGATATGTAAGATGTGTGTGGGATACCTTTATTCTCTTTTATTGCTCATAAATTACAAGTGTTTTGAAAGTGTGCTTGAGTTGTAAACATTAAGTGTGAATGAGTAGAGTTAAGTATGAATTCGAAGTGGACTCGCGATACGAAAGGGCATGAAGTGGTATGAATGAGGTGTATTTGGGTTGTAAACATTAAGTGTGATTGAGTAAAGTTAGGTATGAATCCAAAGTGAGTTAGCAATATGAAAGAGCACAAAATGGTACGAAAAGGGTGTGTTTGAGGAAGTATGAACGAGCAATGTTAAGTGTGAACTCGAGATGATTTCGTAATACGAAAGGACATGAAATGGTACGAGCAGGATGTAATAGAGGTTTAGGACTTTGTACTTGATATGTAAAGTGTGTGTGCATGTTTATACGTTTGATATGATGTTACATGAGCATTCTGCATCATGACATGAACACTTTGCATTTCGACATGAGTTTCGGTTTGCGAAAAGAATACGAGTTTGAAAAGAAGATTAAAGTTTTCGAAAAGCAACTATGGCTGCTGGTTGATCGCAGGGTATAAAAGTCACGCCTGCGAAAGCAGGGTATAAAAGCGTGATCTGTGAATCAACAGCAGGGTATAAAATATTTTATGGGGCCGTGGACCTATCAGCACGGAAAATAAAGTTATTTTATGGGGCCGTGGACCTATCAGCACGGATATATGATATATGTAATGGGGCCGTGGACCTTTCAGCACGAGGTATAAAGTTATATGTTATGGGGCCGTGGACCTTTCAGCACGGGGTATAAAGTTCTGTTTGCTGTGGACTGATCACCCACAGGGTATAAAGTTATGCTACGCGAAGAATATGACAAGAAGAGTTATGAAATGTTTTGTGAAATGACACGCATGACATGTTTATGAAAGAAGGCATATGCATGGGTATTGTGTGTGGTTTTAAAGAAGTACATGCATCATGATACACGAAGAATAAGATTTGACATGCAAAAAATGTGACTAGCTTATGACTTGCTGATGTGATAGGTTGATTTAGTACATGTTTATTCTCGTATCTGTGTATCAGTTATGTGTTTTATCCGTTTTGAGGAATTCTTATAAAGATGCTATTTGCTAACCCGAGCACCTTATTTTGGGCAATGTCTTATACACTGGTGACTCGTCGTGTGTGATCCCGTAAGGTGTATAGACGGGTTACTTGCTGGCGATGTTTTCGCTAAGAACAATTACTATATCTGCTTTTCAGGTGAACCAAAGTACAAGATGATTTTTGTAGAAGATATCGGCGAGTGGGTTCATTGGGGCGATAGTCACTAAAATGGACATACAGTCTTTATCCTTTAGTTGAGGGATTCACTGTTAAAACTTTGTATTGAAGGATACTTTGAACACTCGTCCTGACACGTTTTATTTCTGTTGTGTTTCATTTGGGAGATTATTGTTATTGAAGTTTTAATTCTACGTCGTTTCCGCTGATTTATCTCACGTCATAAATGACGTGTGCTTGATCTGCTTTGACGCTTCGTAGTTCTCCTAGTAGGCTACGGCGGGTGCACTGGTTCCGATGACAGTTTCGGGCCGGGGCGCTACATGTTGAAATTTTATTAATTAAATTTTCTGAATTTCTGAAATTGTACAATTGTTATTTAATTAATTTAAAATAGTAATAATTATAGGAAAAATACAAATAAATACCAGAAAAATTATAAATTAATTCTAGAAATTATAAAATGCTGGAATTAAATTATTATTAAATTTCAGTAATTTTGATAATTTATTTGATTTGGATAATTAGGTAATAAATAGAAATAAATAGGGGAAAAATGAGAAAAAATATAGAAAATGCACGATAAATGTATACAAGCCACGGAAAAGTGGATTTGATGCCGAATAATGTGGAGTTAACATTCGAGAAATAAATGAACCTAGATTTGAGTGCCGGAGGATGGTGAGGATGGGCCTGGGGCCTTAGGCGATTGTGTTTTGCATTCATGACACGTGCATTGCATTATGGCGGATCGTGACGTATGGGTCACGGACGCTTAGTATGGTGTACGGTGGCAGGGCCATGCACACTCAGGATGGTGTACGATGGCGCGGCCACGCACACTCAGGATGGTGACTGTGGGTGGGTACGACTCACAGCCACTCAGTAGGACACGAGTTCATGCATTGCACGGTTTAGTTCGATAGACTCTAGATATTAGCATGTTGACGTCCTTGTCATGTCTTGTTTATTATTCTACTGAGGATTTTCTTTTATTCAAGTAATTTAATGTTATGGAATTTCGTTCCGCGAGGAAAAAATTTCTATGTATTTTCAGACATGTAGAGAGTTGATTCGACGCCTTGTATTCTCCTTAGTGAGATACGGCGGGTGCACTGTTCCTGATGCTAGGGTTCGGGAGCGGGGCGCTACAGTTGTACAAACCCAAATGAAAAGGTTTTTGGATGTGGAGAAAGGTAATGAACTTTTGTCGTTGGGATGTCAACTTTGATGCATGATGTCGAAGTTAGTTGCTTGGCTGTCCTTTGTGGTGTTGATTGATTCTGTGGATCAGACTCATATACTACCTTCCCTCAGCTTTTCCTTGAGTAATTAAGTGATTAGATCTTGTGGTTAACAGTTGATTCATCTAAACTTTTTTTTTGATTTGTTAACTACTTCCTGGATTTGAAGGTCTGTTGGACTGTGAAGGTTACTATGCTGTAATCTTTGCATCTTTGCTTGCTCATTTTTGATTATTGATGTGTGTCATATAAGCTTGATTCATATCTACTGTTTCCCTTGAGGAGTTTTTTGTACTTTCATCTTCCATGTATTGGGATTAGGTGTGAATCTTAGATGAACAAAATGAATTGTCCTCTTCTTCCAAGTTTTTTGTATAGCAACAGCATTGATCATCTTATGAGAAGTGACCCAGTTCTTCCATGGTTTCTTATTGATAGTATTGTTAGCTCATCATTCTTTTCATCTATGTGCTCTGGTATTCTTCATCTATGCTTTTCAGTATTGGAATTTTTCATGCAAGAGATTGCATATATTGACAATTTGTGATTCAGTGTCTCATATCACTATATTCCCCAGTGGATATCTGGTTCAAAAGTCTGTTTTCCCCTTGATTGTGAAAATAGCATGAAGGGTTGTAATCTATTCCCTTGAGAGTACCTAACTGTCTTCTAGTGATCAAATACTCATTATATTTTGTAATTTAAAGTATGATATGTGACTAATCGGTTATCATTGATGCTGTATTGAGGTTTGTTTTCATAACAGTGCCTTTGGAATCCTCTGGGAATAGTGAAAGATTGTTTTATATGTGTAAACTTTGTAAAAGTAATCTCATAAAATCAGCAATTTATAATCATGTAAGCTGCAATGCAACTTATTCAAATATGTTCTGAGCCTTAAGTGCTTCGTGTTGATATTTGTTTTTACTTGAAAAATGAAATCAATATATCTAAAGTTGATTTGTGGGAGAATAATTTGTTGCTTAAGGGAAGCATATACATGTTGTTATAAGGCATTTGTTATGGCATCCTGTTTATTGTTGTCTTTAGTTGCCCTTATTTTTTGGTCAGCTATAAGCCGAGTGCCATTTTATTGTTGAGGCCCCGTTAGTTGACTCAAAGGAGAGGAAGGAGAGTTCCTCCACAGATGATGCTCCTTTTGCTTCTTCTTGAAGGAGGGATTTTCCCTCACAGAGTATGGACCTCTATGTCCCTAAAATAGTGTTCTTTCTTATTGTTGAGGCCACTGTTGCCATTAATATTTTAATGGACATGGGTCACTCTGAGTTATGGACATGAATAATCTAGAATTATTCCTCTGAGTCACAGACATGAACTCCGTTGAGCCATTCCATTATTGCAAGTATTGTTGAGCTGGATGTTTTTTCCCAGCATGTTTATTGAGGCAAGAGGTGCCATTATTATTATTGATGCCATACATGTCCTTATTATCACTTATGAGATGGTGCTTCCTGAATATAAATGTTGTAGCGTCATGTATCCACTGTCTAAATGATGTTCCTAGCATGCAAAATGACCTTATTACCTTATGATAATTGATGTCTATTCCTCTAATGTTTACATCTAATAACAAAACTGAAATTATAGTTTTTGGTTCAAACGTCGTCTGAAATGCATGCACAATGTCTGGGTCATTAAACGTGTGAAGAAAAAATATATATATATACACACAAATAATAACCTCGTAAATGTTCTTCTAAATGTCTTGTTTCGGTCCTTCACAATTACTGTTTCTGTATTCCAATTTGCTGCTCAGTTTGTTGTCATGAGTGATTTACTGTCAACATCTATTTCTTGTCAAAGTAATATGCATATATGCTTATGGTTCCTAAACTCGGTGGTTTCTACGTGTATTCACTTGTAGGCGGTAAAAGGAGTGTCTCCCAACATTCATATGTACTCTATAAAACATTATCTTCTGGTTGTTCCTTTACAGGATGATATCATATCCTCCTCCTTGCCACACCTCTTCAAGTTGTGTTCTTATTGTGAATTTGTTTCTTGCAGATCATTGTAGTAATTACCATCATTACACTTTCTTAGATGCATAGTCGGAGAAGAGATTAATGGGATTTGGAATATTGATTCAATTAGAAAGAATCTTAAACATGATTATGGATGATGTTTACTGAGGATGAAGCAGAAGAATAAGATCTGTATTTGTCATGTTTCTCATTGTAACCGCAGGCCTTCACTATTGCGCCTCTGTCATGTCCGTTGATGTCTCTGCTTCATCATCTTCTCCTCTTCCTCTAGACTTATGGATTTCAGGTGTTCCTATTTGTTTGCAGGGTGCACCAGAGCACAAGTGAATTTCAGGGTTAAATACTAACATTTGGTTGCAGGATGAAAAGTTATATTTTCTTGCAGGTGGTTCAGGAACAAAGTTTTTTTTTTTTTTTTACTTTTGCAGGAGCAGGACTACTTCATTTGCTGGTATTGCCAAGATGAAAGATTTTATACTAACATTTCTTGTAGGATACTCAGGAGCATATGCGGATTCCAGAAAACTCAAGAACAACATGAAGTCATAGAAAGAAGATTGGTGATATGTTGAAGGCTTCTCTAGAAGATGAAGTGTTCATGGTTCAAACTTAGTTCCATACGTCTATGCATTCAGTTTGAGGAGGAGTATAAAGAAGTACACTGCTACACATAATGAAATATGGGGACATCAAGATAAGTTCATATCCTGATTTATTAATGCTTCACTTTGTAATAAGAGGGGTTAAAATAAAAGGCTTATATAATGTAAATAGGGGAAATCGACTAGCCCCATTTTTTCTCTATACATCACGGATTCTGTGCTTTGCCTTTGTGCCATTGATGAGCACCGCTGAAGACTCGAGTACAGAGAGCCGTTGGAGGCTCTATTCACAAAGAAAATAGATCCGTTAGGGATGACAGGAAGATAAAAGGCTGGAAGGTCTTCGTCCTCTCTTGTATATAAATATACTGATTGTTTCTAAGCAAAAAATGAGATGAATAGAAATGTATTCTTCTTTAAAATTCATGTCTTCATCTTCTTCATTTTATTTTCCAGTTTCTCAATTGTATTCTCAAGTTTTCTTCTGATGGTTGGAGGTAAAAAACCAACAACTTCCGAAAAGAAGAAACTCAAAACCTCATCCCAAAGCCGGTGCAAATTGTATAGTTTTAGGTTGGCTAGGATTCTTAGAATTTTTCTTTTAGAATAAGGTTTTTGTCTATTTCAACATGTAGAGTCAGCCAACATTGCACACAATACATAAACAATATACTGGAAATTCGGCCACTCCATTGGAGAGCAAGTTGCAATATATTTTCTCGTGTTTTTGATCAAATTGATCAAGTTTATTTTTATATCAACGTCTTGAAAAAACGTTGTGGGATAATTGAATATTTTAAACTTGAAGACACCTCCCAAGAGTGACTTCTCGTTCTTGGTAAACGAACATGTCACAAGGTTGGAGGATAACGCTTGTCATCCCTTCAAATTGTTTAGAACAACATAAAAGATCGCATCTTGTGCACTCCAACCATGCATCAATTTTGTATCAGAGCTTCAGGTTTCTATTGTTTTGATTCTCATTTTCCATTTGGCCATATCATCATCATCACAAACCGTAGAACACAAATCATCAAAACTGCCCGTATACCATGTTAGAAACTGTTATCAGAACAAGTGTACAGTGTGCGTTCAGGTAAATCGACAAAAATTTCAAGCAAAACCGAGGCGAGTCTAAGGACTCTGTCCTTAAGACGAATTGCTCCGGTATACTGTGCCCAACCAGTGAAGCAAACGTCTCCCAGGATACAACGGCAAACAGTTCACACGAGCGGCACTGCAATGTAGGAACTCATCGAACCTGCATGTGCTCTGAATTCACGATCACTGTAAGGAATGAATGCAGCAGTATGTATGCAAGGGAGAAAGCAGAAGAAAGTGAATAATTTCGCAGGCAGTGAGGTCTGGAGAAGCAGACCTTTAAATAGGGAAAAGGAAATAGCAGTTTTCGATCTCAGCCGTTGGATCTGGCGGTTTTCATCCACAGCCGTTAGATCGTAAACCGCGACGGTTTTAAACGTAGACCGTCGGATCTGACGGTTTTCATCCACAGCCGTTCGATCGTAAACCGCAGCAGTTTTAAACGTAGACCGTCGAATGAAGAAACTGCTACTAGATACGACCTCAGCCGTTAGATCATAATCAATGTAGACTACGATCCACAGCCGTTAGATCTAGATGAAGAAACCGCTGCCAGATATGATCTCAGCCGTTAGATCATAATCTGTGTAGACTACGATCTACACCGTTAGATCTTGCAACAGTTATGATCAAAAATATTTCAACCGTTGGATCACTTGATTTATTTTTCTTGAAAAATGTAAAAGAAAATTTCTCCAAAAAGATAAGAATCAGCCGCAGCCGGAGCCACGACCACGAGTCTGAGCCCGAGCCCGAGCCCGAGCTGGGACGGCCGGACGGGCGGGCGACGGCGGCTGCACGCGCGCGCGCGTGTTATGAAACCTGCCTGAGCTGCTTCCTGACTCCGTCAAAAACTTCTCATGCCCAAGGGCACATTTTAGAAGGCTCCAACTAAAACTATATATGGTGGCCTTTTCATTTCAAATAGCCAATGTGGTATTCCACTTAAGGGATGATGTGTTCACTCCTCAAGAGGCCACATCACCACTTTTTCAATTTCCTTCCAATTTTACTCTAACTTTGAGCATTAATTTTTCATTCACCCGGTATCGGAATCGAGTGATTCAAAAGACTAAAGTCATCTACTTGTCACGTAGATAATTTAGAAATTATTAGTTTATGTTTTTGATTAACGAACACTAATCATAATTAAGCTCAAAATATGGTGGTTGTCAACTTTTGACAAACCCACTTCCCAAACTTTTCCAATTTACTTCAACTTCTCCAACAATCCCCCACATGAATGAAAATTAATGCAGATGCATATGCAAACTCTATCGAGAAATCAGGCAAGGATATATTGCATCAGAATAGGTAGCTTCTAGCTTTGAACCTTTCTTAGTGATATACCATCAGATCCACTCAGCTGGTTAGTGACCTGATTTCTTGAACTATCAGCCTTTATTGTGAACCTAGACAATGATATTCACACAACATTTCCTTTGACACCCCTTATTGGTTCTCATGGTTGTTTTCATTTTTGGCCATGAACAACCTGGTTTCAGAAAGTGTATTAGAGAATTCTTGCCTCTCAGAATTCTCATAGAAGTGGCCTCACTTCACACTTACATAGGTGATTCCTATCAAGAGTATTCTACCATACCCCACTTGAAATATCAAGATATAGGACATCATTAAAAGCTCTAGCTTACCCTAACTATTCTCTGCAGACATCACTTTTGTTTAACGGAATGAGTAAGTGCTAACTGAACCCTTATAACTTAGTTTTCCCATTGAACCTAGATTCTGGGATCTCCAGTCAACAAGGTTGGGTTGCCATTACAAAGATTCTTGCTTTGTAGGCTTAAGTCCCATTCTGTTTGTCAATTTAGACATCTGATCTCTAGGCAAAGCTTTTGTAAGCGGATCCGCAAGATTCTCCTTTGGTTTTATGTAATCAATGGAAATCACGCCATTAGAGATCAATTGCTTAATGGTATTATGTCTCCGACGTATGTGTCGTGACTTACCATTGTAGATGCTGCTTTGAGCTCGTCCTATAGCTGACTGACTATCACAGTGTAAGCTAATAGGAGAGATTGGCTTAGGCCAACATGGAATGTCATCTAGAAAATTTTGAAGCCATTCAGCCTCTTCTCTAGCTTTGTCTAGTGCTATAAACTCGGCTTCCATTGTGGATCGAGCTATGCATGTTTGCTTAGTGGATTTCCATGACACAACACCACCACCAACAGTGAATAAATATCCACTTGTGGATTTAGAGTCTTTGCAATCTGATATCCAGTTTTCATCGCAATATCCTTCCAATACCGCTGGATATCTTGTATAATGTAATCCAAGAGTCATTGTGTACTTCAAGTATCTCATCACTCTATTTAGAGCTTCCAATGATCTTCACTTGGATTACTGGTAAACCTGCTCAATTTGTTTACTGAACAAGCTAAGTCTGGTCTTGTACAGTTCGTTATGTACATTAGACTTCCAATCACTTGTGAGTACTTTAATTGAGATACTGGTTCACCTCGGTTCTTCCTTAAGTGCATACTTAAGTCAAGTGGGGTTTTTACTTGTTTTGCATCAAACATATTGAATCGTTTAAGAATGGACTCAATATAATGACTTTGTGACATGATCAATCCTTCAGTTACCCTAGAAATCTTAATTCCTAGAATAACATTGGCAACCCCCATATCCTTCATGTCAAAATTCCGTGTTAACATCTTCTTGGTATTCAAGATGATGTCACGAGTACTGCCCATGATTAACATGTCATCTACATAGAGACATACGATCACATAGGCATTAAGTGTGTTTTTGATGTAAACACACTTGTCACACTCGTTGATCCTGAAGCCGTTTGTCATCATTACTTGATCAAACTTCAAGTGCCATTGTTTTGGTGCTTGTTTAAGTCCGTACAAAGACTTAACAAGTCTACAAACTTTCTTCTCTTGTCCTGGCACAACAAACCCTTCTGGTTGTTCCATGTATATCTCCTCCTCCAAATCACCGTTCAGAAATGCAGTCTTAACATCCATCTGATGGATTTCTAAGCCATAGACTACTGCAATTGCGACTAAAACTCTAATTGACGTAATCCTTGTCACTGGTGAGTAAGTATCAAAGAAATCAAACCCTTCTTTTCGTCGATAACCTTTGGCTACCAACCGCGCTTTGTACTTGTCAATGGATCCATCCTCTTTGAGTTTTTTTCTTAAAAATCCACTTGCATCCAAGTGGTTTACTCCCTTGAGGAAGATCTACCAGCTCCTACGTGTGATTTTGAAGAATTGATTCTATCTCACTGTTAACTACCTCTTTCCAGAAAGGAGCTTCTGGAGTTGACATAGCCTCGGAAAATGTCCTTGGATCATATTCTACCAAATACGTTAAAAAATCTGGTCCAAAAGACTTTGGTGTTCTGGCACTTTTACTTTGACGAGGTTCCTCTATTTATTGAGGAGTTGTGTCACGTACTCGCTTACTAGTGCTTGCTTCTTCAATGTTATTGTCTGTCTTTGGAAAGACATTTTCAAAGAACACTGCGTTTCTTGATTCCATGACAACATTTTCATGTATGTCAGGAATCTCAGACTTGTGCACCAAGAATCGATATGCACTACTGTTAGTTGCATATCCTATGAATATGCAATTAATAGTCTTAGGCCCTATTCTGACTTGTCTTGGTTTTGGTACTGCGACCTTAGCCAGACACCGCCACACTTTCAAGTACTTGTAGCTAGGCTTATAGCCTTTCCAAAGTTCATATGGGGTTTTATCCATCTTCTTAGATGGAACTCTATTTAAAATGACGTTGGCGGAGAGAATTGCTTCGCCCCATAAGTTCTGAGGTAAGCCCGAACTTATCAACATAGAATTCATCATCTCTTTCAGAGTTCGGTTCTTGCGTTCTGCAATATCATTTGATTGAGGGGAGTATGGTGCAGTCGTTTGATGAATAATGCCGTGTTCTGAACAAAATTCATTAAACGGTGCATCATATTCGCCACCTCTATCACTACGAATTGACTTAATTCGTTTGCTAAGTTGATTCTCAACTTCATTTTTATAATCTTTAAAAGCATCTAAGGCCTCATCTTTGCTACTTAGCAAATAAAAGTAACAGTATCGAGTGCAATCGTCAATAAAAGTCACAAAGTACTTTTTACCGCTTCTTGTTTGCACAAACTTTAAATCACAAACATCTATGTGAATTAAATCTAACACTTCAGTGTTTCTTTCAATTGAAGGAAATGGTAACTTAGCCATTTTTGCTTCAACACAGACCTGGCACTTTTCATTATTGAAACTTAGTTTGGGTAATAAGTCGAGATTAATCATTCTTTGCAATGACTTATAATTAACATGACCCAAACGTAAATGCCATAAACACGAAGACTCAAGCATGTAAGCGGAAGTAGAAGCAGTCTTATTAGCCTCATCGGGCGTAGTCTTCTTTGGTACAACAGTTATAACACTAAGTTTAAACATATTGTCCATCAGGTTCCCCTTCCCCAGAAATACACCATTCTTAGTCAGAATACATTTGTTACAATCAAATACTAGTCTAAATCCATGCCTGACTAGTAAAGCACCAGAGACTAAGTTCTTGCGGATGTTGGGAACATGCATCACATTCTGCAGTGTCAATTCTTTTTCGGAGGTCATCTTCAGAATCACTTTGCCCGAACCTTCAATCTTCGATCTATCCTTGTTTCCCATGTACAGCCTTTCATTGTCTTTCGCAGGAGCATATTCCTTGAACATTCCCCTGTTTGCACAAACGTGTCTAGTGGCTCCAGTGTCCACCCACCACTGGCCAGGATTACCTACAGCATTACATTCAGAAACAACAGCACACAAGTCCAAATCATCCATTGCACTTACAAGGTTGGCTTTGGCTTTCTCTTGCCTTTTCTTGGGCTTCCTGCAGTCAACATTACGATACCCCTGAATCCCACAATTGTAACATTTTCCAGTGAACTTTTTTGCAACCTTTTTGCCCTTCGCGTTCACTCCAAGAGAATTTCCTTTCTTCTTTTTCGTCGCCTCTGCAACGGGAGCTTCGGCATGACCAGAACTAGAAGACGGCTTCTTCTCTGCCCTTCGATTGTCTTCCTCTATACGGAGTCAGACAATCAAGTCTTCCAAAGACATTTCCTTTCTCTTGTGCTTGAGATAGCTTCGGAATTTCCTCCACGAAAGAGGAAGCTTCTCAATCACAGCAGCAACCAGAAAAGATTCACTGAGGGTCATACCCTCCTCTTTCATCTCAGCAACAAGCATCCAAAGTTCCTCAATCTGAGAAACAACAGTCCTGGAATCTGTCATCTGAAAATCAAGAAATTTTCCAACAATAAATTTCTTAGTACCGGCATCCTCAGTGCGGTACTTCTTGTCTAACGCCTGCCATAAGGATTTCGCAGTTTTATAAGTACCATACAATGAGTTATCCAAACAACTTAAAATGTGACTCAAACAAACATAATTGCTGTAACTCCACGCTTCAGCAATCAGACTGTTTTGCATGTTCACATTCTGGTCTTCCACCGGCAACACCTCCGGAGGATCCTCAGTCAGCATCTTAGCCAAACCTAACGTGGTCAAGAAGAACAGCATCTTCTGCTGTCAGCGTTTGAAGTAACTTCCTCCAAACTTCTCTGGCTTTTCAACCTGTCCAACAGTAATAACAGGAGCAGTGACTGGAGCAGCGGGTGCAACAGGAACAACATTGTTCTGTTCCTCAGAAATGCCCAAATGCACACCGTTGAACGAGTTGGAACTTTCGCCTTCCATATTTCAGTTTTCTGTAAGTAGAAACGGCAAACTGAATCAGTATACACCGATTTACAAACAGAATAGTACTAAATAAATAATCATAATTCGTCTTAAGAATGTTAGAAACTGTAATCAGAACAAGTGTACAGTGTGCGTTCGGGTAAATCGACAAATATTTCAAGCAAAATGGAGCCGAGTCTAAGGACTCTGTCCTTAAGACGAATTGCTCCCGTATACTTTGCCCAACCAGTGAAGCAAACGTCTCCCAGGATACAACGGCAAACAGTTCACACGAGCGGCACTGCAACGTAGGAACTCATCGAATCTGTAAGTGCTCTGAATTCACGATCACTGTAAGGAATGAATGTAGCAGTATATATGCAAGGGAGAAAGCAGAAGAAAGTGAAGAATTTCGCAGGCAGTGAGGTCTGGAGAAGCAGACCTTTAAATAGGAAAAAGGAAATAGCAGTTTTTGATCTCAGCCGTTGGATCTGGCGGTTTTCATCCATAGCCGTTAGATCGTAAACTGCGACGGTTTTAAATGTAGACCGTCGGATCTGACGGTTTTCATCCACAGCCGTTCGATCGTAAACCGCAGTAGTTTTACACGTAGATCGTCTGCCAGATACGATTTCAGCCGTTAGATCATAATCCGTGTAGACTACAATCCGCAACCGTTAGATCTAGATGAAGAAACCGCTGCCAGATATGATCTCAGCCATTAGATCATAATCCGTGTAGACTACGATCTACACTGTTAGATCTTGCAACAGTTATGATCAAAAATATTTCAACCGTTGGATCACTTGATTTATTTTTCTGGAAAAATGTATAAGAAAATTTCTCCAAAAAGATAAGAATCAGCCGGAGCCAGAGCCACGAGCCCGAGCCCAAGCCGAGTCAGCCGGATGGGCAGGCGACGGCGGCGACACGCCCGCGCGTGTGTGTGGTGAACCCTGCCTGAGCTGCGTCCTGACTCCGTCAAAAACTTCTCATGCCCAAGGGCACATTTTAGAAGGCTCCAACTAAAACTATATATGGTGGCCTTTTCATTTCAAATAGCCGATGTGGTATTCCACTTAAGGGGTGATGTGTTCACTCCTCAAGAGGCCACATCACCACTTTTCCAATTTCCTTTCAATTTTACTCTAACTTTGAGCATTAATTTCTCATTCACCCGGTATCGGAATCGAGTGATTCAAAAGCCTAAAGTCATCTACTTGTCACGTAGATAATTTAAAAATTATTAGTTTTCGTTTTTGATTAACGAATACTAATCATAATTAAGATCAAAGTATGGTGGTTGTCAACTTTTGACAAACCCACCTGCCAAACTTTTCCAATTTACTTCAACTTCTCCAACATACCAAACTGCCTAAATCCTTCATTGTCAAATCCTAAAAGCATTATTTCTTGGACGTAAACCACATCTTCTTGTCACTGCTTCTTGATTGAATTCTTGTTGTTTGAAAGTCTTATTCAATTTGGTTGTTTTTGTGATTGAATATTTGTTATTCTTGGTGGGATATTTGCATGAGAACATTTCTAAACACCCTCCTGCCGAATCGTTTTTACACAAAACAAATGAGATCCAAGGCATAATGCTACACCAGAAAACCCTAATTTACATTTGGCCACTAAACCCCCAAATTAACTTTGACCCCAATTCAAGAACCCTAACCCTGAATAGATCACGCCCCAAACCGATGAATCATAACCTAATTCGGTCAATTCCAACCACACAAATCTCAAATTCCCTCAAAACCCTGAATTTCCCTTCAAGCAATACTCACTCCACCCTCAACTAATATCATCCTTCCCATCACAAAAGAACCTAAATTCCAGTCCTGCACAAAAACTTCACAAGTTAAGACATTGTGCAAGAAAGCTTAAAAATTTTGCAAGGAATATTTGTTCGACATTAAGAAATTTCAAAAAACGCCATTTGCATTCTTTTCTTGAATCAATAAAATCAAGAAAAGCAAGATTAACATAGTTCTTGAAAACTAAAAGCAAGGACAAGAAAATAGAGAAATTCAATAACTTCATAAATACTTATCGAAATTTAGTCGCTCAAAAGGCATTTTCATCTTTGCATTGTTATCTATTCAATTGCACAAAGAAAGATTGAGAATGGGCCAAGAATATTCTGTTCTGGCACAAAAAGTAAACTTACTCTTAAAGGAACCAAACGATCCAAAATTTTCAAACTTTTTGGAAGCTAACCCTTGTCACTTTGGAACATTTTGGCGCATATTATATTAGATATTATTAGATATTATATTTGTTGTAACTACATATCCTAGAATCCTAGATAAGGATAGTATATTCTAGATAGATAGAAGAAGTTGAGATATTCACTCAACTAAGTTATTTTGTTGTTGTATATTAGGGGATCTTTTGGTTGAGAATACACAAGACATTACATTGACTCAAACTCTTTATGGTATCAGAGTAGGAATTAGTCACACGTTTTCCTGGTTAATCGTGTTTTGGTTTCGTAAGCAGAGGCAATCGATCTTGCCTGTTTCTTTTGTTTTCAAACGTTGCTTTCTTTTCCTTTTTCGTTTATTCCTTCCAGGCGTCCCACATGGCCCCTGCTTCGTCACCCGTTCAGTCCTCGTCCTCTACTGTCGATCCTAAGTCTCCTTACTATCTTCATCCTTCTGATCATCCGGGTCTTGTGTTTGTCACTCAACCTTTGAGTGATGAAGGTGATAATTATTTTGTTTGGAAGAAAGCCTTTCTTAATGCCCTTAAGCCCAAGAATAAGGCTGGTTTCATTGATGGTACCATTGTTCCCCCGGATTCGTCATCCACTGAACATGCACAATGGCAACAATGCAATGCCATTGTTTTGTCTTGGTTATCTAATGCGTTGTCGAAAGAGCTTCAAGGAGCAGCGGCACATGCCGACACTGCTCGCACTGTTTGGCTTGATTTGGAAGAGCGTTTTTCTCAGGGCGTGGATGCTCGCGTCTATGAGCTCCGGCGTGCTATTACTGGTCTGCGTCAAGAGCACAGCACGGTCTCTGCCTACTATGGCCGACTCAAGGCCGCTTGGGGTGAGTTGAATTCTTTTGAACTCGTGCCTGTGTGCAATTGTGGCAAGTGCACGTGTGAACTCACCAAGTCGATTGAGAAGCTTCGTGAAAAGGAGATGGTGTTTGACTTTCTCATGGGCCTCGATGAGACTTTTAACACCATTCGGTCTCATGTTCTTAGCATCGATCCTTTACCGAGTATTGGCAGGGTGTATGCGTTAGTCGCCCAAGAGGAGAAACAGCGCTCGGTGGCCCGGAATCTCCTCCCGCAGCTGGAAGCCGCAGCTATGGCTGCCGCACCCATGCATCTTCAGCGTCGTTCATCTTCGCCTGCTGCTAGCAAAGGGGAGCGTCCTCGCTGTACACACTGTGGTAAGACTGGTCATTTTCGTGAAAAATGTTATAACTTGATTGGATTTCCTTCAGACTGGCGTGCCCGGCGCACGCGAGGCTCCTCCTCCTCGGTGGCCCAGTCCTCTCAGACGCCATCCGTGGTCAATGAGACGCTCACGGGTGCTCCGTCGGTCTTTGCTGGTTTGACCGCTGCTCAGCAACATCAGGTCACTCATTTGCTTGAGCAGTTTAAGGAGGCCACACCCACACCTCCGGCAGTTTCTTCTGCGCCATTGCCTCAGTTAGCTCCGGGTAAGCCTCATGTTATTTCTGCTGTGTCTTCTCTTTGGGTTTTGGACAGTGGCGCGAGTGCGCATATTACCAATGATCCGGCTCTTCTGACTGCTGTTGACCGAACCACTGAGGTCGGCCATGTCACCACGCCTGATGGTTCTCTTGTTCCAGTCCGCGCTATGGGTTCTGTTTCTTTCCCGAATGGTCTTTTATTGCAGCATGTCTTAGTTGTTCCTGAGTTTAAATTCAATCTTTTATCCATCAGTCAGCTATCTCGGGACATGAGTTGTGCAGCAACATTTTGGTTGGATGTTTGTGTTATACAGGCAATGCCCTCGAGGAGGCTGATTGGAGTGGGTAGGTTGCGCGATGGCCTGTAGTACTTGGAGCACTCATCGCCCTCTATCTTGACCGTTGCCCAGAATAACGACGCGACTCTTTGGCATTGTCGCCTTGGTCATTTACCTTTGTCTCGTTTTCGTTTTATTTCTGATTGTAATTTTCGTGTTCCAAACAGTATTTCTTGTGATGCTTGTTGTCGAGCGAAACACACTCGTTTGTCATTCCCTTTAAGTTCTACTGTTTCTGCTAATAATTTTGATCTTATACATTGTGACATTTGGGGCCCTTATAAAACACCCTCTTTATCAGGTGCTCATTATTTTTTAACTATCGTTGATGATAAAAGTCGCTATACTTGGATATATCTGATGGCATATAAATCTGAGACCTACCGTTACCTGATGCATTTTTTTAACTGGGTTCGTACACAGTTTAATCTTTCTGTTAAAACCGTTCGCACTGATAATGGTTTGGAATTTACTAGTACTGATCTTCTTGCATATTATTCTGCTAATGGTATAGTCTCTCAAACGTCTTGTCCTTATACTCCGCAACAAAATGGGGTGGTTTAGCGTAAACATCGCCACATTCTTGAAGTGGCTCGTGCACTTCGGTTTCAAGCTAGTTTACCTATTCAGTTTTGGGGGGAATGTGTTTTGACTGCCACTTATCTTATCAATCGCATGCCTTTAACTGTTCTTGCCCATCAGACGCCATATGCACTTTTGTTTGGTCATTTGCCGTCCTATTCTTCTTTACGCATTTTTGGGTGTTTATGTCATGCTTATCAACCTTCTAATTCCCGTGATAAATTTTCTCCTCGCTCGTCACCGGGTATTTTTCTTGGGTATCCTTCTGGGCAAAAGGGTTATAGAATTTATGATTTAACTACTCATCGTTTATATGTTTCTCGGCATGTCTCTTTTCATGAAAATATATTTCCTTTTGCTTGTGTGCCCCCTAGTCCGACCCCTCCTCCTTCGTCCCCCCCTTCCCCAGTTCCTTGTTGGGACGACGTCCTCAGCCACCCGCCCAGTCCACCCCTAGTCCGTCACCACCTGCGCCAGCTTCGGACTCCTTGCCACCCACGCCAGCTTCGGACCCGTCGCAGGGTGCTGCGCCTCCGCCACCTTCACGCAGTACTCGGGTGCGTTATCCTTCGTCTCGCTTGGATGCCTATGAAGTTGATCTTCCATCCTCCCTTGTGCCATCGTTGCGCCCCTCTCCGGCAGCCAACTCTACGGTATTTCCTTTATCACATTATCTTTCCTATTCTAAGCTATCTTCAAGTCATTCTGCGTTTCTTGCGGCCATCTCTGCCACAGATGAGCCCTCTTCTTTCCGACAGGCAGTTCAAAGTTCTCATTGGCGAGATGCCATGCAACGCGAAATCGATGCTTTGGAAGCCAATCATACGTGGTCTCTTGTCCCTTTACCTCCTGGACAATGGGCCATTAGTTCAAAATGGGTTTATAAAATTAAGTACCATCCTGATGGTTCAATTGAGCGTTATAAGGCACGTTTGGTTGCGCGTGGTTATACGCAAGTCGAGGGCGTGGATTTTCATGAAACGTTTGCACCAGTTGCCAAATTAGTTACTGTCCGGTGTCTTCTTGCACTTGCTGTTGCAAAACAGTGGCACATTCATCAACTTGATGTTAACAATGCATTTCTTCATGGAGATCTTGAAGAAGATGTTTACATGCACATCCCACAGGGTTTTGCTCGTAAGGGGGAGACGCGTGTTTGCAAACTAAGTAAATCTTTGTATGGTCTCCGTCAAGCCTCTCGCAACTGGTATTCTAAGTTCACTCAGGCCATTACCACGCTTGGTTATTGTCAATCTACTGCCGATCCCTCTCTTTTCATTTATGCATCCGGTTCTTCTTTTGTTGCTGTTTTGGTGTATGTTGATGACGTTATTGTAGCAGGCAATGATTTATCCCGTATTACTCTTTTGAAGCAATACTTGGATGATCGGTTTAAAATCAAAAATCTTGGTCCACTCAAGTATTTCTTAGGCATTGAGGTTGCTCGCTCTCCTTCAGGTATTGTTCTTAATCAACGAAAATATGTTCTCGACATTTTACAAGAGTGTGGCTTTCTCGGTTGTCGTCCCGCGCGCACCCCCATGGACCAGCACGTTCGGTTTTCTGACGATGCTCCTTTGCTCGCTGATCCTAATTTTTATCGCCGTATTGTTGGCCGTCTCTTGTATCTTACTGTTACGCGTCCTGATATTTGTTTTGCTGTCAATCTTTTGAGTCAGTTTGTGCATGCTCCACGTAAATGTCACCTTGATGCAATGTTTTACTTGTTACGTTATTTGAAGCATGCTCCCGGCCAAGGTTTATATTTTCCTACAGATAATACTTTGCGCCTCACTGCTTATTGTGATGCTGATTGGGCTGGTTGTCCCACGACGCGCCGTTCTACCACTGGCTATGTAATATTTTTGGGTTCTTCTCTCATTTCTTGGCGAACCAAGAAACAACATGTTGTCTCTCGTTCTTCTGCTGAGGCAGAGTATCGCGCCATGGCTCATGCTTCTAGTGAGATTGTTTGGTTACGTCGCTTGCTTACTGATTTGCGTGTACCACTTGGGGAACCCGTCCCCCTTCTCTGTGATAATCAAGCTGCGTTGCATATTGTTGCTAATCCTGTTTTTCATGAACGCACAAAACACATTGAGATTGAGTGTCATTTTGTGCGTCAACATTATCAGTCTCACGTTGTTCTTCCTCACAAGGTTGCCAGTGATGTTCAACTAGCTGACATGTTCACTAAACCATTGGGCCCAGAACGGTTTCATCACCATTTACGCAAGTTGAGCTTTCTTGACATTCATGCTCCAACTTGAGGGGGAGTATTAGATATTATTAGATATTATATTTGTTGTAACTACATATCCTAGAATCCTAGATAAGGATAGTATATTCTAGATAGATAGAAGAAGTTGAGATATTCACTCAACTAAGTTATTTTGTTGTTGTATATTAGGGGATCTTTTTGTTGAGAATACACAAGACATTACATTGACTCAAACTCTTTATATTAAGCAATTAGGATTCCAATAATTGGTTGCATTCTTGGTTAGATTGGCTAAGGTTGCCCAAATCAACCCCTTAGCAATTCTTTCAATTCAGCAATAACACATCCTTTTTGTTTCTCGTTTTCCCATTGGTTCTTAGTTATCCTAGCTAGTTTAATTTGAGTCTTTTATCTTCCTTGTATTGATTGTCGTGTTGTGCTATACTCCTACTTGAGGAAATTTCATAAGCCGAGCTGAAGAACGCCCCTTTGTTTGCTCTACTTCATTTGGTTTCTAACTCGCCATCTTGAGAAAGAAACGTATGAAAGAGTAGAAAAAGGCTTGTGTTTGTGAGCACAAAAACAGCAGGTAAAAGCCAACTTGAGTGAGCCAATACATGAGCATGGAAAGGCACTCAAAATTTGTTTTTGTTTATACCACCACAAAAAAAAGACATAGCGACAGACATAATCCGTCGCCATTTCGTCGCTAAAGGCATATAGCGACGACTTTGCGACGAAATCTGCAGGTTGTTATACGGCTTGTCGCAAAGTGATTTTCGTCGGCGAAGCGTCGCTATATTGCGACACAAAAAGGCTCGTCGGTGGTTCGTCGCACAATTGCGACGAAACTCTGTCAGGTCTGCGACCTGTTATTTCCGTCGTCGTTTTGTCGGTATATCTTTTGTCGTCGCTATTTTTAAATTTTTGATTTTTTTATTTCCGGTCTGCGACATTCATGTTTCGTCGCAGATTTTCATCGGTATATCTTTTGTCGTTGCTATTTTAAAATTTTTGATTTTTTTTATTTCAGGTCTGCGACATTTTTTTCGTCGCAGGTTCGTCGCTATCATGTAAATTAATATTAAATATTAATTTAATATTAAATATTAAATATTAAATATTTATAATTTATTAATAATATGAATATATTATTAATTAAATAGTTTTTATTATTATTTAATTTTTATAATATATTTTATTTTGTATATTAAATCATTTGTACGAATATTATACAGAAATACGGTATTTGCGTATTGAAGTTCGTATAATTAAACAACACAAAAGAAATAGAATCCGTATAAATGTTTGATAAAATATAAAAGAACAAAGAATATGTCAATACAATAAATGAAATAGTCTGTACAAAAAATCAAAAAATGAAATACTATGCAGAGGAAGATGGAGGAGGATCATGCGGAGAAGAGTGACCATCAGGAGGGCGAGGCTGAGGCTGCGAGGAGCTGGAAATGAAAGAGATGATGAGATGCGATAGCTGCGAGATTTGCTGGTTCATCGCCTGCTGCACCTACATCGTCTGCGGCTGCGCCTGCTGAAGCGCTTGTTCAACCGCCTGCTGAACCGACTGCTGCAGTGCCTGCTGGGTCTGAGTCAGCTGCGACCGCAGTGCCTGTATACTCTCCTCATGCTGCGCCCTGATGGTCTCCACCTCATGCTGCAGCGCCGCATGCTCTGATTCCAGGCGCGAAATATCCTCTGGGGCCGCAGAAGGTGCGAAGGTGCTGGCCTCAGAGGAAGCACCTGGATGCAGAACTTCGGGAATGAATCGCGGCGTTGCTGATCCAACCCCGTACACCTCCCTCTTCTTCTTATTCTGAGGGGTGACGGTCCGAACCACATCCCAATAAGCGCGGTTCTTGTCGGCCTTTTCTCCCCTATGCGCGAGTAATTTGTTGTACTTGTCCTGAAATGAGAATAAGAATTGTTAGGGTTTAGAGTTTAGAAATAAAACAAAGGAAAAAACAAATGATATCGTAGTCTACTTACACTGATGTCGCGGGCCTTCGCCGTGATCCAGTCCTCCGTCCCGTCGGAGGCTTTCTTCCGCTGCGTCTTGTAGAAGAGATTGTAGGAGGGTGGCCACTCCCCCGTCTCCTCGTGCTGAAAGAATGAAATAAAATATGTTAGTGAAATCCATAATTTAAAAATTTTGGCATGACCTATTCGTTTATCGGAGGTATCCCGGCCTTAAAGGCCTCTCCCAAGTCAAATCAAAAATAAAAAGAAAAAGGCAAATGAACACATATACTACTTAAATTAACCATATACGAATACCAAAAAAACAACAGCGCAACATAAGAAATCAATGAATATAAATAATCCACTTAAGTCAATGAATCTAAATAATCCACTTAAGTCAATGAATCTAAATAATCCAATGAAATCAATGAATCTAAATAATCCAATATTAAAATACTTGCCATAGAATGCATCGTGGTGGCGTGGGAAACCGAACCACCTGAGTGTGTGGCAGGTGCTGGGCCCTGTAGATTGCCGCTGGCGCCGGTTCGCCGCGTTCCGGGCGCTGCGGGCTTGGGTAGCAGGGTCCGTCCACTCTTCTATCTACCCCGCCCAGGTGGCCTCGGATACGTAGGCAGGTCTGGCAGAAATGGGGTCACGCTCCCACTTGGTCTTGTGCAAGTTGACGAAGTCCCTGTAGCGTTTGGTGGCCCTCTGCCGTCAAGTCTACTCCACGTCGTGGGCGATGTCAGCTGTCCAGCTGTACGCCTTCTGTAATTATTATACGGAGGAAAAATAAAAATGTGGTTAGAAAAGTAATGATCGATTACGCATCAAAAAGTGAAATTCATCAAATTTGAATACCTGAAACTCATCCCAGTAGAACCTACGTGTCTGCGGGGTGACACGGGACCAGGCATATCCAGCTGGGTCCTGCCTCAGGTGGAAGGACCGAGTGATGCAACCGGAAATCTGGCCCGAGTCCGGTGCCAACCTGAAAGAAGTGAAGTTGTTAGGAAAAAATAACGCGTGAAATATATTTGAAAACGTGTTTAAAAAAATAAATCATTATTTACGTATGGGTATCATGTGACCAAGGGAGGGCACGACGCCCTGGTATGACACCCTCGTCCGATGACGCATCAGACGCCGGATGAGGTGCTGAACCGGTGGGTGTGGGTGGCGGCGTAGATCTGGGGGGTGCAGACCTATCGGCAGACCCTAAAAGGTCTGCGTCCGCAGCCAGAGCGGCTGTCGAAACCGACCCAAGCAGCTTATGCTGAGAAAGGAACATATTAAACTCTCCTGAGATGGCCTGTGTAGCTGGTGGGTAGGTGGATCGAGTCGGTAAACCGTCACTAGCCATCAAATCTGCAAGGGTGAAAAATTTAAAAGGCACATTCAACAAGTTTAGGGTTGGTTGGCCAGACAAATAAGATGCCGAAAAATGACAAGTGTTTACATAGATTTAATGACAAGTGTTTAAAAGGCACATTCGCAGCCACCCCCGCCAACAACCTCCGCCACAGCCACCCCCCACCCACAGCCACTCCCGCCCACAACCTACCACCAACACCCACAACAAACAATTCAATCTATAACTAATTAAAATCATTAAAAACGAAATAGGAAGAAAAACTGACCGTGGAAAGGAGGTCATCGGAGAACTTGACTGCAGCTGCGCAGAATTTCACGGGGGAGGGAGGGAGTTTTCGCCGGTGTGGGGGGGGGGGGGGGGGGGGAGAATTCGCGGGGGAGGGAAATGGGGAAGAAGAAGGGGGATTTTAGTTTTTAGTACAAAAGTTTGCGACGACATAGCGACGGAAGTTCGTCGTTGTTTACTGTGTCGTCGCTATTTGCTGTGTCGTCGTTATTTCAAATTTGCGACGAAACTTTTCGTCGGTAAATCGTCGGTGTTTTTGAAAAAAATAATACAAAATATAAAGTACTTACAGACACATATTATGTATATACATCTGTATAAGTACATCAATATTATTAGCCATTTTCACATAAAGAGGTACATAAAAATTTTGACTAACGTCAATCTTCATTGTCATCCGCATCCTCATACGCATCTTCATTTTCATCTTCATCTACATGCTCGTCGTCCTCTTCATCCTCGTATTCGTCTTCGCCTACATCTTCAATATTGTTAGCCGGTTGTATGTTGAGATGAATTTCGATGAAACCGCCGTTCGGGTCATTTAGAGGGAGATTGTGCAGTTCAACATGTGCCGTATCCACAACGCACGGGTTTTCTTCTTGAAATGCGGCATCCATGCCATCTGAACCTGGCTGGATACTGACATCAAACTTGCTCGATTTCACTTTGCACACGGCTCGCCAGTCTTTTGAGCTCGCATTCTTCCTCGTCGTCGGATACGATAGATAGTACACCTAGGACGCTTGACTAGCCAAAACGAATGGATCGTACTTTTTGTACCATTGCCCTTGGTGTATGTCTACCAACTTATATCGGTCGTGAACCTTTGTGCCAGCGCGATAACCTTCCCGAGTTGGATCGTACCATTTGCATTTGAATAGCACCACCCACTTTATAGGCAATGCGGGATATTCGAGCTCAATGATGTCAGTAAGGTAGCTGTAGAAGTCATCCTCGTCCGGGCTATTGTCATACCGCTTGACACACACTCCGCTGTTCTCCGACGATTTTCGGCTGGCATGGGAGACTGTGTGGAATCTATAACCGTTCACAAAACACATGTCGTAGCGCGTGACTCTGCTCAATGGACCCAAAGCTACTGGTGTCAGAATGTAACCGTACTCTTCGTCAGCCAGATGACCTTTGCTCGCCTGTAAAACGACAAGTAAGTATACATCAGCAGGGCAATAAATGCATATCACATGACGTACACGTAACCAGCAAATATGTAAACTTACATGCCACCTAAACCAATTAGCAAACTTGGCATCTAACTCATTGTTTATTGCATCGCTCGATATACCCGGTGAACGTTCTTGCAATAAATCAACGAACAAGTTGAAGCAAATTACGAATGAATATCTTTGTAATATAATGGATATAGTAGCGTAAGGTATTTACAAATTAAAATTGGATATTGTTTATACCACTGGAAACGGTCAACTTGACGGCAGTTGCGCAGAACATAAGAATGAGCAATCTTCAGATCGCTGTCCTCCAATATCATTTCCTTTCCCTGTCCATGAAACCTGATTGGATGTGTGAATATCGGGAGGACACCGGATCTGGAAATGCCATCGTCGTTCCGGGGAACATCTCTGCACCTCGACAGGACATCTGGCTGGAAGTAATGAGACACGAAGGTCGAGGCTTCCTCCGTCAGGTAGGCATTGCACATAGAGGCCTCGACTTTGGCCTTGTTCCTGATGTTCAGCTTCAAATGCCTGAGATATCTGTTCATATAGTGAATACTCCAACGTCACATGATGAAACAAATTGGTAAGCATGCATGCGGTTAGACACATAAGAACGTCATGTGATAAATAAGAGTACCTCTCGAACGGATACATCCACCGGTACTGAACAGGACCACCAACGTGTGCCTCGTATGGTAGATGAACTGGCAGGTTTTCCATTGAATCAAAGAAGGCCGGTGGGAATACAATTTCCAGCTTGCATAGGATCACTGGGATTTCGCCCTCAAGTCTTGACATATCATCCGCCCTGAGTCTCGTGGATGTAAGACATCTGAAGAATAGACTCATCTCTTCACACCAATCGACGCACTTAGTGTCCGTACGCATTTCGTCGCTGTTTGCGTCGCTACGGCGTCGCTATTTAGTGTCCGTACCCATTTCGTCGCTGTTTGCGTCTCTAAAGCGTCGCTATTTAGTGTCCATTCAGTGCCCAAATGTTACAACTTACGATGCGTTTACGTCGCTATGGCGTCGCTATGTCGTCGCTGAATTCCTCTATATAAATAGCCAGCCATGACTGTCATTGTATAAAAAACAAAAAAGACAAATATGGTTCGTGCTAAGGCCCAGGCACAACGTGGTAGTGGTCGTACATACCCAAGACGGGGTCTTCAACCACCGACACCTGCACCGGTTCCTCCACAACCACAAGCACTCCCGCCGGCTGTCTCCTCCGAACCCAGTGTGCAGGGGCCAAGGCGGCAAGAGGATCGCCAAATTGGCGATCCTCGTGCAGAAATACAGGAGCTGTGGAAAACAGTGGAGAATATGAGGGAGGTGCTGAACGACCAGGATGAGCGTCTCCAGTACCTGCACACAAGGCAGATGCGCATCAAAGCCAAAGCTGCGCAGCTGAGACGCCTCCTGAAGGCGTGCGCGGAGAGTGTTGCTACTCTCTGTTCGGATAACGAACAGTGAACGGCTCCTCTCCGCTATTCTTTTAGATTTTTTTTCCTTATGTATTTTGTAATTTATAATTCTATGTTAATGAAGTTTTTTTTTCCAATCATTGCTTTCGTTTTCTTAATTTAAAAATGTGTTTAATCCCTTACGAATCTTGACGACGCTAAAATACAGACGAAATGTGGTTCGAAAAAATTTGGGACGACTAATTCACCGACTAAACAGCGACTATATAAAGACGAAACTTAATACAACGACGAGAACCTGGTAACCCGCTGAATATGGCGTTTGAATTTAGCGACGCTTTACCGACGAACTAGCGACGCACGATGTCTCTTCACACCATTCGACGCGTTTCGTCGCTACGGCGTCGCTATTCCGCAGTGTCCGCACAGTTCCCGATGGTTACAACGTACGATGAATTTACGTCGCTAAGTCGTTGCTAATTCGTCGCTAATTCGAACGAACCGTCACGCCCGCACATATTACGTCGCGAAGTCGTCGCTAATTCGAACGAAGCGTCACACCCGCACATATTCCCATCTTGATTAACGGTCGAAAAATTCGTCGCATGTTCATCGCTATGTCGTCGCTAAATTTACCTATTTATAACCCCACATTCGTACATTACACACATACAAAGTTATAAAACTTCAAAGTATGCCGCGTCGTTATAGAAGAACCCCAAGGCGTGGAGGGGCAAACAGTGCACCTCCACAACGGCCTCCTCCTCAACCACAACCATCGGTTGAGCAGGAGGGTTCAATATCTGTGCATGGCCCAATGCCGCCAGAGAATCCTCAAGAAGAAATGCTGGAACCGGATATCGACTACCGTATGCTTATAGCAAACATGCAGCAGCAGTCGAGGCAACTGCACAGCGTGAACAAAAGGCTACGCAAGTTGAAATCCAGATATTACAAGCTGAAGCGCCTCCTCAAAGAGTTCACAGAGAATGTGGAGGCCACTCTTTCTTCCGATGACGAAGAGTGAACGGCCCCTCTCCGCCTCTCTTTTAGATTTCTTTTTTTAATTTTTCGTCTTCATAATGTAAATTTTTACTACTAAATGAATAAATTTTTTCCCAATCACCGCTTCAAAGTGTTTATGTTTCTGGAATTTTTGTGACACATTACCGATGATATAGCTACGAAACGTTACAAACTACATAGCGACAAACAAAAGACATAGAGTAGTGACAAACCACCGACAAAATTGTAACGAAATGAATAACCAGACTACTTTTTTTTAGCGACAATGTGTTTCATCGTAGTTTCGTCGCAATTAATGACGAATTTCTGTTTATCGCTACGTCGTCGCAAAATACCGACGACACGTGGTACGTCAGTGACTTTTTCGTCGGAAAACAGAATTCTTTTGGTAGTGTACTAACGTAATCAAATCACTTTCGTCTTTGTGTTAGTTTCCTTTTCTTTGGTTTTGTATTTTGTTTAAGGATGAACTCAGGCAACAAGAATGATACCCCTAACATCCTAGAGGTACCAAGACAGCTCATAACTTAGAGAACCTCTCACAATTGATGAACATGGTGATCATCGATTGGGACAAATTACCACAAGACTTGAAGTCACTGAGGAGACAAAAAGGTCACAAAGTGTTGCTCGAGAGTGTGCTATCTGATTTGAACCCAGATGCCGTGAGGTAGGAGGACCATGGATCTGGCGTGGATCCATGGGAATGCCTCCATTATGTGTAATACAACATGAAATCGAGCAGCAACACGTTGCTGAATTGCTTGAAGAAGTTGATTATGCTCCTCAGGCTCCACCTCATCCAGTGACCAAAACAAAGAACATAGGGAAGTCCGTAAGGTTAAGATGAAGATACACCTATTCTATGGAAAAAGTGATCCTGAAGCTTACTCATAGGAACGAAAAGTAGATCTTATTTACTCTTGTAAACGAAGTGCATTTTGCCTCCACATAATTGTTAGGTCCATTAGAACATACTAGAAGAGGGGCTGAATAGTGCGTTCACCAAGTATGGATATTTTCTTGAATGTTTTTCGTTTTTGAGTGCAACCAATACTTTGGTGTGTTCTTGAAAAGAATAAAACTTTGCGGAGTTCAAGTCAAATAACTCTATTCCTCTACCTTCTTGATTTTTCACAAGAAGGATTTTGAATGGGGGATTGTTATTTCTATGGAGGGAAACAAGAATCAAAACAAAATCAGTACAATAGAAAACTAGGCCACACGCTTAGACCACAACCAAGAAAACTAACCCCTTGATGTCTAGCGTCCAAAGAACTTCTTTGCCCTCAAAGAATTCTTGTAGGAGTATAGTGCACCACCACACTATCAACGAACGCTCCAAGGTTTAGATTTCTCAAACAACAAGCACCCTTGCTTCTTGACCAACAATCTACACTTAGTCTCTCACAATCTCAGGCAACAAGAATGATACCCCTAACATCCTAGAGGTACCAAAACAGCTCATAACTTAGAGAACCTCTCGCAATTGATGAACATGGTGATACATCGATTGGGACAAATTACCATAAGACTTGAAGTCACTGAGGAGACAAAAAGGTCACAAAGTGTTGCTCGGGAGTGTGCTATCTGATTTGAACCCAGATGCCGTGAGGTAGAAGGAGGACCATGGATCTGGCGTGAATCCATGGGAATGCCTCCATTAGGTGTAATGCAACATGAAATCGAGCAGCAACACGTTGCTTAATTGCTTGAAGAAGTTGACTATGCTCCTCAGGCTCCACCTCATCCAGTGACCAAAACAAAGAACATAGGGAAGTCCGTAAGGTTAAGATGAAGATACACCTATTCTATGGAAAAAGTGATCCTGAAGCTTACTCATAGGAACGAAAAGTAGATCTTATTTACTCTTGTAAACGAAGTGCATTTTGCCTCCACATAATTGTTAGGTCCATTAGAACATACTAGAAGAGAGGCTGAATAGTGTGTTCACCAAGTATGTATATTTTCTTGAATGTTTTTTGTTTTTGAGTGCAACCAATACTTGGGTGTGTTCTTGAAAAGAATAAAACTTTGCGGAGTTCAAGTCAAATGACTCTACTCCTCTACCTTCTTGATTTTTCACAAGAAAGATTTTGAATGAGGGATTGTTATTTATATGGAGGGAAACAAGAATCAAAACAAAATCAGTACAATAGAAAACTAGGCCACACGCCTAGACCACAACCAAGAAAACTAACCCCTTGAAGTCTAGCGTCCAAAGAACTTCTTTTCCCTCAAAGAATTATTGTAGGAGTATAGTGCACCACCACACTATCAACGAATGCTCCAAGGTTTAGATTTCTCAAACAACAAGCACCCTTGCTTCTTGACCAACAATCTACACTTAGTCTCTCACAATCTTCACTCAACAAAAAGAACACTCTTCTTCTTTACAATACAACTCTCACAAATAAAGTAAAATCACAATACAACTATTGTGAGAGCTTGAGCCTGGAGAGAAACTTGAGAGATTGAATGGTAGAAAGTTGGAGAAGAAATGAGATCAAACCCTTGTTTTATCTCCCTTCAATTTTTTTGGCCGTTTGAACTCCCTTCAAAGCCAATAATGGGCTTTGTTTTCTTGTGATGGCATGTCCTCTTCATTTAAGATCTTCTCTTGGCTGGTAGCAACCTTCTTGGAGAAGCTTCTTGTTGAAAGCTAGAAGAGGAAAGATGACTTCTTCAACAGGGAGAAAGATCCTGTAAAATTGCAATAAAAAGGAAGGGTACAAAATGTCAAGTAACGTTAGAAAGTATAGCATAAGACATTTTTAACGTTGGTCACATGAAGCACCTAATCTCAGTCTTCATGCTTGTTCGAAGTAGTTCTAACTTTTTATCAGAAAGTTGCTTGATGTAAGTGCCCATTTTGGGGGAAAAAGTACTTTTGACAATGTGGTACACATGAAGCGCCTAATGTAGTCGTTCGAAGTGTACTGGAATTCAGCCACAACACATGAAGCACCTTATGTAGGCGTTCGAAGTGTACTGGTTTCTAGAGCCTTTACATGAGGCATCTTATGTAGGTGTTCAAAGTATACTGACCTTCAAACACTTCAAATTTGGCGCCTAATCAAGTGTTCCAAGTATCAATTGTGCAAATCATCAAAACTCTAATACATTCCAATATTCTCCCTCTTTTTGATGATTTCACAATGTGCATAACCTTTCAAAGTTAGCTCCTCCTGAACCTATGCTCCCTCTCACTAAATGCGTGAGTAAATCTTAACTTGGACTTGATCATTCGAAATTAATGATGCAAGCATTGTTTAACCAAGGAAACATCATCAAATTTAAAAAAATGAATCCAATTTACTTACAAGTCAGAATTTTTGCACATGTCAAGAAGGAAACCAAGAAGACCAAACACCATTTTTGACAGAAAAAAATTAAGCATTTCCACCACCACCACCTCTACTTGGAGGTGTGAATCCTCCAAAGCCAAAACCTCCACTGGTTATCAGCGAATCCACTCATGGACCGTTCAGCACCACCAGAGCCGCCTACAGTGCCACCACCACCACCACCACTTTCTCCACCTAAATCATCAAAATCAGGAGGAAGCACTCACGAACTGATCTGCATGAAAGCATTTTTAGATGCTGTCATGCGGTATTCAATTCGCGTATGCCGAGCTTTATGCTCTGCATCACGAAGATGAAACTGTTGAACTGCCTATTCAAGTGAGGCAATTCATGATAGCAACTCAGGATCATTGCTACCACATGCATCTTCTTGAGGTCCTTCATCGACCTCATCAGCTATATCTGGAATGGTAGTGGCTTTTCGTCGTTGAGAATCGATGGTCTGAGCAATGTAGAAGTTATCACAGAAGTCCGTCTTAGCCACTTGTGTCAGCTCTCCATCAGGAATAACAATACCTTTGGACTTTAACAGAATGGTAACTATATTTGCAAAAGGTAAGGCTTTTGAATCTTTCCGGAGAGCAGCCTGTTAGTGTATATGCCCTAGGCCATGATTTGGATATTTATGTTATGTATTTATTATTAATAAAAGAGGTTTTATTATCATTATTGTTGGTTAGTATGTTACACAATTTTGATATATGTCCCTGATTCATTATTGTTATGGAGATAAAATAATTTATAATCAGTATGAGTATTGATTTGATAATCATAAGATGATTATGTGTATGGTAATATGAATCTATCTCATAGATACTTGTTAGAGAACAGTGTATTGGATAGACCCATCATGAGATTGCTACATTGATTAGCATCATAAGTAAATCTCATGATAGTCATGTTTTAATCCTTTGACTTGAGATTGTCATTGTTTCCAACATAAGGACTATTATATTTTGACATGATCAAACATTATCCGTTACTGGATAATAATAAAGGTCATGATTGAATGTGATAGAAATTATGTAGAGGATATTGAACAATCAAGATAGAATTTGTCCCTCTCTTCTGAGAGAGATATCTTTGGGCCCCTCGATTAGTGAGACTATGAAATGCATGGCCGTGCTCAAATGAATTGATAGTGTGATCAATATCCTTTGTTTTATCAGTCTACTTAGAGATCGAGTAATCATATGTTTGAACAATATAAGTATGACGCTGACCATGACTTATGTTCAAACTAGATATCGTGTGACAAAGGGATCAATGCATGTACTATTATTAGGCTAGTTAGACTTTACTCGTATTAATTGGGTAGTCATAATGCCTTGCTAGAGGCCAATTACGACTTGTTGGTTTAATAGCGATTTAATCAACTGCCAATTAATATAGGCCTATCGAGTCACACACAAGAATGCGTATGGATGAGATTAATAATATTAATAATATTAATATTGGATATTAATTATTATTATTATTATTATTATCATTTTAATATTAATAATGTCAATATTGGATATTAATTATTATTATTATTATTATTATCATTAATTTCGTTTTTTTATATATATATCATCGGATAATAACAGAGAATCCATATCTGATATGGTTGTTGATTTGTTTTATCTAATCCTAACAGAATCTGTATCTGGTACGAATTATGATAGACGTTGACAAATCCGATCTGGAATCGGATTTTGATATCTATATATATGTATGGAGCTTGGCGTATCATGTACACCAAGCAATCAGCAAAAACGAAATAACAGAAAAACGAAAGATCCTAGAATCGTTTTTGTGAAAAACGAGTTCTTCAGCCGCGCCGTTTGAAGAGCTAGCACTCCGGGCGGAAGCGTTCGTGTGGATACCGACAGAGGGTGTTCGTGATTTCGCACCTCTTCCATCTGCAGATTTTGAATCTATGGAGGTAATTTTTGATTTTTTTGTCAAATTAAACGAACAACATGAATCCTTGGTAGGAAATCAGAGATCAAATTTTGTTTTTCCGCTGCGCGTTTTGCAGTGATCTCGGTTGATTTCCTAACACAGCCATCATGACTTCTACTATGATCCATGCAAGATTAAGCTGGGTCTCATGTTTGATGCGGTGAGTGACGTAGAAATCCATGTTGTTTGGATTTCTAGTGGACTTGACATTGACGCAGTAGGTGACCACAGCCAGCAAAATGCGATCCAACAGGGACATATTTTAAGTCTTCTTTGAGGGGAAACACCCCAAATTAAATTTCACATCCTGCTTACGAACTCCATATTTATTACTCCAGTCAAATACGGAGAAATCACTCAATCCCTCATTTTTATTCTAAGAACGTCACAGATTTCCTGTATAGAAAAGCTGAGGGATGACATGATTCGCGTTGTGATTTTCAGTGAAATCACTGAGGTGAATCAATTTTAGAGGAATGGCGGGCCTGTTTCTGCTGCTCCATTCTTCATAGAGCAGATGTGAATACATTGACACATGAATACCTTTACCCACATGAAGAGGTGGATTTTTGATGTCGGAGTCAAACTTCTTTATCCAAGGAAAGTTATCCTTGGAGATCCTTTCACGGAGAGATATAATTTTTGGTAGTTCTATAACGCCAGTAGTTTGCTTGCGTTTGTGGCTTCGTGGGTGTTTGGAAGGTCCCGCGGATGCCATTTTAAGTGTGAGAGGAAGAAATGGAAATTTTTGTGCAGAAAATGAATTGAATGGATTTTGTGAGAGGAAATGAAGAGAAGTATGGAATTTAAAGAAAAGCGAAGGCAGAGGAAGAGTTAAAGGTGTTTAAGATAGAGAGGCAGTGGGAGAGTGTGAATAATTGATGGAGTTAATAGAGGAAGATGAAGAGATGAGAGAGAAGGTGGAATAGGGAAGAAGAAGATGAAGGAGAAAGGGCTTGGGAAATGGAGGAAGTGAGGAAACGTAGGAGAGAACGTGGGGAAGAAAGAAAGAAAAATGGCGGCAGGAATTGATGTCTATTGATTGGTGAAAGGTTGAAGAGACACTTGGATTGACAATGAAGAAATAGGGTTTAGGCGCCTAATGTGACTTCGAACAACTTCATAAACTGGGATGAAGCGCCTGAAGTCACTTGGAACGGTTGTAGATGAGTGCATTAAGTGCTTAATGTCACTTAGAACAAGTGAACAACTTTGTATAAAGCGCTTAAAGCCACTTCGAACGCGAATATTGAGAAACATAGGGTGCCTGATGTCACTTCGAACGAGTGACATCCTTAGCATCAGGCGCTTAATGTGGCATTGAACGCCTGAACTAATAGTGATGAAGCGCCTTATGTGTACTGACTTTGAAAATTTGAAACATTTTCTTGCTCAAACTTTAAATGAGTTATTACCAGCCCATGTTAAGAGACCCCAACCTACTTCTTATTGATGCAAATACATCATTAGGCAAGGGTTTCGTAAATATGTCTACTAATTGGTCACGTGTAGGAACAAATTCCACACTAACCAAGTTCTTTTGTACACAATCACGGATGAAATAATCTCTCACTTCAATGTGCTTAGTCCGACTATGTTGGATGGGATTTTGTGCAATGTTGATAGCAGACGTGGAGACGTGAACGTTATAATCATTTAAAGTGTCTGTCATCCATAAAAATTGTGCACAACAAGAGGCGGCCGACACATATTCGGATTCCACCATAGAAAGAGAAATACTGTTTTGTTTCTTAGAGAACCAAGAAACAAGACAGTCTCTGAGAAACTGACTTGTCTCGGATTTACTCTTTCTATCAACAAGACTCCCCGCATAATCGGAGTCACAATATCCCCTTAAATCAAAACATGCATTTTAGGATAAAATAGCCCAAATTTCAAAGTACATCTAAGGTATCTAAGAATACGTTTTACCGCAATTAAATGCATTTCCCAAGGATCACTTTGAAATCTAGCACATAAGCACATTGCATGTAAAATATCGGGTCTACTCACAGTCAAATAAAGTAGACTACCTATAATGCCACGATACAAGGTTACCTCGACATGTTTTCCTTTCTCATCCTTGTCAAGCTTGGCACTTGTGTTCATTGGTGTGTTTACTTCCCTTCCTTCACTAAAATTGTACTTCTTGAGCAAATCCTTTGTGTATTAGGTTTGAGAAATATACACGCCTTCTTCGGTTTGCTTGATTTGAAGTCCAAGGAAGTAGTTTAGCTCTCCCATCATGCTCATTTTGAATTCACCTTGCATTAAACTAGCAAATTGCTCACAAAGACAATTGTTAGTAGCACCAAAAATAATATCATCAACATATACTTGTACAATTAATTGATTTCTACCTTGTTCTTTTATAAACAAAGTAGTGTCAACTTTACCCCTTGAGAATTCATTATTAAAAGCTCTCTGAGCTTGTTTAAGGCCATAAAGAGCCTTTTTAAGTTTGAAAACATGATGTGGTGAATCATGACATTCAAACCCGGGAGGTTGTACAACATATATTTCTTCTTGAATAAAGCCATTCAAGAAGACAGATTTAACATCCATTTGGTAAAGTTTAAAATCTCTATAGCAAGCATATGCTAATAACATTCTAATAGCTTCAAGCTGTACTACGGGTGCAAATGTCTCATCAAAATCAATACCTTCTTCTTGACGGTATCCTTGATCAAGTAATCTAGCTTTTTTTCTAGTGACATTTCCTTGATCATCTATCTTGTTACGAAATACCCATTTCGTACCAATAATGGGATGATCAAGTGGTTTGGGAACCAACTCCCAAACATTACTTCTCTCAAATTGGTTTAACTCTTCTTGCATAGCCAAGATCCAATTTTCATCTATAAGTGCATCTTTGACATTCTTAGGCTCTATAAGAGAAACGAATGCGTTCTCTCTATATTGCCTTTGTGTGGTGATGCCCCTATTCAAATCACCTATGACCGACTCATGTGAGTGAGAACTCTTATGCTTGAATGATCTAGGAAGGTTGGAGACATCTCCAACTTCCTCATGATCAATTTCTGGAAGTGACGAAACTTCATCATTTAAATGATCCTCATTTTCTGGAATATGTGATGCATTTTGTACATTTTTTGTATCAACGATATGAGTATGAGAAATATTTCTGTTTGACTCTTTAAGTTCATGCATACTAGGTGGAGGAGTACCTTCAATAGGTTTTACTCTCAAGTCAATGAAGATGTTCCCATTTGGAGCTTATCAACAATCTCTTGTTGATGAACAACCGTCAGAATGTCCTCAAGAATTTCTTCTTGAGTCACATCTTCATTTTCTTCACAATCCTCATTCAGTTTAGGTTCGTCTTAAGTGACTCATTAAACTTAACATAGATTGATTCTTCCACCTTTTGACTCCTTTTGTTGAAAATACGAAATGCTTTACTATTCAATGCATAACCTAAAAAGATACCTTCATCAGCTTTGAGGTCAATTTTGTCCAAAGTGTCCTTAGTATTAAGTATGAAACACTTGCAACCAAACAATTTGAAATGCGCAATGTTGGGAACTTTTCCATTCCAAAGCTCATAAGGTGTCACATTTAGGTATGGGCTCAAATATACACGATTAATCACATGGCAAGCGGCATTTACCGCTTGGGTCCAAAAATATTTGGGCAAACTGAACTCATTTGACATCGCTCTACACATTTCTTGTAGAGTTCTATTTTTTCGTTCGGATACACCATTTTGTTGTGGAGTTTTAGGTGCCGAAATATCATGTGAGTATCCTTTGGATTCACAAAACCTTTCAAAATCATCATCAAACTCTCCACCACGATCACTACGGATGGTTTTAATGGTGTCACCTATGTGATTTTCCAGTCGTCTACTTAAATTCATGAACTCACCACATGCATCATTTTTCTTAGCAAGAAACATCACCCATGTATAACAAGTATAGTCATCTACTACAACGAAGGTATAGTGTTACCACCCAAACTCTTTGTTCTAACATTTCCATACAAATCCATATGTAGTAATTGTAGGGGTTTAGAGGTGGATATATTTGTCTTTGGTTTAAAGCTTGTTTTCACAAGCTTTGCCTTTTGACAAGTGTCACACAACTCATGGTTTTTGAAACTCATTTTCGGAAGGCCTCGGACTTTATTGTTTTTGCAAATAAATTTAAACATTTTGAAACATACATGTCTGAGACGTCTATGTCGTAGTTGCGTCAAATCATTTTTAGCAACTAGGCAAGATACATTTTGAGAAACCAAATCATTGATGCTAAGTTTGTAAATTTTTCTGAAACGCAAAGCCTCAAATAAGATAGTAGAAGAAGGTGTAGAAGAAGATATAGCAGTCAAAGTTGATTTTGTTGTATTATATGACAACTTTGTACTATATGAAACAAACTTAGCCTTTTTTATTCACTTTTTCATTTTCTTCTTTATAGCCTAAGCCGGTTTTATCATTTCCATATTTTTGTGATGAGATTAGTGTATCTAACATATTAGCACCTGATTTAAATTGTTCTAACATTTTTTCTAAGTTAAGTTTAGAAGACTTAAGTTGTATTATCTCATGTTCACAATTTTCCAACTTGGACTTTAACGTATTATTCTCCGTTTTTATCTTTTGTTCATCTTTCCTATATGATTCTATTTTATTCTCTAAAGAATCAAGAGCACCGAGATTTTTATACTGGTTCGATCAAATCGACCTACTCCAGTCTTCGAAAACACCTTCCTCGGTATTCAATAATAACAATGACACCTTAAGACAAGGGTGGCTGGATTTATAGACCAACTCCTTCAATATCCACCCTTCTTACAATGAACATATGCAAACAACCAACACAAATATCACCACCGCACTAATGAAGGTTATATCACACCTTGATCAACCTTGTACAAGAATGGGATGTATATGGATGGTAAAATCAAAGCCCATACAAAATTTAGAATGTAAGCATGATAGGCTAGAGCTATGAGCAAGAGAAGAGAATAGGAGAAGAAGAGAAGTCTTGCTTTGCACTTGCTTGAATATGAAAATGAGGCTTGCATTATCCTGAACACCTTACTCCCTTTTATAGGTGTGATGGATGCTGCCCCATACAATTGAGCTCTTCCTTAAAAATTATCTTGAATACCCTAGGAAGATGTCTTGTACAGCTTTGTGACACCCCTTTGCTTGGCAATATGTGATTGGACAAACGATGTGTCTTAGCCTAGTTGTCAATCTATGATAGGGCCTACATTTTTCCACCTTGGCACACATAAGATGACCTGGAATTTAATCATAAAAAATATGAAAACATGTCAAAATGAAAATGTCTTAATTTCCAACCAATCATAATACGATTGCCCCTCATTGTTGGAATGATTTTGAAGGCAAATCCATGCAAAAATCGGCCACACTAAGCATGTGCTGAAAACTTCAGCACTTGTTTGAATTTTGAATTCTTTCCTTGTGTGTCTTGGCCTTCTTCAATGTCACCAATCACTTGTGGATCATCTTCCACCAATCAAAGTGTCAAATAAGCTCCAACTAAGCTCCACACAGGTTCAATTGGCGTGCAAGAGCTCAGCTCACCATGTGCTGAAATTGTTTTTGAAATTTTGACACATAATGGTGCAATATCTTTACATATATGGTAGATTTCAATCAACACTTAAATTATTTTCTAGAATACTCTAAGGTGTCCTAGATGTGTAAAATGTGTCTAGATATATGTAAAAAAAATTATGAACAAACGTCCCATGTAAGTGTGTAGAAAAAACGAATTTTTGACTTCCGCCGATTGCACGCTTTTTCTCCAATTAGTCTCAAACCTCTTAGAAATGTATAATATGTTATGTAAAATACAATATACATAGTATATTTGTTAATTTCAGCTGCAACAGCTGAGAACAAAAATTTTCCATGTGGTGATAAAATTTGAATTTGAATTTCAAACAAATCAAGGAAAATTGTAGGTAATTGATATGTGTAAACATTGTATGACTTTGGGGCTGAAATGGACATGTTGTTTCACAAAATGTTTGAGTGTTTGGAGTGTATATAGGCTGACCATCTTTGTATGGTAAGTATGTGACATGTCGGTGATGGTTTGGTAGTCATCCGATGTGGCAATTTCCGCTTTATGGACTTGTGACATGTCGGTATAATTATGGTAACTTGATGACATGTAATGTATGATATGGAACCTGTATATACTCACAAATATGATGTGTATATGGTAGTGTGATGTCCACGTACGTTCATGATATGTAGTGAAACGTCGGGATAAAAATAAATAGCTCGTCGTTATAAAAATATGTATATATTTTTTATAAGAACATTTATTTGATTAAAATAAAGCCTCACTTATGGCGGAGGAAAACCATATTACATCAGTTCAGAGTAGGCGAATAAGTGAAATAACGAACTAAGAATTACATATCTCCAGTCATATACGATATGCCGCATTAAAACCTTGCTAGAATAAACCACCCTTGTGGATAAAACCCTAGCGAAGGAAAAAGCGTACATATTTATACGACTATCATTGAAATGTATAGAATCGAAATCTGAGTACATATGTTTATATTCTGCAAGCTGGTGCATATGTCGGATATGGTAGAAATTGTGACGCAATAGTGCCACCTCCAGTAGTCCCTTCGAGTAAAACCAAGGTGTGGGTTTGTCAATGCCCATTAGATCCGCCAATGAGGAAAAACCATCATTTGCCAGCGCCGGGTATGATCCAAGACATGCAAGAGCAGGCACCAAACGGTAGTTTTGATACAGGAGAATAAAATATGAAATGCAGGCCAATAGAGAAGCAGACATATCGAGCCTGCCTGGATCCTTTAGGAAACAGGCAGGATGTGTCAGAAAACGCCAATTCCCGTGAAAGACAATCGGAGGCAGCCAACGCCAACGCCAACGCCAACGCACCATGTTCGTGTCCCTCAAGGCATAGTCAGTTGCGCGAAATGAGTACCCAGCCAGATAGAAGCTCCAGAGAAAAGCAATCATCCAAGATTGTAGACACACAAAAACACATGCAGCAGCAAAATGAAAAGATACATCACATATGCCAAGCCAAACCAGCCCAAAAAAATAGACCGACAAGATGTTGAGCTCACCAAGGCTGCCTGCACCGAGAAAAGCACAGGCAGCAACAGTACACCATTGCCAATCAATGCGAGTGTCCGTGGTATCACTGACCGCGGCATGTACAAAAATGGATCGAACGTCCTCGCCAAGTATAAACCATGTACATGGAAAAACAATATGTGTGTAAGCCGTGCGAATGCCTATGATAAGTAATTGAAAAAGGACAGTCAACATACCCTGCCTGCCTGCACTCAATCGAGCACAGGCAGAGAAAAAGCGAGTGTGCCAATCCATTTGGAAGACGTTATGTTGACCGCCTACGCAAAGTAGCTGACGTGAGGTCCAACGAGACTGCAGCACGGACCATTGATGGGAGGCTGGAGGATGTAAAGAATGAAGTGCACGGCGACAGCAGTGCATGCTGAGCCAAGTAATGTGCTGGCATATTTGCCTCTCTGAATACGTGCTGAATTTCCAAGTTATGGCGAGTGATCAACTGCTGTAGTAATTTGAGATGGAAGTTTCGGAACAAAGGTTGCTGTTGACGTAGACGTTGCAGTAGCTGCGCATAGTCCGTCTCTATAATCAGGGACCTATATAATGGTAGAAAATATAGCAATCCGAACAGAGCCGCCTGAATTTCAGCCTGCAACGGGGGACACGGAGGGAGGCGAAATGCTACGGCACGTACACATGCGCCACAAGAGTTACGCAAAATGATACCCCCTGCGGCATTGAAGCGTCCAACCGCTGCATCAACATTGAGTTTAAATCGACCTGATGGAGGAGTAAGCCATTTAATCACTTGTAGACGCGGGGCACGAAGCGTTGGAAGCCATGATAACGAAGGGGCAGGTCCGGCTGCAAGCTTGGTACCTTGGAGTGTATGAAACCACATATGAATATCAAAATGAATTGTATTCCGAAGTGCAGATATAGAAAAGGATGACTGATCGCCATACACCATATTAGCATAGCAATGCCATATATTATGCACCAAAATGCCAGGGACAACAATTTTGAGCACCCCATCAATTGAAGAAATGGATGACCTGTACCACCAAGCCAATAAATACTGCCGAAGAGATAGAGTAGTTGGAGATACGCCCTGCAATTCCGCTGCGAAGAACATCCACAAGAGTCGGATTGTCGAACAATACAAAAATACATGCTCAACTGAGGAGGAATGCAGCTTGCAAAACGGGCACTGTGTAGGACGTGCTGTCAAATAAGGTCCTATATAGTCTTCAAATGGTAATGCCGCATGGAACAAACGCCAGAGTAATAATCTGATGGATGGCGAATGGTGTTTGAACCAAATAAACTTAGCTGAGTGCAATGTGGGTCTAGATGATCGACATATATTGTAAGCAGATTTTAAAGTGAATTCCCCTGAGTCCGAGGGCTGCCACGTGAGAAAGCGATTCATCCCTGCTGTTTGCGTTACACAAATATTATTGATGCGGCAAATAAGTTTCCAAACTGGCGAATCCGGCAAACGTGGCCGAAAATCTCCCCTACGTCCATATTTTGCCTGCATATACCGACTCCATAATGTGTCTTGCTTATGATATAGCCACCATATTCTGCAATGATATGCCTGCTGTAAGGAATTAAGATCCCGCAGCCCCAATCCACCCTCCTCAATAGGCAATGTAATATTGGACCAGGCAACCCAGTGGTGTCGATTCCCCCAATAAAAAATAGCCATTTTTCTATGAATCATCTTAATGACTGACTTTGGCAGCCCCCCTGCTGCCATGACATGAAGAGGGAGCGCTGAAATCACAGAACGCAATAAGACTAATCGGCCCACAGAAGATAAAAGCCTGGAATGCCACCCTTGTAATTTGTCATCGAAATGTTGTAAAAGAGTAGCACAATAGCGAGAACGGTTGATACCCTTGTGAAGATAAGAACCCAAGTAACGGAAAGGCAATGTCGAAAGCCTCATCCCAAGTATCTCCTGTAAATCGCGAACCCGACGCACAGAAAGGCGAGCCGATGGAATAATACTACTCTTTTGAAAATTGACCTTTTGCCCAGAAGCAGTTTCATAGTCCGTTAAGAACCTTTTAAACCGTCGAATATTACGTTGTGTACCTTGCAGGAAAACAAGGAGATCGTCGGCATACGCCAAATGTGATATGGCAAATGGGATACGACCAAGGCCGAATGATTGAATATGTCCAGCTGTCACTAAAGATGATAAGCCACGGCTAAACCCCTCAGAAGACAGAATGAAAAGCAAAGGAGATAAAGGATCTCCCTGTTTCACCCCCCGATGTGGGTGAAAAGTTGGAGATGGTGCCCCATTGATCAAAACTGATAATGTAGTAGCTCGGAGATGATTGAGGATTAGGCTAGTGAAAAAACCTGAAAAGCCAAAACACAACAATAGCTGTTCCATGTAATCCCAACTGACGCGGTCAAAAGCTTTCATCATATCTAATTTTAAGCATAAATGTGAAGTGCCATTATCCAACATATGAACCATTTCTCACGCCAATAAAACTTGTGTGGAGATATCATGTCCTGGGAGAAAACCTGTTTGTTCCGGAGAAATCAACTTAGGGAGAAGCAGGCCCAAACGCGACGCGATTATGCGGGTACATACCTTACTTAGGAAATTCGTCAAACAGATTGGGCGGAAATCACTGAAAGACCGTGGTGAGGATGTTTTGGGTATCAAAGTAATAACTGCACTTGCCATAATCGATGGCTGCGGAATACCCAGGAAGAATTCCTGCACAGCTTTTTCCACATCAGAATGTATAACCGACCAACATGAACGATAGAACATACCGTGAAAACCATCTGTGCCAGCAGCACTGTGAGGATCCAGATGCCATACCGCATCTTTGATTTCAGATGCAGTAGGTAGCATGGTCAGCCGTGTATTGTCCTCGTCTGTGACCAGCCGAGAAATGTAAGATAATATAGCCGAATGATTCTGCGTAAAAGCCGGAGCAAACAAATCAGTGTAAAAAGAAACCGCAGCTGTCATGATGTCCGATGGCTCTGTTAGCAAATGGCCCTCAGCATCCTGTATTTGCTGAATGCTTAAAAATTTGTTGCCAAGTAGTTATCTCAGGATATATCTCTTTAAGCTCTTCATTTAATGAACTACTTAGTTCATCTCCTTAAGCACTTCATTCAATGAACTACTTTAGATCATTTAACATGGCCCTGAAAAAAGTATAAACACAATAAATGTTTGCAATATGATATAAGCCTTAGTGCTTCATAGCACGTTAGTACGACAATATTATATATAACCATATAAATCATATCTATCACTACGCATGTCATGACACTTAACTCATGCATTTTAGAAATCATGTAACATATAAATCATGCATTTTTCAAATCACTCAAACCTCGGTTTCTCAACAATCTCTCCTTTTCGATGATTTTCTAAATAACCTTTATTCATGATTTGAATTTGTCATAATCGCACCCCCCACAATAATGCATAAATTTTGAACATCAAAATTTGAATTTCGATTCGTGCTCCTTCTTAAGTCAATCCTCTCTCCCTCTTAAATCATGCTTTTTCTCCCACTTTATTTTGTAAATCATATCAAAAAAAAGTTAGTAGCAATGAAAAGAAAGGGCAATCTATAACATATCAACAGAAAAAATGCCTAATTTAGAACGTAAATTATCATACGTGGCTTGATTAAGTGCTTTTGTGAATATGTCAGTTATTTGTGCTTCAATACAAACATGTTCTATGATGATATCAGCACTATTTACATAATGGTGAAGAAAATCATATCTTAGGTCTATATGTTTTGCCTTATAATGTAAAACATGGTTCTTAGATAAGTTAATAGCACTCGTACTATCACAGTATATATGAATTCGATTTACAACTATACCAAAATATGAGATTTGTTGTTTTAGCCATAGTAATTGTGTGCAGCAAAGACTAAGGTCCATGTATTCCACTTTAGTGGTAGATAATGCTGTTGAGAAATCCCGGTTTGAGAGCTTTGAAAATGCATGATTTAAATGTTACATGCTTACGAAATGGATGAAATAAGTGTTACTTGATATATGTACGCGATAAAATTGCTTTACATATTTATATATAATGTTGTCATACTAACGTGCCATGAAGAATTAAATCTTATATCATATGGCAAACTTTTTTGTCTTTATACTATTTTCAGGTGCCATAATTAATGAACTAAACTAGTTCATTACCTGAAGTGCTTAAGGAGATGAATTAGTTCATTAAATGAAGACATATTTGGGACATATTTGGAGAGAGCTATTTGGCAAAAAATTTGGAATGGAAAGTTCTCCTTCCACACCTATATACACGCCACATACATATATATATTATATATCCATATTTTTTACGACAAACTATATACTTATATTCTGACGTTCCACCGACGCATCATATATATTATAAACATACGTTGACGTCACACTACTATATACACCTCATATTTATGAGTATGTACAGGTCTCATATCATATATTACAAGTCATATTGCCATCAAAATTATAACGACATGCCACGAGGTCATAAACCGAAAATTATCGTATCGGGTGACAACCAAACCATCACCGACATGTCACGTACTTAACATATAAAGATGGTCAACCTATATACACTACAAATACTCAAAACATTTGTGCTCCATATGTCAAATTTAGGCCCAGAGTCATACCATGTTTACACACATCAATCACCCACAATTTAGCCTTAATTTGTGGAAAATTCAAATTCAAGTTTTTTGTCACATGGGTGCATTTTCAACCTCATCTATTGGATATGAATATACACCTTATTTTATGTACATTATGTGTGACATAATATATATTACATGTATAAGAAGTTTGAGATTAATCGGAGAAAAATCGCATAATCGACAAAAGTCGAAAATTTGGTTTTCTACACCTCTACATGCATGGGACGATTTTTGTGTGTATGTAACATGTATCTAGACACTTTTTGCACATTCAATATGTAGCGCCTTGCATCGGCCTGTCCGCGTATGGTGCCCCACCGTACTTCACTACGGAGAGTACCAGGCGTCAATCCACAACATATCATAGTCCATAACGAATTGTATGGATTTTTTTCTGCTTACACGTCAACAGGTAAGCAAAAACTGAGGCAGAATAAAAAATTTTAAATAAAAACATGCCGAATATCCATCACAACGTCTACAACCATGTCCACAAAATAAAAAGAGAAATCCGAATTTAAATTTTCCATCATAAGTCCATCAAACATAAACCATCGTAATAAAGTCCTTAAGCTATCCTCTTCTCGCACGTCTATGGATAGGGAACCCTAGGCTCGTCATCAATCCACTCTACCCCATTTCCTGTAGGCTCTGGTAGGAAAAATAAGGGGGTGAGTGACAAAGTCACCAGCAAATACACCATAAACAATCATGAATTAAATGAAAAGTATACATAAGAACCAAACCCCAAGAATTTGGTTTCACAACATACATGATCTTCAATCCATTATCCGTAAGGAAATAAGGTCATAACTTATGCGACAAGAAACAATGTTAAGATCATAACTTAGAAGATATTAAATCTTAACATCATAGCTTGAGTAATAATACATCAAGTGTTCGACTAGCCATTAATGCAGCATGTATGAATATGCACATGTGATGCAGCATGATAAAATGAGGATAAGTTCGTTCATTCTTTCTTTCAAAACATCATCGTCAATAAAACGAGAGAAGTGAGTATTCAGATCTATTATATCTGGATCTGAGGCAGTCATACCATTCCCTTTAGATCTATTATGTCCGGATCTGAAAACGGTCATACAATCAATCATCGTTATCGCGTCTATTCTCTGGACCTGTACGGTTATAAATCATCATTACCAGGTCTATTCTCTCCGGGCCTGAACGGTCATAATCATCATAATCAGGTCTATTCTCACCGGGCCTGAACGGTCATAATCATCATCAGATCAATTAACTCCGGATCTGGAGCAGGTTATGCTGGCCAGGAATCAATGGTACCAGTAGGAGTCATTCTTTTCAAAACTGAAATCTTTTCTTTAAAAGAGCTTTCCGTAATTTCTTTGACATAAAATCAGTTTTATAACTCATGTAAATGAGGATGATGCAATGCATGATGTGCAATATGCAATTCATGACTAAATGCATCACATAATACATATATGGCCTTGTTCTTTAAGTTGGAAAATTTTTCCAGAATTAACGTTCTGTTCATGCGGCCTCAAACATATCAAATCAGGCCTATTATCATAGTCTCATGCCATACATATGCATAATGGAGTCTTATCTGCATGCCATAAAAATTTCGTAACTTTTCAAGATAGATTAGACCCTCAAATCATTAAGTCACTAAAAAGAGTACTGCTGAATCCAGCAGTGCAGTACCTGCCTTTACCTTAATTTCAAGGCCATAAAATCTTATTTAATTTGGCCCAACACCTGAAAACATAGTAAACACACCAAGGAATAATATTCATTTGCCCAAAAACCACGTACAAGTCCAAATCGACAAGAATAAGGCCTCCCAACTCATGCCATAATTTTGTCCTGTTTTCCAGTTTCGTAACAACAATCCTCAATTCAGTGGTTAACCCTCAAAAAAATGGTTCCAATCTGATTTATTGACATGGACATGTTCATCTATGTCTTAGGTAATTTTCATAAAAATTTCAGAGCAATCCAATAGGTTTAGAGTGGTCATTTAATTATTTTCCCAAAACCGGGTATATATAGAATCTGGAGTGACCGGTTGTCACTAAAAATTTTATGGCTGATAAACCACAAGTCCTTTTTCCAAAATTACAAATAAAAGATTTAATAAATATACAAGGCTAGCATCCTACCAAAAATCATCTCATTTGCACGTTCCCAAGGTCCATTTTCAGATCACACAACACACCACTTAAAACTGTCAAGCTCCAGTAGTTTTTCCTTTTGCCACTTTTTCTAGTCAAGTATTTACCAACTAACCTTATTCCTCTAAAATGACTTAATAGACACTAAATACAACCTTTAACATAAACATTCTAGGTTTCATCACATTCATTAAGCTACATATGAACCACCCCAAAAATAGTTTTACAACTTACACATGGCACACATCATCCTTGAACATTTTGCACTTAATAAAGTCTACCTTTGGTACAACTAATTTATGTATCACATAACCTTCATCAACAGCCTGTTTCTTGCACATAGAAGGACTCATGTCACGTTTTAAATTGAGCACAAATACACCCATGTAGTAAATCATTCAAACATACAAATTCCATATATCTTTTGCTTCACAAGGTATATTCTTCACAAGAATCAATGTTCATTCCTACTAGCGCCTTTAGCCATCCCCTTCCATGGTGAGAAGGATGTATCTTATCATGTTTACCTTAGGCATGCAACACATTCATATTTTAATTCATTCAATCATGCTAAAACAACCTTACAAGGTTACATATAGCACACACGCCATATTCATGCCTTTCATGCTACACACAATATATTCTTAACAAGAATCAATTTACTAATCCATGGACCATCCAAAACAACCCTCTATTTGTAAAGAACGGTCCTCATATCACATTTAAATTAGGCAAAGAACTCATCTTAGGAAGAATTACACACATGCAAACCACTTCCCTTAAGAAACCAATAGGCTCTCATGCTTTGAACTTAGAATCTCCATCTAAGATTATATCTTAGAAATGACTAGTCATTCAAGCATACACTTCACAAATAAGTCAAGATTGTCTAGAGTATACTTTCCTCTTTAAGTTAGACACCTTTCTCTAGCTTGAGCCTTGGATGAAACGGATTGAAGTTTCCTCCAACTTCTCCATATAGCACACGGTTTTGAGGGAGAAAAAGGAAGAACATTAGCTACTATTTTAAATGAAGAATAGAGCTAGATTGAGGCTAGATTAGCTTACCAAAATGATGCTTGAATGGAGGTTGAAATGAATTCAAACCACCAAGGTGTTAGCACCACTTAGGAAGTTGTAGAATCCTCACCTAGTGACCATGGGGGTGTCACGTTTTTAGCTAGGAAAAAGGGGTATCAATGTGAGCTTCATCCTTTGAAATATGAAATTCACTTAGGATGTTTAGCATGCAACTTATCTAGATGAATCTTGAAGCTTGAAGATGGAATGAATTCTCGGAATTCCCTTAGCTAGCTTTCCGTATGGAGGGAAGAAGGTGTAGCCTAAATGTTCAATGAATCCTTGGGTGGTTTGCTTAGGATGCTCTTGAGAGTGTTCTTTGTTGGAGATGGAGGAGGTGCTTCTTGTTAAATTGAAGAAGTCTCCAAGGGGTAGGGGGAGGGGGAATCCGGCATGTTTTGGGTCAAAAGGGGACAAGGAATCCCATGTGTGCATGGAAAAAGGGTAAGTATCTTGGTGCTTTGCAAATTTGACCACTTTTGTCCCACATGCTTGATTTTCAATATTGTTTTATTTTGATCTTCAAAATTAATTATTCATGTGAAGACTAAGGAGTCTTATAGAACTCCTTCTTGTGGTGGCCGAATTCTATGGGTGTTGGGGAGGGTATTTTGTTATTTCACACATTTCATAACTCATACTTATATAATTGCACCATTAATAGTAATATTTAATTTCTTGTTTAGGCTTTTAGGCTTGATTTTAAGAAGACCATTAATGCTAGTCTTCTCATAAAGGAAGAATACTCTAAAGTCCTTTCCAGCCCTTGTGGCCAAAAATTCCCAAGGTCTTGGAGGGGCAAATTGATCATTTCACATGCTTTATAATACATACTTGAAGTATTATACTACTCCTTATAGTATTATCTTTAAAGAAAAATGATTACAGAAGCGATGATAAAACTTAATAGAATGTACTTGGCAGAACTAACATTTCATCACGCCACTTCATACGAGTTTCAAGTACAGTACGATTTTTGTGGGGTACAACACAAGACATATTAGAGTGTTCTAGAAAATTCAATTTAAGTCTGATTGCAATTTACCATGTGTGTGAAGATTGTGCATCATTATGTGACAAATATTCAAACGATAATTTCAGCACATGCAGCTGAGGAGTGACACGCCATTTCAGCCTTCTTGGAGCCTAGGTGGAGCTTGTTTGGCTCTTTAATTTGTGGAGGATAAGCCACACATGATTGGTGACATTGAAGAGGGCAAGACACACAAGGAAATTATTCAAAATAAAACACATACTGAAAATTATTCAGCACATGTATGCTGGCCGATTTTTACATTGAATCTTGCACCAATTTTCTTCTAAAATTATGAGGGAATCATATCATGATTAATTGTAAATTAACAACCTTGATTTTAAGCATGTGTTTCAGTTTTTTTGATTGAATTTCCAATTATTTTATGGAGTGCCAAGCTGGATAAGAAATGGCCTATCAAGAAGTGACAACTAGGCGAATACAAGTCATTCATCCAATCATATTACGCCAAGTAAGCAAGGGTGTGTCACTATTTATACAAAGTAATCTTCCAAGATTATTCAAGACAATTTTCAAGGAAGACTACAACCATAGGAAGCGGCCAATCAACTATAAAAAGGGGGCAAGATGATTCAAGCAAGGCTAAGCCAAAGTTCATATTCTTTCAAGATCAAGCAAGACTATTCTTTTCTTCTCTTATTCTTTTCTCTTACTCTTAGGCTCAAGCCTATCATTCTTATATTCCATATACTATATAAGTTTTGTTCATACCACCCACATACGTTCATCTCTTTGACCAAGGTGCGATCAAACCTTTATTTGTTCGATGGTGGCGTTCGTGTTGTTGTGTTTGTTTGTTTGATTGTACAAGGGTGGAGTTGGTATTTAACTCCAGCCACCCTTGTGTCAAGGTGCTATTTGTGATTAGTGAATACTAAGGAAGGTGTCCTTGAAGACTGGAGTAGGTTGATTTAACTGAACCAATATAAAAATCTTAGCGTTATTTACTTTCAGCACTTTTAATTTCAGTTTTCAGTTTCCTGTGTCGTTTTCATACTCACGAGAAAAATAGCAAACATTTTCCAAAAATCACAAAGCTTTTCAAAAACATACCCGCACGTCCTAGCTCTCATTTGGGACAAGTTTCATCACATTTGGATAAGTATAAGTCAGTCAAACATTCATAGTTCTGAGACTAGTGCAATCTGATTCGCAGATCTGCAAAGGTTGAGAACATCAATGTGGTTGGTATAATTACGAAGAGAAGTTTGAAAACTGTTTTAACCCATTAAAGTACACATCTTGAGGATCATGCCATAAAATTTTCATGTCATTTAGAATTGTCAATTAATAGGAATAAAATTTTCATTTCGGAGTACAGTTTCTGGCAAATTCACACAATCTGTGGAAAAACGGTTTTTCAAGGGGTTACACTTAGAATTTTAATCTGAAATTTTTGTGACACACTAACAACATATGAGGCCACAATGTCATCAAATTTCACAATTTGTGGAGGTCTAAAGTCTGGCCAACTAATTAATTTAAATTAGGATATGAAAACAGAAATTGTTTTCAGAAGTGAGTTATTTGGTCTAAAAAGTTTTAAAAACCAAATTTTCCGCACTCACTATTCAACCCCCTCCCCCTTCTAGTGGTGCTATATAGGTCCTACAAATGCTGCACTAGTTGGCTTTTTTGAAACCATGATATCAATGAATTACCAATAAATTGACATGTACCACTTGTGCTTTTTCTATCTATTTTATATCCTCCATAATCCGCATCAGTGTAGGCATGCAAGCTAAATTCATAATTTTTATCATACCAAAGTCCCTTAGGCGGGAGTGTGTTTAATGTACCGAAATATCCCTTTTACAAATTAAAGTGTGAGCCTTTAGGATTACTTTGAAAACGAACACACATACAGACATTAAATATGATATCGGGTCTACTTGTAGTAAGGAAAAGCAAAGAACCATTCATAGATCTATACAATCTATTATCAAATTCTTCTCCATTTTCATCTTTATCAAGTTTAGTGGCTACACTCATAGAGGTGGCAGATGGTTTCAGGTTTTCAAAATTAAACTTCTTAATCATGTCATTTATATATTTTACTTGACGTATATGTATTCCTTTACTAGTTTGCTTAATTTGCAAGCCAAGAAAATAATTTAGTTCACCTACCATAGGCATCTCAAACTTTGATTTATGCAAGTTTTAAGTTCTTCTACTAACTTATGACATGTAGATTCAAAAACAATGTCATAAACAAAAATTTGAATAATAAAGAAAATTCGATTTTTCTTCTTTCAAGAATAAAGTACCATCTGTGGTTCCTCTTTTAAATCCATTTTCTAAAAGAAAAGTATCAAGTCGATTGTGCCAAGTTCTAGGTACTTGTTTTAAACCATATAGTTCTTTCTTTGACTTATACATATGATTAGGATATTTTATATCCTCAAAGCTTGGTGGTGGTTTTACATAGACTTCTTCTTGTATGAAACCATTTAAGAATGCACTTTTTACATCCATTTGGTAAAGTTTAAAATTCTTTATACAAGCAATGGCAAGTAATAATAGTATAGCTTCTAAACATGCTACGGGTGTGAATGTCTCTTCATAATATATTCCCTCTTCTTGATTATATCCTTGTGCTAAAAGTCTAACTTTATTTCTAACGACTTTACCATCCTCATTCATTTTATTTTTAACATCTATTTTGTGCTTATTATTACTTTATCTTGTGGTCGTGATACTAAATCACATACATCGTTTCTTGTAAATTGCTTTAATTCATCATGCATAGCATCAATCCAAGAAAATCATTCAAAGCATCAAGCACATTTTTGGGTTCTATTTCAGAAATCATAGCATGGAACTGATTTATTTCGTCTTGATCTATTCTTCTACGTGGTCGTACACCTTGAGATATGTCGCCTATCATAAGGTCATGTGGGTGATCTCTATGCCATCTTGGTTGATTATTTTCTAAGTTCTCATGCATTTCTAAGTGATCATGCATTTCTAGGGTGTCATGTTCATCATGTACAATATTTTCTTCCATATCATCCAACACGGGTTTTAGCTCAAAATCATCATCATATTCTTTATTTATTCTAAGTTCACCAAATTCATTAAATTTTACATGTATGCATTCTAAAATTTGTCTAGTGATAGGATCGTAACATCTATACGATTTAGAATTCATAGAATATCCAAAAAAAGATGCATTCAATAGATTTAGACTCAAATTTATCTAGATTATCTTTTGTGTTTAATACAAAACATTTAAAACAAACACACAAAAATAATCAATTTTTGGCATGCGATCATTTAAAATCTCATAAGGTGTTTTGTTTATTTTCTTTCTAATTGATAAACGGTTAACTATATCACATGCATAATTTACGGCTTCCGTCCACAAAAATCTAGGCAATTTGTTTTCACATGGCATGGTTCTTGCAATTTCTTGTAATGTCATATTCTTTCTTTATACTACTCCGTTTAATTGTGGTGTTCTAGGTGGTGAAAACTCGTGTTTAATACCTTTTTCTTCGCAAAATGCAATCATGTCCTTGTTTTTAAATTTGCCGCCTCTATCGCTCTTAATCTTACACACATTCAAACCATACTCATTTTCAAGTTCTTTTATTAATTTAGCAATCTCAACGGCACTATCATCTTTGTTTTCAACAAATAAAGTCCATGTATAGCGAGAAAAATCATCAACCATGACACATGCATAGTCTCTCCTACCAAGACTTCTAGTACGACTACGACCAAACAAATCAATATGTAATAGTTTTAAGACTCTAGATGTGCTAATCTCATTCTTAGACTTAAGTGATTCACGTGTTTGTTTGCGTTTAATACAAGATTCACACAACTTAAAGTTGTCCAAATCAAGTTTAGGCATACCTCGTACTAGATTCTTACGTTGAAGTATTTCAAGAGTTAAGATGCCAATGTGTCCTAAACATATATCCCATAAATTCACATTTGGTTCATTTGACATGAAACATTTTACTTTAGCATCTAACATGTCATCCATAGATAATGTAAATATATTTCCTTCACTTTTTCCTTTTAATATAGTTTCTCCGTTTTATTGACAATGTTGTAATATGGATGAGAAAAACACACATCAAAACCACTATCATGAAATTGTGAAATGCTAAGCAAGTTGTAAGATAAGTTACTTACAAGAAACACGTTGGAAATTTGAAGAGTGCCTGGGTTTCGATTGTTCCCTTTCCAATGATCCTTCCTTTGTTGTTATCCCCAAAGGTTACCGATCCTCCTTTCGTAACCTTCTTCAATTTTGAGAACAAGGTCGGATCACCCGTCATGTGTCTCGAGAAACCACTGTCAAGGAACCACTTATTCGATGTATCTTTCAGTTTATGTGATCTCTGCAATGTGTATCAACAATTTAGATACCCTTTATTTTGGGTCCTTAAGGGTTAGTCGTTCAACCCTTTGCAAGAGTACTTTTTGGTACCCAAACATGGGTGACCTTTCTTGGTCTTACAAAAGGTTAGAAGAAAGATGAAGAAGCAATATAATATATGTTAGGAGCATTTCTATTTGGCCTATGGCCGAAATCATCATTGTGAGCATAATGTGATTTTCGGTTTACATGAATAGTTCGTGATCTAGATGCATTAGTATGATATGAATGTCACATATGAATTAATGGATTTCTTTCATATCTATATGATGCATGATTATACTTTGTACGTGGTGAAAAAGGAGTATGATGAGATATAACAGGTAGCATGCTAGCTGTCTTCTTAGACTGTACAATCGTCTTAAATGCATGTGATTTTTTAGATGAAGATAGAACAAAGTTTGTAGACTTTTTTGTATTTTATTATATTCAACATACCCTAATCCGCTTTTATCATTTTCATGCTTTTGAGAAGAAATAAGACGATCTAACATGCAAGTTCCTGTGTCGATTTGTTTTACCGTCTTTCCTAAGTTTCCATTTCTTGATTTCAAATTTGAAATCTCGGCTTTCGTTTCATTGTTCTCGGATGTCGATGATGAAATTTCAGACTTTAATGAACTTATCATGCAAGACGACTCTTCTTTTGAATCATTTAATTGACATACAAGATTTGTGTTAGAAGATTCTAACAATTTCTTGTCTTCCATTAACAATTTCTTTTCTTTTGCAAGAGTCTTAGTGAATTTATGCAACTCAAGATATTGACTAAACAAATTATCATAAGGGGGTTCAGAATCCGAATCGGAGTCGGAATGTACCTCATTAGATGCCTTGGATGCAAAGCATACTTGAGTAGTTTCCTCTTCGGTTTCTTCATTCTCAAGATTAGATGAATCATTCCATATGGAGGCTTTGAGAGCTCTTCATGTATTCCTTTGCTTAGGTTCTGAGACGGGTCTAGTTTTTGTCCAATCCTTGTCATGGTTTTTGTTCATTGGTTTCTCCTTGTTTGAGCAGTCATAGTATATGTCCAAGTCGTCCACTGTCATAGCATTTGATCTCTTAATTGTTATTCTTATTTTTGTTTTTCTTAGTTGATGTAGCCTTAGGTTTATTTTTAAATGACTTTCTCATAAACTTTCTTAAACCTTTAGCCAATAATATTAGATCTTCATTATTCGAATCTGTGTCACTGTCATCTACCCGATCAGAAGAAGTAGAGACGTATTCATTTGATTTAAATGCTATAGTCTTGCCTTGTTTTGATGATGATTCTGATTTCCTTATAGTGAGTTTGTTTTCATATACCTTTAGTGACCCGATCAATTCCTCCATTTTTATTGACTTGGTTTCCTTACTTTCTTCAATTGCGGTGACTTTAGGATCCTATTCGGATGGGAGGCTTCTCAATACTTTTTGCACCTTTTCCTATGAAGAAAATACCTTGACAAGAGACTCAAGAGAATTGTAGATGTTAGTCTATCTTAAATCCATATCGACAATAGATTCATTCGGTAATAATTTGAAGGATTTAAGAGTAGACATAAGCATATTTATCTTGAACTCTTTAACTTGACTAGTACCTTCATGTATCATTTCAAGACATCTCCATATTTCTTGGCCACTAGAAAAATTTGATACATAACTCGATTCACTTTTACTTAAACCATTTAGGAGAAGTTGCACAGCCTTAACATCCATACTCAATCTCTTTTTATCTTCTATAGTATATTCTTGCTTAGGTTTTACAACTTCCAAAGTGACACCATCAATCGTAGATATCTTAGACGGAACAAACACTCCGTCTTCTATGATGGACCGTAAGTCTATATCAAAAGCCATAAGAAAAAGTTTCATACGAAGTTTTCATTGAATAAAAGATTCACCATCGAAAAGGGGAGGCCTTTAGCTTGACATTCCTTCTTGCTCGGTTTTGTGACTAGTCGATGCCATCTCACAAAGATTGTTGTATCTTCTTATAGTGAGTGTAACTCGATCTGATACCACTTTTCGGACTTGTATAGCACCACTATAAGGGGGGTTGAATAGTGAGTGCAGAAAAATTTGTTTTTAAAACTTTTTGTTACCAATTACTCACTTCTGAAAACATATTCTGTTTTTAGATCCTATTTTATCTGAATGATCAGGTTATAGACCTCCAAAAGTCATGAAATTTGGTGACAATGTACTCTTAGGTGTTATGTATGTTTCATCAAAATTTCATATTAAAATTCAAAGTGTAAGGCCTTAAAGAAACTTTTTTACTCATACTCTGTCAATATACCAGAAACTGTTCCTTAAAATTAAAAATTTATTCCTATTAAATGACAACTCTAAATAATCTGAAACTTTTATGGAATGACCTTTAGTATGTACAATTTAATGTGTTTGAACAGTTTTTTAAAATTCCATTGGCAAGTATATCAACTACGTTGATGTTCTCAACCTTTGGAGATCTGAAAATCAGATTGCACTAGCCTCAGAACTTTGAACGTTTGGATGACTTATACTTATCCAAATTCAATGAAACTAGTCTCAAATGAAACCTAAGACCTTTGCATATGTTTCTGAAAAGTTTGATGATTTTTGAAAATTGTTTTCTGTTTTTACGGTGGTTATGAAGACAATGCAGAAAACAGGAGCTGAAAGTAAAAGTGCTGAAAAGAAAGAACACCTAGAATTTTTTACTGGTTCGGTCAAATCGACCTACTCTGGCCTTTGAGGACACCTTCCTCGGTATTCACTAATCACTAAAACACCTTAAGACAAAGGTGGATGGATTTACACACCAACTCCTTCAATATTCATCCTTCTTACAATGAACAAGCTCAAACAACCAACACAAATACCACCACAGCACTATTGAAGGTTTGATCACACATTGATGAACCTTGTACAAGAATAGGATATATGTGGGTGATAAAATCAAAGCCTATACAGAATTTGGAATGTAAGTATGATAGGCTTGAGGCTATGAGCAAGAGAAGATAATAGGAGAAGAAGAGAAGTCTTTCTTTGTACTTGCTTGACTATGAAAGTGAGGCTTGCACTGTCTTGAACACCTTGCTTCCTTTTATAGGTGTGATGAACGCCGCATATGACTGAGCTCTTCCTTGAAAATTTTCTTGAATACCCTAGGAAGATTCCTTGTATAGCTTTGTGACACACCTTTGATTACTTGGCAAAATGTCATTGGACAAACGATGTGTCTTTGCCTAGTTGTCACTCCGTGATAGGGCCTTCATTTTTCCACCTTGCACACATAAGATGACCTGAAATTTAATCATAAAAAATCTGAAAACATTTCAAATCAAAATATGTTAATTACCAATCAATCATAATGTGATTGCCCCTCATTGTTGGAATGATTTTGAAGACAAATCCATGCAAAAATCGGCCACACTAAGCATGTGCTGAAAACTTCAGCACTTGTTTGAATTTTAAATTCTTTCCTTGTGTGTCTTGGCCTTCTTCAATGTCACCAATCACTTGTGGATCATCTTCCACCAATCAAAGTGTCAAATAAGCTCCAACTAAGCTCCACACAGGTTCAATTGGCGTGCAAGAGCTCAGCTCACCATGTGCTGAAATTGTTTTTGAAATTTTGACACATAATGGTACAATATCTTTACATATATGGTAGATTTCAATCAACACTTAAATTATTTTCTAGAATACTCTAATGTGTCCTAGATGTGTAAAATGTGTCTAGATATATGTAAAAAAAATTATGAACAAACGTCCCATGTAAGTGTGTAGAAAAACGAATTTTCGACTTCCGCCGATTGCGCGCTTTTTCTCCAATTAGTCTCAGACCTCTTAGAAATGTATAATATGTTATGTAACATATAATATACATAATATAGTGGGTAATTATATCTCCAACATCTGAGAACAAAAATCAGACATGTGGTGATAAAATTTGAATTTGAATTTCCAACAAATCAAGGCAAATTGTAGGTAATTGATATGTATAACCATGGTGTGAATTTAGGGGTGAAATGGAAATGTGGTGCACAAAATTGTTGAGTGTTTGTAGTTTATATTGGCTGGCCATCTTTGTATGGTAAGTATGACACATGTCGGTGAAGGTTCGGTAGTCATCCAATGTCGCAATTTTCGGTTTATATACTTGTGACATGTCGGTATAATTATGGTAACTTGATAACATGTAATGTAAGATATGGAACCTGTATATACTGACAAATATGATGTGTATATAGTAGCGTGATATCGACATATGTTCATGAAACATCGGGATAGAAATATGTAGCTCATCTTTATAAAAGTATGTGTATATATATAACATATATATATGTGGCCGTGTGTGTGTGAGGCGGAGAGGACTTTCCATTCCAAATTTGTTGCCAAGTAGTTATGTCCAGATATATCTATTTAAGCTCTTCATTTAATGAACTAGTTAGTTCATCTCCTTAAGCACTTCATTAAATGAACTACTTTAGTTCATTTAACATGACACCTGAAAATAGTATAAACACAACAAATATTTACCATATGATATAAGCCTTAACGCTTCATGGCACGTTAGTACGACAATATTATATATAACCATATAAAGCATATCTATCATGTATGCATGTCATGTAATACTTAACTCATGCATTTCGAAAACACGTAACATTTAAATCATACATTTTCAAATCACTCAAACCTTAGTTTCTCAGCAGAGAATAGGGTAAGATGGCCCTAGATGAGGGTAGCAGTGGATGACACGGACGATGGGTTAAGTTTTTGAGGCGTGGACAGGATGGACAGCCATCGGACTCCAAGAGCAGCAGCCGCCTAGCAGCAGTTACCAGGTCCCACCCCTGTGTCCGACATGCGGCAAAACACATTCGGAGAGTGCTTGAGGAAGACATATAGCTGCTACAGGTGCGGAGATGCGGGTCAGTACGCTAGGCAGTGTACTGTCAGCGGCAGATGTCCCCGCAGAATACAGGTCCCCAGTCGAGGGGTAAGCCCTAAAGGAACGCCAGCGTCCATGTGATGACTGATACCCAAGTCCGAAAGGCGAATGACATCGTCACAGGTACAATTTAAATTTCAACGTTTTAAGTTTGGTTTGGAACTATTGTTGCCATACAGGATCTAGGTTCAGAATCAAAATGTTGACGCAAATGACAAGTAGGCTAGTTATGGCGTATGCTAATAGACATGATAAATGATATTACCGTAAAAGGTTTAAATAGTGGTTAAGCCTTAAATATTAGAATTACTAATATAATTTGATGATAACAGTGTCATTATAAAAATTGAAGTGAACATAGGAACACGTAAGTATTGTTGGATCTAGTAGACTCGAAATGAAATAGTGTAAACAGGCCAGTATTGGCCGCTATTCATACGAGATTTGATTGGATGAATCACTGATTTAGTTTTATACAACGTGTCTTGTCGCTTCTAATTTGAATGAAGGAATATCAATTACATCACCATATGAGTCTTACGTGTGTACCAAGTTAGTCAAACAAATCAGCAAAACATTCTAGCTAGAGACAGAGTAGCTAAAGCGATTCGAGCCTTTTGGTACTTTTTACCGATTGCTGAGGCACTGAGAAGCATAGCTGCTAAAGCACCTTTTGTTGAGAAAAATAGTTTGAGGAATTTACAAATACATGATTTAAATAGTACGAGTTTACGAAATGCATGATAAATTTATTACTTGACACGTTTTTGTGATATACATGCCTCATGTACTTTATATATATTGTTGTCGTACTAACAAGCCATGAAGCATTAAAGCTTACATCATACGGCAAACATTTGTTGTCCTTGAACTATTCTTAGGTGCCACTATTAATGAACTAAACTAGTTTATTAAGTGAAGTATTTAAGTTAATGAACTAACTAGTTCATTAAATGGAGATATATTTGGACAAAGTTTGACGGCAACAAATTTGAAAAAGAAAAGTCTCCTCCCTATTTGAGTATACACGCCTACACATATATATATATTATATATATATTCAGTTTTTTGTAAAAAAAGATGCAATAAACATATATTCCGACGTACTACCGACACGTTACATATATTACAAACGTACGTCAACGTCACACCACTATATACACCTCATATTTATGAGTATATTCAGTTCTTATATCATATGATATAAGTCATGGCTATGACAAAATTATTACAATACGTTACAAGGTTGTAAACCAAAAATTGTCGTATCGGGTGACTACCGAAACTTCGCGAAAGTGTCACGTACTTGCCATATATAGATGGCCAGCCCATATACTTCAAAAATGGCCACAAATTTTGGTTAACATGGTATACTCAGTCATGAAATCATTCAATGTTGGCACACACAAATCATCCCCAATTAAGACCAAATTTTGGATATTCCAAATTCAATTTTAAGCACATGGGGCACCCAATTTAATCAGCTATTAGAGCTTAATATTCAATTTATGTTATGTATATTATGTGTGACATAATATATATAACATGTGCAAAAATTTCGAATGTAATCGGAGAAAAATTGCGTAATCGACAAAAGTCAAAAATTCGGTTTTCTATGAACACAACACATGGAAGGTCTTTGGCATGACATGTAACATGTATCTAGACACTTTTTACATCTTCAAGACATATTAAAGTGTAATATAATTTTAAAATTAGGGCTTATTGGAATGTACTATATGTGTGTAATTATTGTGCAATATTTGACAAAGCTTGCCAAAATAAAATTTCAGCACATGTGCAGCGTTTCTATACGCCTACTACGTCCATGTTGGAGCTTAGGTGGAGCTTATTTGGCACTTATGTGATACTTTAATTAGTAGAAAATAATCCACACATGATTGGTGACATTGAAGAGGGCAATACACAAGGAAACAATTCAAAATACAACACATGCTGAAATTTCAGCACATGTTCCTTGTTATGGACGAATTCAGCATGTGTTTGTCTTCAATTGTCTTCCAAAATTGAAGGGGATTAATGTGTGATTGTTTGGTAACATTTTGAGTATCTTTTGGCACATGTTTTATGAATTGTTTTCAGATTTTTTTTTCAGCACATTAAAGGATGACAAGTTGGACCAATCATCAAGTGACAAGTAAGCAATATCAAGTCATTCTTCCAATCATAATGTGCCAAGTGAGCAAGATGGTGTCATATCTACACAAGGCAATAATCCAATGGAATTAAAGAGAATTATCCAAGAAGGAAGAATACCCTAAGGGGCGGTCACATGTGATTAAAAAGAAGAGAATAGTGCAAACAAGGCCAAGAACACAACTCTCATTTTCTCAAGATCAAGAAGCTCTTCTACTTTCTTCTTCTCTTTTCCTTTCTTTCTTCTTCTTCTATCAAGCCTATTGTTCATATAATCTTGATATTATATAGGCTTCGAATATACCATCCACACTCATTCATTGTTGTAAAAGGTTGATCAAGGTGTGATCAAACCTTTATTCGGTTGGTGGTGATGTTCGTGATCGATTTGTTTGGTTGTTTTTGTTGTATTGGTTGTAAAAGGATGGAGTTGGTGTATAACTACAATAACCTTTGAGTTAAGGTTTTTTTGTGTTTAGTGATAACCGATAAAGGTGTCCTCAAAGGCTGGAGTAGGTTGTTTTAGCCGAACCAGTATAAAATTCTCGGTGTTCTTACTTTCAGCACTTTACTTTCAGTTTTCGGCATTTGCATCATTTTCATTGAGCCAGTAAAAATATCAAACGAATTTCAGAAATCGTAAAATTTTGCAGACACATAGCCACACCATTTAGGTTTCATTTGCCGCAAGTTTCAACCCATTTGGACGAGTATAACTCAATCAAACTTGAATAGTTCTGAGACTAGTGCTATCTGATTTTCAAAGTTGCAAAGGTTGAGAACATCAACGTGATTGATATAATTCCCAAAGAAACTTTTCAAAACTGTTTCAACCCATTTAAATAGATATATTGACGGTCTTGTATTTACATTTTCAGACCATTTGGAGTCTCCAATCAATTGGAATAAAATTTTCAAATCAGAGTACTGTTTTTGGCAGATTTGCGCAATCTGATCACAAACGATTTTTCAAAGTCTTAGAAGTTGCATTTTAATCTAAAATTTTTAGGGGATACTCAAAACATCAGAGAGTAAAATCTCTCCAAAGTTCAGAATTTTTGAAGGTCTGTAACCTAGACTTTCAAACGTTTCAAATCAGAGATCTGAAAACAGAAATTGTTTTCAGAAGTTTCAAAAAAAATATTTTAAAAACAAAATATTTTAAAAAAAAAATTCCGCATCCACTATCAACCCCCCCTTCTACCAGTGCCTTGCCGGTCCTACACCTTTTTCTTACTGTTGTTAAAGTTTTTGGAAACAAGCGAGTTGGTGTGGCGCACAGAAGCATAGTGAATTAGAATGTCCTAAGATGCCTGAGTAATGACTTCTTAAGTTGAATCTTGGAATATGGAACGAATAGAGATAAGTTACGATTAAGCATTAAATCCTATGATAGGTCGATGATGCTACCGTTAGAAATAATGGCCTATAGAGACAAGTAGGCCTGACTACATGTGACAGTGTGTTGAAATTTTCTAAGTTGCAACTATAAATAATTAAGTTATGGATTGGACCCTAAAAGGGCGAGAACATCTTGTGTGATGCTAGCAAGCATTAAGTTGAATTGCACTAAAGTACACGAGTTCTAAAAATACATACTTTTTATAGGATTTGCTTTGTGAATAAGATGATTAAGTTAAGATTGCAATACTCAAAAGCACTAATCATTGAGGGTTGCTGATGGCAGAAGGTAGGAATTCTACATAGATTGACGATTGAGTTGTGAAATCATTCAGCATGGCAGCCATACCCTTAGGTTAGATTCTAGAGTTATAGAAAGATTATGTTATGAATTTAACATGCGGAGAGCTTGCACACTGGACATGAACTACCAGTACGCATTGTGAGTCAGAATGACCAAGTGTTGAGACGCCAAGTGACTCCCTATGTCAGGGTTCAGTGGAGTAATCACACAGAACATGAAGCGACTTAGGAGCTCAAAGAGCGGATGTGTGAGAAGTATTCGTAGCTCTTCGGCTAAGGTACGCAAGTTTCAAGGACGAAATTTATTGTACGAGGGAGAGTATGTTACAGCCCGGGAGGATGAAAAAATAAAAAAATAATTATCATTATTATTATTCCCATTAATTCCCTACCGTAAGTACCCCTAAAATCTCTCCTCATTTCCCTCCCCACTCCCTCCATAACCGCCCATCCCCTTAACTCTCTTAAAAAAATAAAACCCTTTTATCCACCCCACACAGACAGACACTCGGATACACACACACACACTCTTAACTTCTCAAACGCAAAAAAAAGAGAGAGAGAGAGAGGGAGAGGGAGAGAAAGGAGAGGAAGAAGAGAAGAAGAAGAAAAAAAAGGTGGGATATTCCAACATCGAGTCAAGGTACCTGTAGGAATAATATACCAAGAATAGAAGTAAGTACCCATCTTTATTTTCTATGTATTTTTCTTAATTGACCCTATTTTTCTTATACAATTTGGATCATATATTTGCATATTTGGTTGTTATAGATGTGTGTATGTACAAATATGATGAATGTGCAAATACATACATTTTTTTATGAAACGAGTTCATAGACTCTTGTATTTTTTATGATGCCCTCACTTATGGCAGACGAATACCGTTAAAACATAAAAGTTCAAAGCACACAAGATGAAACTGCTTAATGGATGAAAGATAATGATCGCCAAATCGCTAATGGGACAGGGAAAAAAGTGCCACCCAAAAAGGATATGATATGCCTCATTAAAACCTTGGCAAGCAAAACCACCCTTGTGGATAAAACCTTGCACGAAGGAAAAAGAGTACATATTTATCCGATTCAGGATAGCAAGTGTACAATGAAAAGAACAGCCCGGAGTTGGAAGTTGGTGATGTCCTTCGTCGGAACATAAGTGATCATGAGTGTCCACCATCATCCATGCAAAAAACATGTGAAATGTGTGTGCCGGAAAATATGCAAGGGGAAACAACAAGAGTAATAAAATCAAAAACATACCCAGCCTGCCTGCATCCAGTAGAATGCAGGCAGCAATTATGTTGAATTGTCAATCCATATGGAAGACAAAGACGTCAAACATGTCGAAGATGGCCAGTGGTAATATCCATTGAGACACAACTGCGTACAATGGGTGGTAAAGATGTCGGAGTTAAGCAACATGTGGAAGCATTGGACAAACCATGTTGAGCTAAGTAATGTGCTGCTAAATTGGCTTCTCGATATGTATGTTGAACTAATGTTTGAGTATGTCATACCAAGATATACAACTTATGTAAATGATATGCATGTGGCGTAGGAGCCAAATCAGCGAGAGATGCCAACTGCGCCTGAAAATCTTTCTCAAGAATAATAGGCGAATGAGAAGGTAAGAAGTGTAGGAGGCCCAAAAATGCAGCCTGCTGCGAACGGTGCAGATAATGGTAACCGAAATGATATTGCACTTATGCATGCACCAGAAGAGTCTCGTAAGATTGCACACCCGCAGCAAATCGTCTCCCCTCTGCATCCATATTAAGCTTTAATCGTCCAGATGGTGGGGACAGCCATCGCACCACTTGGGTCCGATGTGTATGCAGTGGAGGTAGCAGACCCAAACTTTGCAGCAAAAATGAACCCGAAGCAAGCTTCGTACCGTCTATTGTCTTCCCCCAAAGATAAATGTCAGAACGGATTACGGACATAAGAGAGATTGCACTCCAAGTAGTGTCATTACCATATATAATAGATGTGTAAGAGCGCCAAATATTAAAGACAGTAATACCATGAACAATAATTTGCAAAACTCCCTTCACCGAATGAGAAGAAAATTGAAGCCACCATGACATTAGATATTGCCATATTTGTAAGCCTGCCGGAAATACTACATCTGAACAGGATGAATAATGTACCCATATGGAGCGAATATTCAAACATTGCAAGAGCAAATGTGAGACCTCAGCCGATGGCTGCTTACCAAGTGGACAAATGGTTGGATTTATCACAAGAAAACGACATCAATAGTCTTCCAATTGCAGCACTCTATGCGACAGCCGCCAGAGAAAGTTACTGATGGACGGCCGCTGCCTTTTATGCCAAATAAACTTAGAGGAAAATAATTTCGGACAAGCTTCTCGACACAATTCAAAGGCCGAAGGTAAAGAAAAAAATACCAGAAGGAGTGAGCTGCCAAATAAGTATATCACCATACCAATAACAATTCGAAATACAGTGTGGATGAAATCGGCGAATTAGCTTCCAAGTAAGAGAGTCATATAAGCGCGGTATGTAATCATCCCAGGTACCATATCTTTCCGCCATGTACCTACTCCACAATGTTGTCCACTGATGATAGTGCCCTAATATGCAAAAACAATACGCATCCTGTAATGTGTGTAAATTACCTTACTCCTTGGGAGTTTGAATGCAAGACCAAGAGACCTAATGTCGCTTAGGTCCCCAATAAAACTTTGCCATTTTTCAATGTATAATATGCAGAACAGACTTTGGCAGCCTGTCAGTAGCCATAACATGTAATGCTAAAGATGCTAAGACATAACGCAACAAAACTAATCCACCTGCTTGAGATAATTGCTTGTTTTGCCATCCATTTAGACACATGTCTATATGCTGTAAAAGTGTAGTGCAATGTTGTGCTCGAGTTATTCCCTTATACAAAAAGGATCCAAGGTAGCGAAATGGTAAAGATGTTTACAGCATTTCAAGTAGAGACTCAAAACGATGACGTCGGGCCGACGATGTATTCGCAGATACTATAAAGCGACTCTTCTGTAGATTTACTTTTTGTCCTAATGCTGTCCAATTTTCAGACAGGAAATCCTTAAACGTTTGAAGGTTATGAAATTCCCCATGTAAAAACACTAATAAGTCGTCCGCATATGCCAGATGTGTAATATGAAAAGGCATGCGTTTCAATCTGAATGGACTTACGCGTCCCAATGCTACCTGAGCTTTCCGCCCCCCCCCCCCCCGACTGAAGCCTTCTGATGCCAAAATGAAAAGCAAAGGTGATAAAGGATCCCCTTGTTTCACCCCTCCAGTAGGACGGAAAAAACCACATGGAAATCCATTAATCAAGATTGAAAAACATGTACTGTGCAAATGATTTAGAATTAAGCGAATAAAAAAAGCTGAGAAGCCAAAGGCCGACAATAATAACTCCAAATATTTCCAGTTCACTCGATCAATGGCTTTCATCATGTCCAGCTTTAAACAAAGCCGGTTGCCTGCTCCCCAACGGTCAAGCATATGTATCATCTCCTGTGCAAGGAGAACATGGGAGGAAATGTCGTGACCTTTAAGAAAACCTATTTGCTCCGGTGAAATCAGCTTATGAAGCAAAATATTTAGTCTGGTAGCAATGATACGTGTACATATTTTGCTCTTAAAATTTGCCAGACAAACGGGACGATAGCCGCTGAATGTACGTGGTGCATCACCCTTTGGTAACAAAATAATAAAAGCATTAGCCCTGATTACAGGCTGTTGAATCCCTAAGAAAAATTCTGGGACCGTCTTGATCACATCAAGATGAATATATCCTAACATGCACGGAAAAACATATAATGGAATCCATCGGGTCCAGCAGCACTCTAAGAATCTAAGTACCAGACTGCGTCTTTTACCTCCCATTCCTGCAGTAGCTGTGTAAGGTTGACGTTATCGGTGTACATCACCACCTGGGGGATATGGGCTAAAAGATTATTGTGATTGCCTGTAGATTCCTGGGTAAACAAAGCAGTGTAGAATGTAATTATCTATTGCTGTATAGACTCATGGGTATCACATAGTATATCATCCGACGTGTATATTCACTGAAGACGCATTTTACAGCTTCGACCTTTCACCACGGAATGAAAATATTGCGTATTGGCATCACCATCCTGTAACCATCTGAGTCGTGCCTTTTTTTCCCAAAAAATCATACTCCTATTTAGAGGCTAATTATATAGTTCGCTTTTGCCTGGTGGTATGCATGCCGATTGTCACTGGTGGGATCATTGTCAAAACTTTATTCTGCATAGCGCATCTCAGTCTCAGCCTGCTGCAGTCTATCAAAAATATTGCCAAAGATATTCTTGTTGCATGATTGGATATCATGTTTTAGTCGTGTTAACTTCCTGTAAAATCCATACATGCCACCAATTGTTGGGTAAGATATCCAAACCTCCTTAACATATGCATGGAAGTCTGAGTTATCCAAAGATACAGGAAAATGAACAACATAATATAAGAAGAAGCACATAAGACATAATGTTAAGGAGACATACCAAGGCTACCTACGCCAATAATGGACATAGGCAAGCCCCAATTTTGAACGCCAATCCATCATGATACTCATAGACGGAAATTAGGAAGAGTGGCATCCAAGATCATGGATCCTCGCACATCGCAAGACAGAGAAGATGCCGATGAATGTATTGTTGCTCCTGCAGCACGCAGGCCATAACGCGCTAGCATATGCGTAGCAGTGTTTGCCTCACGTGGACAATAGCAGAGAGTAGACGCATTGAGGCATAGCAACATGATAGTCCTCCGTATATCCACTGAACAAGACCCATTATATTGTGAAGGATTGGATATTAAATTAAGTAACATTCTGCAATCAGTTTCAACATATAGCCCATCATATGTCATGGCATAGAAGAGAATAGAGTAGAGCAAGGCCATAAGTTCAGCTCGAACAGGCGTAACACACAGTAATGCTAAGCGAACCGCAGAGATGAATGTTCCAGAATCATTACGTAGCACAGCACCCGCTGCCGCTCCGCTGCAGCCAACAGTAGCATCCACGTTTAATTTCATTCTACCAGAGGGGGGCAATGTCCACCCCACTAACCTGAGACGGCGAACCGTTGTGTGTGGCTAAAATCCCTGATCAGCTAAATAAGGAATGGGCTGCATAAATTTATGATCTTGCACGGAAGCACACCAAGAATATATATGACTACGTACTCGATCAAAGAGATGCCGATAAGAAAAGATGTTGTCACCAAATCTGATGGTAGTATACTCTTTTCAAATAACCCAGAGTACCAATACCAGAATTACCGCCCAGAAGTTACCCATCATGGTAGCAGCCGAAGCTTGACGCCACCGACAAATTAAGTAAGCTTGAATAGTGAACTGACGAGGTAAAGGACCCAAAAACAATACCACAACCTCAACCCACAAAGATTTGATTTCTGGGCACTGTAAAAATAAGTGATCCTTAGTGTCCGAATGTTGCAAGCAAAAGACACACTGCGAAGGATATATAGTCTGCCATGCTCGAAGGTTGTTGGTTACGAGGAGGGAACGGCACCATAATCTCCACAAAAACACTTTCGCACTCAGAGGAGAAGGAGACCACCAAATGTACTCGGAAAACTCAAGCAATGGGGATTCTGCATGAAGCAAGTGATATGTTGATTTAATGGTATAGGTACCGGTAGAGTCAGCAACCCAGCTCAGTCCATCCGGTGAATGCTCAACGTTTGCATGCATGTAAGAATGAGTATTACAAAGTCATTTCCAAACTGTTGAATCGTAGATATGGGTATATACACTATTGCGCTGGCCATATTTGGCCCGGCTGTATGTGGCCCATAACGAGCCAGATGTATGATATTTCCACCAGAGAAGGCCATGATATTCTCTTTGAATCAGTTCTAAATTTCTTATACCTAGGCCACCATGCTCAACCGGACGACAAATATGATCCCATGATGACCATTGATGACGACCATTCCACAAGAATGTAGACATTTTTTTATTTAAAGCCGTGATGACACTTTTGTGTAATCTTGAGCTTGCAATGATATGAATTGGCATTGTTGCTAAGATATGCTTGATTCGTATTAGCCTTCCCGCCATAGATAACAATTTGGATGACCAAGCATTATGACACATATCAAAATGTGCTAACAGAGCAGTACAATATGAAGATCTATTTACTCTTTTATGTAAGTAGGACCCAAGATATTTAATTGGCAACACTGCCAAACGCATACCAAGTGCTTGTGCCACTCTTGGTCCAGTCACTGACTTTCCAACAACCAATTGACTTTTGTGATAATTAACCAACTGTCCTGAGGCAGACTGATAGGTATCCAAGAATTGTTGGAATTTGTGCATGTTTGCGAGAGTGCCAGTCAAAAAGATGACAAGATAATCTGCAAAACCCAAATGAGTTATTTGTGGCGCCCGTCCCACATGGAAACCTCTCAACTCACTCGATCGAATCAGCGCATTGATGCCGCATGAAAAACCTTCTGAGGCCAGTATAAATAACAAAGGCGATAATGAATCACCTTGTTTAACCCCCCGTGTGACAAGGAAAAACCCACTGGTTTACCATTGATAAGAATTGAACAACGTGTGGCTGCTAAGTTATTCAATATGATCCTGACGAGCTTAGCATCAAAGACGAATTCAAGTAAAAGCTGCCGGAGATTGGTCCAATCGACTCTGTCAAAAGCCTTTGCCATGTCTAATTTAACTATGACATGACCACCATGCACATGCTTATCTAACATGTGAACAATTTCTTGGGCTAGAAAAATGTGTTCTGTGATACCACGTCCTTCTAAGAATCCAGCCTACTCCGGAGAAATAAGACGCGGTAATAAATTTGATAAGCACATCGCCAGCAAACGTGTAATGATCATGGCCAAAACATTAGTCAAGCAAATTGGCTGAAAGTCATTAAATGATTGAGAATTTGATACTTTGGGAATAAGAGTAAGAAGAGATGCAGCAAGTTGGTTGGGGGTGTAACTCCAAGAAAGAATTCCCGAACCGCCTTATGTACATCGAGTTTAATTACTTGCCAGAATCTTCGATAAAACGAGCCCGGGAAACCATCTGAACCTGCTACACAGGTTGGGCTAAGATCCCAAACAGCACCTTGTACCTCCTGAAGATCCGGCAAGGCAAGGAGGGCTGCATTATCTGCATTTGTTAAAATAGTTGGAATATATTGGAGTAGAGAAGAAGGATGCGTTAGAGTTTCCGTTGTAAACAAATTTTGATAATATCGAATTGCTTCCTGTTCAATGTCTTCAGGGGATTGATATTCAATGCCATTTGAAGCAACAATTCTACTGATCGTTTGACGGCGCCTTTTGTCCTTGACAATTTGATGAAAATAATGAGTATTAGCATCACCCTTTTTCATCCATTTTACATTTGCTTTTTGCTGCCAAAACATAGTTACGCGATGCTTCTGTTGCTTCAAAGATTCCATACTTCTACGATACAACTCTCGGGATTCAGCAGTTGGACAGGCATCATACTCCTTTTCGCAGCGAAGGGCTTCAGATTCTGTATGTGCAACAGCATCAAAGATATTGCCAAACATATCCTTATTCCACTGTCTCAAATGTTGTTTAAGTTGCTGTAGCTTAAAACAATAGCCTCGCATACTTCCGATTGTTTCATAGGACTGCCAGTGATGAGTGACAAATCGATCAAAATCTGAATGTGTGGCCCATGCATCCAAATATCAAAAAGCAGCGGAGGTGATAGATCTTTCGGCTGAACCTTCAAGATAAATAGGGCAATGGTCCGATGTTGTACGACTAAGGTGTTGATAGGAAACTTAGGGGTGTACATGGTCCGGTCCGGCCGGTTTTTGGACATATTACAAACCGAACTTTTTACAACGGTTTGGGAATTACAAAACCAAAACCGGACCTGAACTGGTCAACAAACTGTTTGACCAGTCCAGTTTGGTTCCAGTTTTTTTCCAGTTTATGTAATTAACAAAAGCAATATTAGTGCCTTTCCTTTTTGTGTTTTTTCATCCTCAAGAAATAGATTCTTCTTTAAAACATATAAATCCTTGATGTATAACCCCTACACTTGCTGTATAACCCCTGCACCTAACAGTATCACCTTTCTTATTTTTATTCTGGTCCAATTTGAACATGTGTTAGGATACCTTATTTATAGTGACTGCAATATTCAACCGTGTAACAAACTCTCTGAAGAGTAATGAGCAAATAAGTCCAAGAAAATGTACATGAAAACGAAAGCTACTAAAGGCAGTAACCAACGGTCCAACATGGCGAAAAAGTGGAACCATGATTGTCTCGATCTCTGTTCTCTGTTAAGCATTTCCAAAAGCTATTCAAACTCACTTAGAAACATCAATTGCTTCTGGCTACCAGTCACGGGCCATTTTTCAAAAGGCCCTTTACGAAAAATCAGAGGCAATGGTATGAACCCCATAAAAAAGAGACCTCTTTTTCAATTAAAAAAGAATCGCAACCTAGAACTGAAACCCTAGAAAAAAAATCCTAAAGTAAAGCAAATGAGTGCAACCAACAGAGAAATTCAAACAAACATATTTAACGACAAGAAGATATACGCAAAAGATTTAGTTAAAGCTTAAGTAATTAATTCAGTAAGATGAGGAATTGAAAAGCAAAAATAATCCGGGATGGGACGATGGAAGAGAATAGAACAGATTAACGAACGGCAGTGTGGACTGTGGAGGCACCAGACGGCAGACGCGAAGCAGGTGGAGGCACTAGACGGCAGACGCGAAGCAGGTGGAGGCACCAGATGGCAAACATGAAGCAGGTGGAGGCCTGGAGCTGGATTGGAAATGGCAATTGGAAACGCGATTAGGGGTCTGCGGTTGCACAGAAGTTGGGGTCTTGAGGAGAGGAGTATTTTGATTTTTTCAATTAGGTTTGTTGAAAGTTAAAAGTGAAATGAAACAGGCAGGGAGCAACGGGTAGAAGAAGCCAGAAGGTTTTAAGCAATAGGCTTAAAAATAAAAAAAATGATATAATATATATAATATAAATATAGTAAACCGGTTTCGGTTTAGCAGTTTTAAATTTTTAAAACCAAAACCAAACCGTAAAAAACAGTCCGGTTTTTCCTTCACATATAAACCGGCTGTTAAACTGCGGTTTGGTTTTAAACAGTTTGGTTCGGTGTAATTCGGTTATCCGGTCCGGTTTTTATAATTTTTGTTCAGCCCTAAGAAAACTGTGTTAAATAGATCAAAGAAACTCGGCGAACAAAGATACCTATCCAATCTACGCCACACCCGACCCAATCCTCTCCCATCACTCCAGGTGAATGTTGAGCCTTGATAATTAATAGCTTGAAGTGAACAAGAGGATACACAATCATTAAAGTCTTGCAATGTTCTAAGAGGTGGAGAAGATCGACCTTTATGCTCTTCTAGCGATAAGAAAGTATTAAAATCACCTCCTACCAGCCAAGGGACATCAAGTTCCGCATGTAATGCTGCAATATCTTCCCATAGCGGACGACGCGACGCAACAGAATGCAAGCCATATACAAAAGTACAACAAAAATTATCTCCTGTTGGAATCCATTGAAAATACATGGAGTGATTTTGAAAACCCATACAATCCCTTTCCATTCGCAAAAAAGCAAAACTTCAGAAAATCCATATTTTATCCTGAGAAACTGAAACTGCTTGCGTGAAACCAAATTTTAAACGATAAAATAACAACGATGATGGCCTTGATTTAGGCTTAATAAGAACTAGACATGCAAATTATAACGACGCAGCAACGATAAGATACGTTGAAGTGAGGTTCGAATACCACAAACATTCCAAATCATAATCTTCATTGGGACGTTAAGCAGTCAAAAGAATTAGAGAGAGTTGACCTGGATCTTGTGACTGGCGGGGAGACTGGGTCCAGATTACGCCGTGGCCTATGTAGTAGTCATGCCAGAGGCTGAAACTGCTTGTCTGAGGTCATGTCTGCAGAAATAATAGCTTGATCAACATGAGGGAGATCTGAAGAGACAACTGCCTGAAGTATATCATGCATAACTTCTGAAACAACAGCTACGGCAGAAAGGTCTGCACTCTGCGTCTCCCGCCAACCAGGGTGGGCTGGTGTAACCTCACTATCAGAGAGTGATGCTGTTTGTGGATTATGAAGTACATCTGCAATAAAACTGTCATCAACTCCCTGGAGTCATGAAATATCCTGAACATATGTGACTGCACGTGGTGCAGTCAAATCCGGCGACGGTAAAACTAAGATATCATCGTTAGCTTGATGTCCAACTGGTTGCGGTTGTAAATCTGGGATATCATCGTTAGCTTGATTTCAACTGGTTGCGGTTGTTTCTTAGGAGTCCAGCGCTGCTCCGACGCTTTGAATGTACCAGATGGTACTTCCTTTGTTTTCTGCTTTTCTGTACTGTCCTTGGATTTCTGTACTTTTGTTGAGGGCACTATATTGCGATCGCAATCTGCAACCTTATGACCCAACCTGCAGCACTTCGTACAATATGAAGGCAAGTCTTCATAGATCACCTGCTGTTGAAGCACCCTGTTTAACGCATGTATAAAAACTCTAGAAGGCAGCTTTTGTGAAACATCAATTCCAATACACAAACGAGCAATGGAAGGCCGAAGAGACTTCGCAGTTGCAGTGTCCAGTTTCATTGGCGTTCCCAACATCCGTCCAATTTGCATCAACACTGACTTTTGATGAAAGTGTACCGGTAGTCCTGGGAATGACACCCACACCAGCACGATTGGTACATCCACGGTAGGATCATATGTTGGCGTCCATTTAGTAACTCTCATGTATTTCCGTGTGATCATCCAACTTTGTCTAACAAAACACCGCAAATAATCATGTTCATACTTGAAGTGCAAGATCATATGTGTAGAGTCCAAGAGTCCCACCTGCACCAGGCCATTAAAACCGATCCGATCCATGGTTGATGGAATGGTAGCGATCGGAGGTTTGCCATACCAGAAGGTTTCCACTATTGAAAATTTGTATGGTGCCGCCAATGAAGCAATTTTATCATCCGTAAAGGATATCATTGGATTGCCCTTATACTTCTGAATCGGTTTGTTATGAATGGGTGTGGCAGTCGACATGTGGAATAGCAAAGCAAAGCTCTTTTTCACAAGTTGATTTGCTGTAGCCATCAAGAACAGAAAAGATGTGGTTTTCAGCGAGGAATGGGAAAGAATGAATAGAGAAGAAGGAAAAGGTGAGTAGAAGAGACGGAAGAGCAATGTTGATCGGAAACTACAGCCGCCGATCGGTTGGTCCGCCATTTTCGTCGATTGCCGCATCGCCATTTTTTATTATCCTCCAGGATGTTTTAACAAATAGGAAGCAAAGAAGAACCATCATATTTTCTTATATATATATATATATATATACACACACACATATATGTATGTATGTATGTATGTATGTATATTTGTTTGTTTGTTTCGGCTCTCCCCCACCAGTGGTGCTGGAGAAAGTGCGATCTTCCTAACCTACTTCGCCGGCAATGGCCGGCGATCCCCCATCATTCACCAAGTCTTTTGCATCCATTGTCTCTGCATCCTCTATTGCTTTCCCTACTCGTGAAGTCGGTAGATATAAAGGTTCTCCATCAATGCAATTCGCATCGTCCGAAATTGAGGAGTTGGCAATCCGTTTTTGATATGCATTTGTAGGAACCTTTTGGCGTGGCATGCCGGCAATGGCGGTAGTTTGCAAGACGTTGGACATAATCGGTTTTCAAGGTACGGTATCCATTAGCTGATTAGATGACTCACATATCTTGTTGAATTTTGATAAGGAAGAATATTACACCCGTTGTTGTTACCATGGAACTTGGCGTATCCTTGGCTATGAGATGAGAGTGACAAAATGGATGCCAACATCTAATCCTAAATTTGAGATACCTGTTGTACCGGTGTGGGTCTCTCTTCCCGGATTGCTTATTCATTTACATGATCAATGGGTGTTGTATGCAATTGTCCGCTCCATTGGTAGGCCGATCAAGGTCGATACAACCACTCTAATTTTTCATCGTCCTTCAGTGGCTCATGTCTATGTGGAATTGTACGTTACACAAGAACAACCTGCAAAAATTTATGTGGATTGTGGAGATTAATTGTTCTTTCAAGCGGTGCTCTATGAAGATTTACCCTTGTATGGCATGAAGTGCAGAACATTGGCCACAAGGAGGGTCATTGTGTCGATCACGTGTCTGAGCTGCAATACTAAAACCATTGCCATCTAAGAAGATGTTGCAACCGAAACCTGCGCCCGATCAGCCAGAGTCGATCCATCAACCATGTGATGATGTGCTGTCGCAGCCCACACATACGCAAGATATATGTCGGCTAGGTCAAGTTGCGGAAATAATATTCCTAATGATACTGTGGACGAGGGAGAATTGGGTCATAGCTCAAATACTGATTTACCAAATGTTCCACTAAATGATTCATCTAATGCACTGTCGGTCTCCTAAGAACTCTCCCAGCGTATAAGTCGATTACCACCATTGCCTCCAGTTGAAGAGCTCATAGCATGGTTGGACAAACCTCCTGACGAGTCGGGTTTGATACCAGTGATATCTAAACGCCATCCTCGAAATCAACTAGATTTGCCTCCGTTGCCTCCCTCAGCTATTCTTACTCGCTGTGCTACCCGGTCGCCTCACTTGAGTGGTACTTACATTTCTTCTCAATGAATATTATGACATGGAATGTCTGCGGTATTCGGTCTTTGTTGCCTCGATTAATTCATTTGATCCGTTCACATCATTTAAATCTTTTAGCTCATCTATCAAATCATGTCCGGTATTGCATGGAACTAGGTTTTTCTCAATCTTTTGCTTCTACAGCGGGTACCATATGGATCTTTTGGAGGGATTCGCATTTCCGCATTGTAGATATTCATGAGGAAGATCAATTGTTACACTTGCATTTCAGTTACTTACCTACATAGTTCTCATTTTGGTGGGCGATTGTATATGGCCGGCATACGGTTGCCCTCTGTCAGACACTTTGGCCTGCATTACATTTACATGCTCAGGTGCATGCTACACCTTGGTTATTAAGTGGTGACTTCAACACTTTTCGATCACTGGAGGATCACAAGGGTCATTCACATCCGATTCTGTCTCATTTATAAGATTTTAATGATTGTATAGAAGATTGTGGGCTAATGGATCCCCCGTTCCATGGCCCCCGTTTTACTTGGACTGGTGGCTTAGGTCTTGGCCATGTGCAACAGCATCTAGATTGGGTGTTCATTAATTCTTTATTCTATGATACTTTTGAGGATTTAAATCTAACACATCTTGCGAGGCACCCTGTGACCATTCTCCGCTGTTACTTATATGTGCCACCCTGGAGGTGGCTGGCCCATGATCGTTTCGATTTTTAGGCACTTGGCTTTTGCATTTCTATTTTTTTGAGAGTTATGGTGAATGGCAACAGCGCGCATTGGTGTCAGTTTAGAGTGGGCGTTATAGCAATTTCAACTGGAGGTTGCTCGTGGTCGATTGGCTACGGGCAACTTAGGTATGGTTTCCTTTCTCTCGTCATGCTTATTCTGTGGACCACATTCGTAGGTGTGTTTACATATATTTTGTGCACTCTGCATGAGGTGTTGGATGCCAAAGGCGATGGAAAAAAGCGTCATATTGCTTGCTGTTGACATGAAGGATTCCGTTGGCTTTCCTGTATATCTACATCACCGGCGACCTGCATGTCTCTTGCCGATCCCGGACAATGTTTCTTTTCATTATTTCGTCTCATCCACAATTGTACTCATTATTTCCTCAACCATCTATTCATATAAATATGTATGCTTTTTCCTTCGTCAAGGTTTTATCCACAAAGATGGTTTTACTTGACAAGGTTTTAATGCGGCATATCGTATATGACTGGAGGTTGCGCATACTTACTTTTCTTCATTCGCTTTTCTCTTATGATGACAATTGCTTTTGATGTAATATGGTTTCCCTCCACCATAAGAGAGGCTTTTGAATAAAATTGCTTTACATAAAAAAATGATGGCTCTTCTTTGGCGACAGCATGAAGATGATCGATTGTCTGGTAACTCTGCTTGTCCTATTTGCTATTTTCTGTTTTATCAGCACTCTTTTATCATCCTGTTCTCAATTACGCAATCATTGGATTGAAAATTTCCAAAATACATGGCGCCGCCATGGCATCTGAGAAGCGATCGTTCGCTTCAATTCTTACGGCTCCGGCAATAAGTCTCCCTCCCCGCGATATAGCTCGCTTCAAAGGTGTTCAAGCTATTAAATTCACCTGCGAGGAGGTTAATGCACTAGCGGAATCCTTCAAATACTGTCTTGTGGGAAGTTTTGGCATGGTCGTCCAAAGATTGATGCTATACATAAATGTTTTGAAAGAATTAGTTTCATGGCTTCGATTATGATAACTTTGTTGGATCCAACCCACATACTTATGAAATTCGATTCTGAGCTGGATTACTATCAGTGTTTTACGCATCATGCGTGGACAGTTTTGGATTTTCACATGCATGCTACCAAATGGTTGTATGATTATGAGCCTAAAGTTGATATTCCTATTTATCTCCATAAACAAGAGGCATTGTTTGAGATTTCTAAAATGGTTGGAAGTCTGCTGAAGGCAGATTCAACAACCATGCAGCTTCTTTGTCCTTCGGTAGCTCATATATACGTTGAAATCGACGTGTCACATGAATTGCCTCAACGCTTATATATTCAATGTGATGAATATAATTGTTTCCAACCAGTGGAATATGAAGCATTGCCTGCCTATTGCACATTATGTTGGCCTCTAGGGCACTCCACCAATTCCTGTACGACGCATTAGTGTATGGATGCTCAACCTGATCAGCCTCCTGTGATGGTCTCTAACCTGCCGCCTAAGTCTAAAATGACTGATGCTCAACCCGCTCAGTGCTGGACCCCCAAGAAACACCCTGCTACGCATACCATTGCTGACGTCTCTGCAGAAGACGTTCCTGCTGCGACAACAGAGCAGCTGATTTGTGGGCTACCAAATCAAGCCACGGATGATAGTGAACACCCTATCGCTCATTCCCCTGTGCCTTCCATGATAATACTAGATGAACCATCAAGCTCACACAATATACAACTTGCTGAGGTTTCGCATGCTCAGGATTTAGATCACTTACTATGCACTTCAACCACGGTTATGGCTACTGTAGAGGAGGATCCAGACCCAATCTTATCGCATGCCTCAAATTTTGAGATCTATGATGATCATTCGATAGATACAAAGGAATTCGTACGGGTGTATTGGATGTCGCTAAAGTGGTATCTAACACACCTCCACTAGATGATGGCTCCCTCAATATAGAGCATCCGGATATTGCTCATGCTATTGATAACTTGTTGCAAATACGTACTAGACGCTCGTGTCATAAGAAAGGGGATATGCCTGCGGCACCCCCCTTCGGTTGTTACACGTGGAGCCTTGCAACGTTCTTCCACTAAATTCCTTTTACATGAGTCCCAATGAATGTACTACTCTGGAATGTTCGAGGGGCTCGCACCTCTGTTACTTGTATACTTTCTTTCATTTAGCAATATAGTCTACACATATTGATTCTTATCGAACCTAAACTCCGGCCAGCTAGATTGGAATATCGCCGGTTGCAGTTTGGTTTTTCACATGCTTGCTCTTCTACTAATGATAACATTTGGATTTTCTGGAGGGAATCTTTTTTAGATCTTATTGATACTCGGCATGGTATAAAAAATATGTCTCTACACTTGCGATGGCTATCTAGTGGACATGATTTTTGGTTTACAGCAGTTTATGCCCAGCATACAGTGGAATCCCGTCAACCCCTATGGGATCATTTAACATTATTCCGGACAGGAATCTCGATTCCTTGGCTGCTTGGGGGTGATTTCAATACATTTCTTTCTTTGGATGAACATAAGGGTGCGTCTACTCCGGCCTTGCCAACCCTGGCTGATTTCAAGCAATTTGTTGAATCCTCTGAATTGGTTGACATACCACTTCAAGGCTCACGGTTTACTTGGACTGAAGGGCGGGGCCTAGGTTAAGTCTGGCGTCGCTTGGATCGCTTCCTTTATGCGTATGGATTCTCTGATATATTCGGCAATGCCTTGGTCTGGACTCTACATTGGGCCACATCTGATCATTCTCCTCTTTTACTTCAGTGCACGTTGGTTGATTCATCAGGCCCATCCTCTTTCCAACATTTGGATGCCTGGTTGACGCGTGATGATTTTGCTGGCTTTGTACGATCATACAGAAGATCATATCCAACCGTGCGTGGTATGTATGGCTTTTATACTAAGCTACGACAATTAAAGGTGGATTTGCGGCAGTGGAATAAAATAGTCTTGGGGAACATTTTTGGTGATTTATTAGTAGCGGAGGAGGAGACGGTAAACGCTGAGCGGGTTTATGATGCAACCCCTATGGCAGATAATCGTACAACATATCACTTGGCCAAAGCACACCTTCTGAAGAGACAGAATGGGCACATCATTATTGGAAACAAAAAGCCAATATTCAATGGATAAAGGAAAGAGACACTAACACTGCTTATTTCCATCAAGTGGTCAAGGCAAGGCGACAATGTCAGGCAAGTATCAATATTAGAAGGTCTGACAGAATAGAATGTGAGATATCTCAATCCATTCAAGATGAGGCGATTGGTTTTTTCTGTCACATATTTAGCGCGGAAGCCACGTGTGATCATGACACTCTATTGCATCATATACTCCACATATTGACACAGAATGATAATGAAGATCTTTTTATACTGCCGCAACCTGATGAAGCCCAGAGGGCAGTGTGGCAGTTAAGCCCATCCAGCGCTTCTGGCCCAGATGGTTTTCATGGCTCTTTTTATCGGTATTTCTGGGATATCTTGGATTTAGACGTACTCCTTGCGATGCAAGAATTTTTCTTAGTCATTAGAGTTCCAAATGTAATGGCAGCATCTTTGATATGTTTCATACCTAAAATCACCGTATGTTTAACAAATTTCCCCTCTGAGCAAGTGCTAATGACGAAGGAAATGGTTCATATTTTGGACCGTAAGTGTCGTGGTGGACAGGTTTGTTGAGAAATATGTTTGGATAATTTTCAAAGTCATGATTTTAAGTGGTAAATACATAAAAATATCATACATGATGATATATGTGTTTAAAAGTTGAAAAACTTGAAAAAGTTGACATCGATCTCACAGGTTGTTGCACATCGATCGATCTATGTACATAGATCTCTCACATCGATCGATCCATGTAAGGCAGTGAAAGTTCAGGACCTTACGGTGAGACATCGATCTCTAAACCTGAGACGCATCGATCGATCGATGTACATCGAACCCCCACTTCGATCGATCGATGTAGGTCAGAGATAAAACCTGAACCTTTCTGTGAGACATCGATCTCTGAAGCTGAGGCACTTCGATCGATCGATGTCTAGGGTGTTTAGAAATAATTTTATGAAGTGTGATAAATTGGTTGTTTTCATTTTCACATGATTTATACATGTTCATTATGTGTGTATTATGTGTTTTTGGTGATTATAATTGTCTTGTGACTAACATGCCTTGGAAGTTTCTACAACTTACCAAAAAGGGCAAAATTAGAATTTTAAGTTTTGTAGGAACATCAAATGGAGAAAATATTTCAAAGGGTGCATTCTTATACTATTTATCCAGACAAAGGTGATATCATGATTATTTCTGACCATCGGGGTCATTTGTGGAGTTTCTTACACCAGGGGCATTTTGGTCATTTCACCCCTGAGGGTATTTTTGGTATTTTTACTCAAGGAATCCCTTGAGCATATTATTATCTTCATTCTGGAGTTGAACTATTATTATCCTGAAGATTATATGGTGATTCTTTATCTTATTCTCTCACATGATGATGTTATCGACTATAGCTAGATATGTGACGATTTGAGATGTCACATTCTATTTTTTTCTTGAAGACCCTCTTATATATGTTATGGGAGCATATTTATCATCATTATACAGAGAACTTTACGGTGTCAAAGGTATGGAAATGTTCACGGCATTTAATAAGAAATAGTTGGAATTTGGGTGCTATATATTGACATAATCTTGTCAATTATTATTCGGTGATTCTTCTTAAAAAATCTGAGACGATATACATATATATATATGTCCAAAAACATGTATATTCAGGTGGAGGTGATACACTATTCATTTTATGACTTTGTAACAAGTGGACCAATCAGAAAGGAGCTAGTTGGCAAAAATTGCCAACTAGGATATTTCAACTTTGAACCCAACGGCTATATGGCTGTTTGTGGCAGATTTTTTGAGTCAAAATGAAGACTTCACATGCTCTATTCTTGTGCTTGAAGTTGAGGGTATTTTGGTGGTATTATCCTCTCTTATTATCTTTAATTTACAAAGGATAATCAAGGCTATTTTTATTGAAAAATATGATAAGTAGCCAACGGCTACTACACTTTGAATGTGGTAAAATTTGAGTTGTTTTTATCCAAGAAAAGTAAGCCTCACATGTCCTATGTTCATGCCAAGAAGTTGAGGGTATAAGGGAAGAATAGCTATTTTATCCTTGGGTATTATCTTCACATTCAAGATAATTCTAAGTCATTTTTGGAGCTAAATTTCGGCCAACAAAGTGATGCCAAAGTGGACTAATTATGTTGTCTCATTTTGCCAAGTGTACAAGGTCAACCAATGATGTGAAGACACTTGGACTTGATGATGAAGGTGGTGACGCATGTGCATTCTTATCTTCAAGGCTCAACTCACACTATCAATAGGAGGCAATGGTGAAGAAGATGAAATACACTTAAAGCTCACCTGAAAAGCATTGTTGATTTGTCTAGCTATCATCTTCTTCTTTTTGTTCTTGTTTCATTCTTTGTAGAAAAGGTTTTCTTATTGTATTTGTTTAGCTACAAGCCTCTTGATCTTCATTTGTAATATTGATTAGCCATTTCTATAAGGCTACATCAATAGGTGGTAGAAGTGTTGCAACTAAGTGTTGCTTAGAAGGTGTTCATCCAAGTCTTGAATAGGGTTAGTGTATAACCCAAGGATCAAGCTTGGTTTTTGTTGTAAGTGTATTCATACCATAGTGAAATCCAAGGAAAGGTGTTCCTTGGGACTGGAGTAGGTTACACAACTTCTCACGTTTTGAAAAAATAGCTAAACACTTTCAAAATTCATGATTTTTGATAGAATTATACTTCAGACTGTTAGTTTTATTTGCAATAAGAATCACTTGATTTGAGCAAGGGAAAGTTAGTCTTTCAGTCTTTGCAAGATAACTGCTCCAATCTAGCTGCAATCTGACCAGTTTTAAGAAAACTTAAATTCTGTATTTACCAAGAACTGTTAACGATCAGGGCCTTTTGGAAACTTCATCTACACATCCTAAGGAGTGTTTTGATATAAAGATCAACCTTTTCGGTTGAGTATTCAAAGAGAAACACGTTTTTCAAAATCAGCAACATTCTGTCTAATTCTGTCTAGATTGACCATCTGAAGGGACAAACGATCTTATTTTTGTTTAAATTTTGGACAGAGTCTTGTTAACACATTGAAGTTAAATTCTAGAAAGTTTCATTATTTTTGGAGTTGTGTACACTTATTTTTGAATTTTTCAAAAACGGGTTCTGAATCTGAGGTAGTCTCAGATTCTGTTTTCTAAGGGAATTTTTACAAAGGGTGGTAGTGTAGCTAACCACTATTCACCCCCTCTAGTGGTTTTTATTGCAGATGTACGGTCCAACAATTGGTATCAGAGCGAGGTCTACACTATTCAAAGAAGCAAGATTTGACACCATACAAAGAACACAAGGCCAAGAAAAAATAGTTCAAAATATCCTGCTAGTCTCAGAACAAAGGTATTTATAATGGTAATAGTTTCTCACAAAGGTGAGTTGGAAGGTATGTCCACACAATGTCCTCCTCTTTTCGATGGTAATAATTTTGTTCATTGCAAGCTAAAGATGAGACTATTCTTAATGGCTATAGACATTGATTTATGGTCTATAGTTGAAGATGAGCTATACATTCCAATGAAAGTTGTACAAGTTAGTGGAGTTACTCAAGAAGTTGAAAAATATAAAAGTGAATGGTCATCGGAAGATAAAAAGAAAATGTCTATGAATGCTAAAGCTATGCAATTACTTTTGAATGGACTTACAACTTCTGAAGCAGGATATGTGTCAAATTGCACAAGTGCACACGATATGTGGAAATCACATGTATTGAAGCATGAAGCAACAAGCGGTGTAAAAGAATCAAAAATAAACATGCTTATGACTGAATTAGAGTCTTTCAAAATGCCGAACGAATCCATAACATCTATGGATTTGAGAATTACTAACATTTTCAATGCTCTTGAAGCTTTAGGCTAATCATTCACGAACAACGAAAAGGTTCAAAAGGTGCTACAAAACCTTCCTGCTAAATGGGATCCAAAGGTCACGGCAATTGAAGAGACGAAATCGATCACAAAAATTGATGAATTGATAGGCTCACTCAGAGTATACGAGGTAAAATTAAACCAACGAAAGTCTGAATTATCTAAGTCATCCGGTAAGTCAATAGCTTTCAAAACAACTGAAACGCATGCTAGTAATGATGATAGTCATAGTGAAAATGAATTACACGATGACTTGATATTAATAGCTAGAAAACTTAGAAAGTTTTTCAAACGTCCTAATAGGAATAGACAACGTTCTTCTTCTTCTTCTCAACCTAAGAAAAACAACTCTAACAACAATAAATGGTTAATAAAGAGTTAAAGTGCTACGAGTGCGGTCAAAAAAGAAATATTTCATATGATTGTCCAAAAAGAAAACTAATAATAATAACAACAATAACAAACAAGCCAAGGACAGGGAGGCACAAAAGACAAAGAAGTCTAAGTCAAGGAAAGGCAAACGAGCAATGAAGGTGAGGACATGGAGCGACTCATCCGATTCAGAATCTGACACAGAGGAAGTTCAAATCAGCTTCGTATCAAATGAGAAAAAACGCAAGGAATGCAAGAAGGAGACAAAGTCAAAGAATCTAAAAACTAAATGGTTTTTAGATAGTGGATGTTCAAGGCACATGACGGGCAACCCCAAACTATTCACCAAGTTGGAACATATCAAGAATGGAGGAAAGGTAACATTCGATGACAACAACAAAGAACAAGTTGTTGGAAAAGGAACAATTGGGGACCCTAACACATTTCAAATACAAAATGTGTTGTTAGTAAGTAATCTTTCTTATAATTTATTAAGTATTTCTCAACTTATAGATTGTGGCTATAATGTTTCTTTTCTTCCCAATTCTTGTGATATAATAAATGAAAAAGGAGAAATTTGTTTAAAAGGAAATAGGGATGGTAACATTTATACTCTTACTTTAGATAACATGTTAGATGATAAAGTTAAGTGTTTAATATCACATGACTTAGATGTGAATTTATGGCATGGAATATTAGGCCATATAGGAATTTCAACCATTAAGAAATTATCTAAGAAGAATTTAATTAAAGGAATGCCTAAGTTAGACTTAGACAATTTTCAAATGTGTGAAACATGTATTAAAGGAAAACACATTGAAGAAACATTAAAACCGAAACATGAAGTGAGTACAAGTCATGTACTAGAATTGCTTCACTTAGACTTATTTGGTCCAAGTAGGACAAGAAGTCTAGGTGGACACTATTATGTGTATGTCATAGTAGATGATTACTCATGCTACACATGGACATTGTTCTTAACACACAAAGACGATACTCCATTGGCAATAGAAACTCTTATCAAGCAACTTGAAAATATATATATAAAAAAATGTCAAAAGAATTAGAAGTGATAGATGTGGAGAATTTGAAAACAAAGACGTAACCAAATTTTGTGAACTACATGGAATTAAACATGAATTTTCACCACCCAGAACACCACAACTCAATGGAGTGGTTGAACGTAGAAATAGAACAATTCAAGAAATTGCTAGAACTATGTTATGTGAAAATAAATTACCTAAATATTTATAGGCTGAAGATGTTAGTTGTGCATGCTATATTATAAATAGGCTTTCTATTAGAAATAAATTAAATAAAACACCTTATGAATTGCTAAACAATAGACAACCTAAAATAGATTATCTTAGAGTTTTTGGTTGTAAATGTTTTGTGTTGAACACTAAGGATAATCTAGACAAGTTTGAACAAAAGTCTATTGAATGCATATTTGTTGGTCATTCAACTAATTCAAGAGCATATAGGTGTTATAATCCTGCATCTAGAAAAATAATTGAATCTATACATGTGAAATTCAATGAAAATGCATGCTTTGAAGTTAGTGATAAAACTCAACATAAACATGAGAATAATGTTGAGAATATGTTTGATGATGATGTATTACTTGAGCCTGTACTTTATCACCTAGAACCAACTCCCCCTGAACAAGACATGCATGAACCCTTAGATGAAATAAATGAAGAGATTTTGCAATTGGAAGATAATACAACTAACATACAAGATGAGTCAATCGTATACGACAATGTTCACACTAATGAAACATTTGAACAAGATGAGGGTGGACCTAGTCAATCTAGGAATTGGTGGCATCCTAAAGAATTAATCATTGGAGATCCAAGTGTTGGGGTTAGAACACGTAGAAACATAAGTCAGGTTGAAGGACATACTTAGTCTCACACATAGAACCTAAGAATGGTAAGTAAGCCTTAGGTGACATATCATGGATAGATGCTATGCATGAGGAGTTGAATCAATTTACCAGGAACAACGTGTGGGACTTAGTACCTAAACTTGAAGACAAGTCTATAATAGGAACCAAATGGGTCTTTAGGAATAAAATAGATGAACAAGGAAACATAACATGAAATAAAGCTAGGCTAGTCGCTCAAGGTTATAATCAATAAGAAGGAATAGATTATGAAGAAACCTTTGCACCCGTTGCACGAATAGAAGCAAATAGATTATTACTTTCTATTGCAAGTCTAAGCAACATCAAACTCTTCCAAATGGATGTCAAGAGGGCATTCTTGAATGGATACATCCAAGAAGAGGTGTTTGTGAAGCAACCCCCTGGATTCGAAGATCCAAAAATCCATAATATGTGTACAAGCTTAAGAAAGCTCTATAAGGTTTAAACAAACTCCAAGAGCTTGGTATGATCGATTTTAGTTGGTAAGTCTTGGTAAGTTATAATTTGGTTGGTTGAATTGAATAATATGCTAAATTTCAATTGGTATAAGTTGAGCATAGGTTAAGGGGGAGAGTATAATTTGAGGGGGAGCATATGAATACATGAGAGTTGAAAATTTAAAAACAATGTGAAAACAATTGGTAATTGGTTGGAGGTTAGTTTCTAAAACAATTGGTACAAATTTGGTGAAACAATTGATAGATTTATGATAAACAATTGGTTATAAGTTGTGACATCAAAATCATGTTAGATTATTTTGAAAATCATCCAAAAGGGGGAGAATGTTGAGAAATATGTTTGGATAATTTTCAAAGTCATGATTTTAAGTGGTAAATACATAAAAATATCATACATGATGATATATGTGTTTAAAAGTTGAAAAAGTTGAAAAAGTTGACATCGATCTCACAGGTTGTTGCACATCGATCGATCTATGTAGATAGATCTCTCACATCGATCGATCCATGTAAGGCAGTGAAAGTTCAAGACCTCACAGTGAGACATCAATCTCTAAACCTGAGACACATCAATCGATCAATGTACATCAAACCCCCACTTTGATCGATTGATGTAGGTCAGAGACAAAACCTGAACATTTCTGTGAGACATCGATCTCTGAAGCTGAGGTACTTCGATCGATCGATATCTAGGGTGTTTAGAAATAATTTTCTAAAGTGTGATAAATTGGTTGTTTTCATTTTTACATGATTTATACATGTTCATTATGTGTGTATTATGTGTTTTTGGTGATTATAAATGTCTTGTGACTAACATGCCTTGGAAGTTTCTACAACTTACCAAAAAGGGCAAAATTGGAATTTTTAGTTTTTTAGAAACATCAGATGGTGAAAATATTTCAAGGGTGCATTCTTATACTATTTATCATGACAAGGTGATAACATGATTATTTCTGACCATCGGGGTCATTTCTGGAGTTTTCTCACTAGGGGCATTTTGGTCATTTCACTCCTGAGGGCATTTTTGGTATTTTTACTCAAGGATTCCCTTGAGCATATTATTATCTTCATTCTGGAGTTGAACTATTATTATCTTGAAGATTATATGGTGATTCGTTATCTTATTCTCTCACATGATGATATTATTGACTATAGCTGGATATGTGACGATTTGAGATGTCACATTCTATTTTTTCTTGAAGAGCCTCTTATATATGTTATGGGAGCATATTTATCATCATTATACAGAGAACTTTATGGTGCCAAAGGTGTGAAAATGTTCACGACATTTAATAAGAAATAGTTGGAATTTTGGTGCTATATATTGACATAATCTTGTGCAAAAACATATATATATATATATATATATATATATATATATATATATGAGATGATATACATATATATATGTCCAAAAACATGTATATATATGTCCAAAAACATATATATTAAGGTGGAGGTGATACATATATATGTCCAAAAGCATGTATATTAAGGTGGAGGTGATACACTATTCATTTTATGATTTGGTAACAAGTGGACCAAACAAAAAGGAGCTAGTTGGCAAAAATTGCCAACTAGGATATTTCTACTTTGAATCCAACGCCTATATGGCTGTTTATGGCAGATTGTTTGAGTCAAAATGAAGACTTCACATGCTCTATTCTTGTGCTTGAATTTGAGGGTATTTTGGTGGTATTATCCTCTCTTATTATCTTTAATTTACAAAGGATAATCAAGGCTATTTTTATTGAAAAATATGATAAGTAGCCAACGGCTACTACACTTTGAATGGAGTAAAATTTGAGTTGTTTTTATCCAAGAAAAGTAAGCCTCACGTGTCCTATGTTCATGCCAAGAAGTTGAGGGTATAATGGAGGAATATGCTATCTTATCCTTGGGTATTATCTTCACATTTTCAAGATAATTCCAAGTCATTTTTGGAGCTAAATTTCGGCCAACAAAGTGATGCCAAGGTGGACCAATTATGTTGTCTTATTTTGCCAAGTGTGCAAGGCCAACCAATGATGTGAAGACACTTGGACTTGATGATGAAGATGGTGGCACATGTGCATTATTATCTCTAAGGCTCAACTCGCACTATAAATAGGAGGAAATGGTGAAGAAGATGAAATACACTTGAAGCTCACTTGAAAAGCATTGTTGATTTGTCTATCTATCATCTTCTTCTTGTTTTTCTTGTTTCATTCTTTGCAGCAAAGGTGTTCTTCTTGTATTTTTTGAGCTACCAGCCTCTTGAGCTTCATTTGCAATATTGATTAGCCATTTCTATAAGGCTACATCATTAGGTGGTAGAGGTGTCACAACTAAGTGTTGCTTAGAAGGTGTTCATCCAAGCTTGAATAGGGTTGGTGTATAACTCAAGGATCAAGCTTGGTTTTTGATTTAAGTTGATTCATACCATAGTGAAGTCCAAGAAAAGGTGTTCCTTTGGACTGTAGTAGGTCACATTGACCCAACCAGGATAAATTCTCGGTGTTCTTGTCATGTTTCTTCATTTCTGTTTTCTGTCCGTTTTCACTTCAGTTTTCATACAACTTCTCCCGTTTTGAAAAAATAGCTAAACACTTTCAAAATTCGTTATTTTTGGTGGAGTTATACTTTAGAATGTTAGCTTTCATTTGCAACAAGAATCACTTGATTTGAGAATGGAAAAGTTAGTCTTTCAATCTTTGCAAGATAACTGCTCCAATATGGCTGCAATCTGACCAGTTTTGAGAAAACTTAAATTCTGTATTTATCAATAATTGTTTAAGGTCAGGCCTTTTGGAAACTTCGTCTACACATCTTAAGGAGTGTTTTGATATAAAGATAAACCTTTTTAGTTGAGTATTCAAAGAGAAACACGTTTTTCAATATCAGCAACATTCTGTCCAATTCTGTCCAGATTTACCATCTGAATCTTTTTATTTGTTTTATGGGACAAGCGATCTTATTTTTGTCAAATTTTTGGTTTGAGTCTTTTTAACACATTGAAGTTAAATTATGAAAAATTTCATAATTTTTGGAGTTGTGTACACTTATTTTTGAATTTTTCAAAAACGGGTTCTGAATCTAAGGTAGTCTCAGATTTTGTTTTCTAAGGGAATTTTTACAAAGGGTAGTAGTGTAATTTCCTCTAACCACTATTCAGCCCCCTCTAGTGGTGTTTATTGCAGGTGCACGGTCCAACAAGATTATGATTAAGTTAGACATTGGCCAAGGCATTTGATCGAGTATCTTGGTATTATTTGGAACAACTACTCTTGTAGTTTGGTTTTCATGCCAAGTTTGTTAGGCTCACTATGAATAACTTGACTATACACGTTGCTCGGTGTTGATTAATGGCAAACCTTGTGGTTACTTTCGACCATCTAGAGGGTTGAAGTAAGGGGATCTTTTATCACCTATATTCTTTATTCTTGCCTTAGAAGGATTTTCTGGGGGACTCAACGCTCTATTCCAGAATGGGCTGTTAAAGGGCTTTCAGAGTGGCCATTCTCCAGTGGTTTCACATCTTGGTTTTGCGGATGACTTGTTAATATTTATAAATAGTTACCTTCATAACCTGCAAATTTTTAGAACATTTTTGGAGCAATATCAACGAGCATCGGGACAATTAGTCAATTATCATAAAAGTCAGACAGTAGTTGGAGGTGGTATTTCGGCTTCTAGAGTGGCGTCAACCCTAAACATGAGGCAATCTACATTACCCATAAAATATTTGGGCTCATATCTCTTCAAAGGTATCAATCGTTCTCAATACTGTATGACATTCCTTGAACATTTTGATGCATGTTTGACAGGTTGGTCGCAAAGACTTGAGCATGGCATGCAGATTAACACTTATTCAATCAGTTCTATCTACAATGCCTTTGTATATAATGGCAACTGCGCGACTACCCAAAAGTGTTATCACCAAACTAAATAGAAAGATATCAAATTTCTTGTGGCGACAAAGACAACATTGACACGCATGGACAGCAGTATGTCAACCGAAGAAGGAGGGTGGTCTTCGGATGCGCAATCTAGATGTGCTACAGAAGGCTTATGAATGTAAAATGTGGTGGACATACAAGACATCGACTTCCATTTGGGCGCGTTATGTTAGACAAAAATATGGGACTCAACACGAGATGCCCACTTTTGTTTATGATTCCTCTGGCTGGAAACGCCTATGTCGTATATATTCTTTCTACGTCATGCACGCTCAAGATACACTGGATGGATTATCATGGTTAGATGATGCACAAGGACAGTTTAACCTTCACGTAGCATATGAATCATATTGGCAGCCAGGAAGTCAATTCTCAATAGGCCGTTATATCTGGTGGAAGCGTGCTCCTACTCAGGGACAAGTTTTTTTTTATGGCGATTATGGTTTAATGGGCTCCCTCTGCCAGACAACGTCACTGCCTGGCTAGTAGCTCTGCCAACGAACTGTATTTTTTGTCGGTAGGATTCAGCGGTACAAAGCCATATCTTCTATACTTGTCCAGTGATTCGTGCAATATGGAGTCATCTATCTCTAATTTTTAGCGTTCCGCCTCCAACAGCCACAACCTTCCGTCGATATTTACGTGGATGGTTGAGCCAATCCTGTACGATCACTATGATTGGACAGCTTTCTGCGGTGGTCCCATTGTTGGCCTCTTAGGCCATCTGGAAAGAATAAGCAGCAGTAACATTTTAGGACAACGATTTTTCATTGTTCCGTCTCAGAGAGCGCATACGAGTAGGAGTGTTCTCATGGTGTTCATCTATCTCTGGAAGCAAATTTCCTGCTTCTCTTCAGCCGCTATTGCATGCTCATTATTCCCCTCCTTTACGCTCTAGCCGAATCTGAGTTATTAGATGGAGTTTACCACCCCGGGTAAGTTGAAACTTAATATTGATGCCACGACTGGTCGCTGAGGGGCAGCTGGAGGGTCTGTCCTACGTAATCGTCATGGTCAGTTGATGACAGCTATTTGTTTTCCATTTCTGGTATTACTGCCTCTGCACGCTGAATTATAGGCTATGCTATTTTCCCTTATTTATTTTGCGACATTGGGTTACATAAAGTTGCATATTGAGATCGACTGTCAAAATTTGGTGTCATTGATCAATGCCGCAATCACACTATCCAGCCGCCTAGGTATAGATTATGCTCATCTTCAACAGCATTTGTCCCTCATACATGCCACTATCTCATACGTCCCACGTCAAGGCAATTCAGTTGCCCATGCACTAGCACAGCATGGTCTTCTGCGGCGGGAGGTGTGCACATTTACCACTCTTTCGGATCCCTCCTATGGCGCGGAGTGGATTGCAGACAGATATTACTACAGCGTACATTCGCCCTTGAGGATTTCAAGACATTGGTAATCAATTTTATTCTCGCCTGCATCAAAGCGATGCAGGCGGCTGGGTATGTTTTTTGTCAAATCTATTCTACGTGCTTTTTGTTGTTTGATAATCGGCTAATGTCACATCCTTTTTGTTTACTGAGGTCCTTGGTACACCCAAATCAGCTTAATGATGGCATTTTCATAAACGATGTTCGACGGCATTGCTTACAAGTTCTGTTGCCCGTGCCACACTTAGTTACGGGCAACTCGGGTATTCGTTTACCACTTTCCTCATACCTTGCTTTTGGATTTAATCTGCATCTATTACGTGTAACTTTTTACATGTTTGTAATTTTGAGGTATACAAATGCCAATCACCGACGGATATATGCACCAAAGACTGGGCTGCGTCTCTCCGCTTCAGCCGTTCGCGTTCACTCACTCGCTACTGGATCGACTTTGTTTTCGTTCGCATTTTTATTATATACTTTATTGTTGTCTTGTATTTTACGGTTTCTATATATATTTTCTTATATTTTATGTTTGGTTTGGGAGTGTCTCCCACTATAGATAGCATCATTAATGTAACCACGGTATTCCTCCGCCACAAGTGAGGGCTTACATATTAATAAAATACCCAGACGGTACCACACGTCCTTCACCTATTATATATATATATATATATATATATATATATATATATATATATATATATATATGTATGTATGTATGTATGTATATGTTGTACCCTATAAATAAATCGTACGGTATTTGAGACTAGTATGAAGTGGCGTATTGGAAAGTTATTTCCTCCAAGTACATTTTGTTAAGTTTTATTAACGCTTCTTGAATTATTATTCCTTAAAGTAAATACTGTAGAGAATAGTGTACTACTCCATGTATGCATTATGAAGCATGTGAAATGATAATTCTACCCTCCCAGGATTCTTAAAATTTTCGGCCATAAGGGTCTTGGAAACCCTAGGATACTTGAAACCTTAAAAGCTAACTAACTTTTAATATCATCTTAAGAGGTAAGAAATGAAATTAAGTGTTCCAATAAATGTGTCTCAAGAGTTCAAGGAAAAAGTTTTCCTCTTTTTTCCTTTAAGGGCCGCTGGTTGATACATGATAAGGCATACATGAAATCACTTTTAAATTTAAATGCCCAACTAGTTACTTTATTTGTCTCGCAAAGAAATTCTAAAAAGGTCTCATATAAGTAGTAATTTATGAGGTTGATCCAACATTGAAGAATTCTTCCCCTTCTTCCTTTAGGAACCGTTGGATGCAAGCAATAGGAGATAAATGGGATCACCTTTACCATTAAAACCTCAACCAACAAATTTAGTGACCTTTTTACCTTAATTTATTCCCAAAGCAACTAAAGAATAAAGGAACTACAAGGTAGTAAATAAACAAAAAGCTCCACCCTAAGCTCACCCGCCGGGCATAACCCTATGGTTAAGCCATGAGGATCTTTATTAACAACCCTAGTTACTTTATCTCAACCTTTTTCTCAAAAGTAACACTAGGAGGAATTGATACAGGATACTAATTGCACCTCATAATTATGCTCCATGCAAATAAAAGGTCTCTCCCTTCTTCCCCCATGTTAACCGATGGCTACCCCCTCCCCTAGCCAAGAAGTCTTCTTCTTCTTCTTCTTTAATAAAGAGACTTTCATCCATCTTTAATCTACTAACTCCTCAAGAATTTACCAAGCAAGTAGTAAAGATTTTTCCCTCTCCTTCCCCTAAAAACATACGGCTAGAAGGTAAGTGGAAGGCTCAAAGATATCTCTAACACCAAGCTTCAAGGTCCATCTAAGTAAGTATATCCTAAACTCCCTTAGGTGAATTTCCTATTTCAAGAAATGAAGCTCACATTGGTATCCCTTTTTCCTTGATTAAACTGTGACCTCCAATGTCCTTAGGTGAGGAATTCTCAAGGTAGTAGGTGGTGTTAATACCTTGGTGGTGTGAACTCCATTCAAGCTTCATTTGGTATTAGTATAGCCTTAATCTAGCTCCATTTTTCATATAAATGAATAACTAATGTTCCTTCATTTCTCCCCCAAAAACCATGTGTCCTATGGAGTAGTGGAGGGGAGCTTCAAGCCATTCTATCCAAGATTCAAGCTAGAGCAAGATTCTAGCTTAAAGAGGCAAGTACACTATAGATAATCTTGACTTATTTGTAAAGTATGTGCTTGAATGGCTAGCTATTCCTAAGATATAAATCTTAGTTGAAGGTACTAAGTTTAAAGCATGAAAATTTAGTGTTCCTTAAGAAAAATGGCTTGCATGTGTGAAACTCCTCCAAAGATGAGTTCTTTGCCTACATTGAAGGTGAATATGTTGTATGTCTAAGATGAATATGGCAAAATTTCACTTTCTTACCATGTAAGGGGACGGTTGTAGGAGGAGGTAGGGGTGAACAATGGTTCTTGTGAAAGAATATGTCTTGTGGGGTAAAAAATATATAGAAGTTGTATGTTTGAATGTTTTATTACTTAGGTGTATTATGTTCACTATGAAAACGAAATATAAGCCCTTTCATGTGGGAGAAATGGGCTGTTTTGGGGGTTATGTGGTGCACAAATTAGATGTACCAAAGGTAGACTTTATTAAGTACAAAATGTGCAATATCAATGTGTGCTGTGTAAGTTTCAAACTGTTTTTGAAGTGATTTGTTTGTAGCCTATAGGATGTATTAGAACCTGTAATGACTATGTTAAAAAATGTATTCGATGGCTAGTAAGTCATTTTAGAGGAAGAAGTTTAGATGGTACACATTTAGCAAGAAAAGTGACAAAAAGGAAAAATTACTGGAACAAGACAAATTTAAGTGACGTGTTATAAGACCCGAAAATAGACCACAGAAACATGCAAAAGAGGTGATTTTTGGTAGGCTGATAGCCTTGTGTGTTTATTAAATCTGTGAGTTGGAATTTTGGTAAAAGGACTTGTGGTTTATTCGCAATTAAATTTTTAGTGAAAGCTGGTCATTCTAGTTTCTACATGTACCTAGCTTTAGGAAAATAATTAAATTACCACCTTAAACCTATTGGATTGCTCTAGAATTTTTATGGCAATTACCTAGGACATAGATGAACATATTCATGTAAATAAATCAGCTTGGAACCAATGTTTTCAAGGCTAACATTTAAGTTGAAGTTTGCGGTGCAAAGCTGGAAAACAGGACAGAATTATGACATGAGTTAGGAGGTCTTATTATTTCGAATTTGGACTCGTAAGTGCTTGGGCTTGTGAATATTATTTCTTGGTATGTCTACTATGTTTTCCAGGTATTGGCCCAAAATAAATAAGATTTTATGGGCATGTAAGCAAGGAAAAAGGTGGGTACTACGCTGCTGGATTCAGCAATACCCTGTTTGGTAATTTAATGATTTGAGGGTTTATATGTCTTGAAACGTTACGAAATTTTCATGAGGTTTGAGGCTGCATGAACATAACGTTAATTCTGGAAATTTTTCCAGCTTATGAACGAGACTTACATATATTATGTGATGCATCTAGCCATGAGTTTCATGCTGCACATCATGCATTGCATCACCATCCTTCATGTTATTTATGAAACTGATTTCATATCAAAGAAATTATGAAAAAACGTTTTCAAAGAAAAGATTTCAGAACGATTTCCATTAGTATCATTTAATTCTGGCCAGCCTAACCCGCTCCAGATCCGGGGTTAATTGATCTGTTGATGATTATGACCGTATAGGCCCGGAGAGAATAGACCTGGTTATGATTCTTATGACCATTCAGGCCCAGAGAGAATAGACCTGATAATGATGATGTATGACCGCACAGGTCCGGAGAGAATAGACCTGATGACGACGATTGTTTGTATGACCGTTTTCAGATCCAGACATAATAGATCTGAAGGGAATGGTATGACCGCTTCAGATCCGGATATAATAGATCTGAACACTCACTCCTCTCGTTTTATTAACGATGATGTTTTGAAAGAAAGAATGAAAGAACTTATCCTCATTTTTGTCATGACACATCACATGTGCATACGCATACATACTGCATTTTTCTATGGCTAGTTGAATAATTGATGTATTATTACTTAGGCTATGATGGTATGTTTAATATCTCCTAAGTTATTATCTTAATATGATTCCTTGTCTCTTAAGTTATGATCTTGTGTCCTTACGAATGATAAGTTGAAATTTAGGTATGTTGCGAATCCAAACTCTTTGGGGTTTTGGTTCTTGTATGTACTTTCCACTTAATTCATGATTATTTATGGTATACTTGCAGGTGACGTTGTAACTCACCCTATTATTTTCCTCCCAGAGCCTGCAGGAAACAGGGTCAAATGGATCGATGACGGGCCTAGGGTTCCCTATCCCTAGACGAGCGAGAGAGAGAGGACAGCCCAAGGACTTTAGTATGACGATTTATATTTGACGAACCTATGATGGGATTTTAATTTGGACGTCTCTTTTATTTTGTGGACATGGATTGCAGATGATGTTAAGAATATTCGGCATGTTTTTATTAGTTTTTATTCTGCCTCAATTCTTGCTTACTTGATGACGTGGAAGCAGGAAAGTCCATATACTTTGTTATGGATTATGATATGATATGAACCAACGCCTGGTACTCTCCGTAGTGAAGTACGGTGGGCGCACCATACACGGGCGAGCTGGTGCGGGGCGCTACAATATATATATATATATATATATATATATATATATATATATATATATATATATATATATATATCTATATATATATATATTAGCGAAACCATGAACGGAGTGGCGGCGACAGGCGATCATGATGGAACCATCTTTTGCTCTTCGATTTAGCGTTCAGATTCATGATTTCCACAGTTTTTGTTCACACCATTTGTTATTGCATTACGTTTTCATATACATACATTGTTCTCCGATTCAAATATGACCGACCAATCATCTGGGCTGCCGCCAGCCCTGAAAAAACCGACCTTTGCACAGACAGTTGCTCCAAAATCCTTGGCTCTGCCGGATCACCCTCGCACTATTCAAAGATATAAAGGATTCCATAAATTACATTCTCTGCGGATGCGGTAAAAAAATTTTCCCAGCCTTATCGCTTTTCTCTAATCAGTTCCTTTTGGAATGGTTGCACATCCATGAAACAATTGAATGTATCGTTTGAGCGTATTGGATTTAAAGCAACACCAAAGATAGGATATTTGGATGCACAACATATTCTAATCACGTTTTACAATGAGAAGTATTATCAGAGATGTTTCTTACGACATACATGGATTTTGCATGGATTCCACATGAGAGTGACGAAGTGGACGCTAGATTTTGATCCTAACTGTGCCACCCCATTGTTCCGGTTTGGGTAACAATTAAAGGACTACCTCTATTTTTGCACAATCGGACATCATTATGGGATATTGCACACATGATTGGCACACCACTGGGAATGGATTCAGCTACCTTACAAGGAATTAGGCCCTCAGTGGTTCGTCTCTGTATTGAGGTTGACATATCTAAGCCACGTCCATCCAGACTGCATGTTCAAGGTGGACAATTTGAATTTTATCCAACAGTTGATTATGAGGATGTGCCAGAATTCTGCATAGATTGCAGAATGTTGGGACATATTGCGTCAGACTGCAAAGGGAAGGATGTCTCTAAAGAAGATCCAGAAGTGCGTAGAAGACCAACGGAGGACGTTACAAAGCGCATTGATAAAAAACAACGGTTGACCCCTAAGAAAATACCTATATCACCAGTCAAAATATGTCTCATATTACTACAAATGTTCAAGACAATGAAGCAAGAAGCATCCACGGTGGAACTCAAGACATGTCTGAAGCACATAAAAATACCCATATAGAGGAAGAACACTCTGATACTGATGACTCACAGGATGAACTAAATCATGAAGACAATATATTGACTGCCCCATTAGATATTTCTGCTACGCAGGACTTAACCAAACTAGGACGTTCGAAGGAAGCATCAATGGAAGATAAAGATGACATTATAGTTGCCAATGTTTCAGACTCAGAGGTTGCACATAAGGATAGATATGAACGCTTTAATGAATTTATGTCAGGCCTTTCACCTGATGATCAGCTATATGTGCAAACAGTCAAAGACAAGATATACCAGACAGTACGTAATGCTTGGTTACGAGACTTGCCCATAGTATTTCCGGATGATGATCACATTATGCAAGAGGATAGGCAACAAAATACACAAGACGTTGATATTATCTCTTAGATGGACTCGCAGCCTGTTACAGAACGAAGGCAGCGTAGGCCAAAGCATGCCATGCCTTCCCCGCCTCAAACTTCAATTGTTACTCGATCTAACTCTCATGAATCTTCAAGCTCTACCACTCAAGCCTCCTAATGAATTATTTATTCTGGAATGTAGGTGGACTAATGACCTTGTTACTACGTCTCAAACATTTAGTTAAAAAGCATCAGATTCAACTCTTGATTATAATAGAGCCAAAGTAGCCGGCAACTAATATTATACGTCATCAGCTTAGGCTATCTTATACACACTCTCTTGCTACATGCTGCAATAAGATTTAGATATTTTGGCACAATCCAATCCTTAAATTAGAGAATGTTTATCATGGTGAACAGGTTAGTCTATTACAATTCCGTTATGCTGACACGGGACAAGAGGTCTCTATTAGTCTGGCGTATGGACTACATACAGTAACGGATTGCAGGCGTATATGGCTTCGGCTACAACAATTCACACAGATTGCACATCCCTTATGGTTGATTGGCGGTGATTTTAACACATACATGTCTGTTGGAGAGCATCATGGTCATTCTATGCAACACTTGAACTCACTGGATGAATTTGTTGATTGTGTCAACCAGTGTTCTCTAGTAGACTTGCCATATGAAGGCACCCCTCAAACCTTTTATAATCAATTTCCCACAGTAAAGGTCAAGCATTTATCCAGTCTAACTTCGGATCATGTGCCATTGCTTATTACTAGTCAAACAGATACAACACCACGCTCCTTTCGCTTCCTAAATGTTTGGATAGAGCATGCAGAATTTCTACGCTATGTCAATGCACAATGGTCTACTTATTCAACAATTGGAGGCATGAGAGGAATGTACAACAAATTGCAGCGTCTAAAACAAGACTTGCAGCATTGGAATAAAAATATTTTTGGAAATATCTTTAATAAGTTAGAAGTTGCAGAAAGAGAAGCTAGAAGAATGGAATCACTATATGATCAACATCCACAGAGGAAAACAGGATCCAGTATCAGAAAATAAAGGCTGAATATTTGAAGGTCTCAAAGTATGAATTGATTTTTTGGGAACAAAAAGCACGATGTAAATGGATAACACACGGGGATGCAAACACGGCTTACTTTCATAATATGGTGAACGATAGACATCACATACAGCCTATCCGGCAAATCAAGACAGCTGATGGGGAAATTTGTTAGACGCAGGAAGCTATCCAAAATGAAGCCATCTCATTTTACTCTCAACTATTTAAGGCTGAAAATGTTCAGGATGCCACTGAATTACTGCAACATATTCCACTCTTGGTCAGCCAGGATATGAATAACTCATTGACATAATTGCCTACACTTGAGGAGGTAAAGACTGTAGTTTGGTCACTTGATCCGAATAGCGCAGCAGGACCGGATGGTTATAATGGGGACTTCTTCACGCATTGTTGGGAGGTAATTTGTCATGATGTCCACAAAGCAATCCAAGAATTTTTATGGGCTTCCGTATTCCAAAGGCAATGGGCAGTACTCTTATCACGCTAATACCAAAAACTCAATCTCCTACCACATTTTCAAATTTCCGTCCTATCTCGTTATCTAATTTTATGGCAAAGATTGGAACACGCATATTGACTACAAGGCTTTCCCTTATATTACCTAAATTTATATCCCATGAGTAGGCGGGTTTCCTGAAAGGAGGAGATATAACGGAGCATATGCTAATTGCTCAAGAAATGACTCATATGCTTGACAAGAGAATACGAGGCAATCACATTATGATCAAGTTAGATATGATGAAAGCTTTTGATAGAGTTGATTGGACTTTTCTTCGCAAATTGCTTCAAAGAATGGGATTCTCAATGCACTTTCTTAAGATCATCTTTAATCATCTAGAAAGCACCTGTGTATCCATAATCATTGATGGCACTCCATGCGGATTCTTCAAGCCCACAAGTGGAGTAAAGCAGGGTGATCCGCTTTCTCCAATACTATTCATCTTGGCTTCAGAAGCATTTTCTCGTGGACTCAATTCCTTCACTGCAAATGGAATCATAAAACCTTTCTCAGTGGGCAAAGTGCAACCAATAATTTCACACCTAGCTTTTACAGATGATCTTTTGGTATTTCTCAATGGGGCATCCACTAATTTGAAGCGATTTAAAAAGTTCTTGGATACGTACCAGGCGGTTTCAGGACACTATGTGAATCTCCATAAGAGTAGGTTCATAACATCTTCACATGCTCATACCAGCCAAATACACACAATGGAGAGGCATCTCAAATGACTTCCACCTCTTTGCCAATGAAATATTTGGATGTATCACTACATAGAGGTCGACTTAGACCGCTACATTGCACTGAATTACTTGTGCATATGGATCGAAGATTACTGGGATGGCAAAATAGATATCTATCTACAGCAGGGAGATTAATCTTGGTAAAACATGTCTTGAGTTCCATACCAATTCATGTTATGGCAGCACATCAACTACCTAAAAGTATTACAAGAGCAATCCAACAGAGAATTTGTAACTTTCTTTGGGCTAGCCAAGGCAGCACACCAAGGCACCATTGGGTTTGCTGGGAAAATCTCTTTATGCCTAAGGAAGAAGGAGGATTAGGCTTGCGCAGATTGGACGTCTTATATAAAGCATATTCAAGTCACTTGTGGTGGTCATATCATAACAACAGTGGTCTATGGGCAAGCTTGATGAGTTCTAAATATGGGCGTAGACAGCATTACAGTCCACGCATTACAGACACAATCACATGGAAGAGGATTTGTGATGTACATGACTTTTGTTCCTCACATGTGACATGCCAGATACAATCACACGTATGGACATTAGAGACGCATGGTAGGTTCACAATTAAATCAGCCTATTAAATGCTACGTAACCCTGGCATAAAGTATCTCTCACATCGATTCATTTGGCATCGGCTCTAACAGCCCAGTATCCAACTCATTTTATGGAAACTATACCATCAGGCTCTCCCAATTGAGGATAATTTGAGAAGATTCTACACGGCCAGTCCCACATGTTGCCCATTTTGTCGTAAATCATCAGCAACACAAGAACATTTATTTCTACAATGTCTACAAATACATCAAATATGGGCTTATTATGCATCGTTAGTTGATGGACCTCAACCGGGAACTTTTACTCTATTCCAATACCTTATGTTGTGGTGGACATCCACTAGTGAGAAATCATTTCATGGAGTACTACGTATCATTCTACCTGGTATCATTATATGGAATATATGGAAGACATATTCTTTTATAACATATGGAGATGAACAATGCACGTTGGTTCAATTAAGGGAGCTAATAAGGCACAATGTTTATATCTGGAGTTGTGCACAACATGGCAAGAAATATGTTATCAACGATCCAGATTTAATATCACATGGATTGACACCCAAGATGAGGATTCATCGACCCAGATTGCCAGATGGCGCACACCGCCTTCAAGGAGGTTTAAACTTAATGTAGATGCAGCATATGGTTCAATCTCTGCCTCTGGCGGAGCAATCTTGAGGGATACAAATGGCAACTTGAAGGCATCCATTGTGTTTTATCTCCCATTATCTACACCATTCCAAGCGGATATTCAAGCGGTTTTCATTGCACTTTTATATTTCCTGCAGCGCTATAGACATCTAGATTTGGAGGTTGATTCACAAGGGTTTGTGGACCATATTCATTCATCCGGTTGTTCTCAAATCCTTCGAGGTTTAACAAGCAATTGTGATGTTCAAGTATCACATATCTCGCGCCAGGCAAATATGGTGGCTCACTTATTGGCTCAACATGGTCAACTACATCGGCACTATCATCAATTCTTTACGCTATCTTCATTACCAGCTACGGTTAAAGGAGCTCTGCTTACAGATGTATCACTTCCATACCTACGACTCTAACATGGGAAAATCACACATACAACATCTGTATGACTGCCTATGTCGACAATGGACACAGGCAAAATGAGTAATATTTACTCTATGCTGCAACATCTTCATATTCTATCTTGCGCTTACATATGTCCTTCCCGTATCGAAGGATACGGGCAGATTGGGTAGTACACCATCACATGCAATTTGTTTCGTATTGGATCTTATTGTCACATCTTCAATTATTATGTTCACTAATGCATTTTCATCTAATATGCTGCATACATGTCTGACACTGCGATGCTACTTGGAGTATGCTCTCAAAAATGTATGTTGTCTGGTGTCTAGCCACGGAAGTTTTTCCCAACGGAGATATAGTAGAATTGAGGAGGAACTTTCACATTATACTTGAGAGGTCGATTTTTGCTCAAAAGGATGCAGTGACATGGATTGAGGCGACACTTGCTTACACTTTAGGTTCTACGCTCAGCCATATCAGTGACAACAAATATGGACACTATAGTTTTCACCATCGTAGTCATATGCTAGATACAAAATCTCCCCATATAAATATGCACGCGTTTTCCTTTGCCAAGGTTTTATCCACAAGGGTGGTTTTACTTGGCAAGGTTTTAATGCGACATATCATATATGATTGGAGATTACATATTATTACAACATTATATTCACATTTGTCTTATGCTGACGTTGTTGCTAACATGTAATATGGTATTCCTCCGTCACAAGTGAGGGTTTTATGAATAACAATATTATTTTCGAAATATATATATATGTGTGTGTGTGTGTGTGTGTGTGTGTGTGTGTGTGTATGTATATATTAGTTGAAGGACAAACGGTACCGTCCGTGGTCTTTATTTATATACTCTCACTTATGGTGGAGAAATACCGTGGTTACATAATAGGCCCTAGATAAGGGAGACTCTCCCAGGTAAATATAAAAGTAAATCATGTATACAAGAGTCTAAAAGTAAGCGACAAAATGAATATGTAACAAAATGAAAGTATAACTAATAAAAAAGTGTAGGTCCCCCATGATGGTTGAATTGCTGCTTGTGGCTGCTGAAATCAGTAGTTGTGCAGAAGCTCCCCATGCATCACAATATGCCATTGACTCTCTATGGATTAATTTATGCGTTCAAAATACGGAGACCGGCATGACTACTTTCAACGTCTTCCAGATTCAATTATATGGAAGCGTACATGTAAGGTCCTTGATATTTGCCTTTTAAATACCCATGATAGCGTAGGCCAGCTTTCCTGGGTCGGCTCCTCTAATGGTTTATTTTCCTTACGGGTGGGTTTTGAACAACTGAGGCATGCTGGAGTTCGTCGATTGTCATTACGTTTTGCCTGGCATAAACTGGTCTCCCCTACTATTCGACTGTTTCTTTGGCAATTATATCGTAATGCACTACTGCTTCCTGAGGTTTTATCACGGTTTGTAGTGATCTTGCCTACAAGATGCCCATTTTGTTATTCGGCAGGTATAACTAAAGAACATATATTCTTACGTCGCTCTGAGGTTTCTGTTATTTTCAGATATTATTCTTCTTTCCTAGATGGGTCTCCTGCAACATTCGTACCGCTCACGAAATATCTATTACAGTGTTGGACCTATACTCAGGAACGATCATTCAGAGGCTGTTTTCGTATTGTCACACTGGGTATCCTTGCATGGGAACTTTGGAAAGCATATTCTTCTATCATTTTTGGAGAATCTGTTTGGTCTTGCAGCCGTGCCTTGGAGCTCATCAGGAGAGCGTACTATGATTGGGCATCAGCACAAAAAGGAACGAAATATTCTACCAATGATGAATATCTGGTGCATTGTGGTCTAACGCCTATTATGCGTATTTCATGCTGTAGGATAATTCATTGGTTTCTTCCTCCATCGGGTCGATATAAACTGAATATTGACACAGCTCATGGTCGATTTTCTGCCTCTGGTGGAGCAATTCTGCGGGATAGTCGTGGCTCCGTCTTAAAGGCTATTTCTTTTCATTTGCCGGTCTCATCTCCTGCTGAAGCAGAGTTACAGGCTACAACTATTGCCTTAGTCTTTTTTGCGATGCGTTGGAATTTCATAGATGTGGAAGTTGATACGCAATCTGTCCTAGAGGCATCCGACACGGGCAATCTGTTATGGCACGTATGCTTCGTACTATGCTGAGCGAGCGGGACATTACAGTGTCTTATATTCCAAGGGAGGCAAATATGACATCTCATTATCTTAATCAATATGGCCAGTTCCGAAATGCACTCACGATTTTTCACATAGCTGCTGACCTTCCCCGAATGGCTAAAGCAAGTTTAAAGACTGATGGCACTCCCCAGTTACGACAATCATAAAGTGCACTTCCTTTTTGGTTGCCCATATCATTTTTTGATATGGGCAACGTTGGTATGGCTTCATTCTTACGTGCTTAAATACCCTTTCCTTATACGGTTCTATACACATGCTGCTAAGCCTCACTTTATTTGTTTTGCGAGGACACCATTTGCACGGATGGCGTGTTTTTTCATATGGTCCCATTACTTGGACTTCAGTACTTCCTTGGCTTATCCCTCATCCACAAACTTGGAGGACAATCTCAATCGAGTGTTTCATTGGAGATCAAGCGGCTCATCATCTTATATCAGAACATGGTTTTGTTATGTTCGCATCCTTCATTCAGTGGTTGACGAAGTTACATTACACTATCTTTTGACATCTCCGCTATGTATATACTCCAATTATATAAATATGTAAGCTTTTTTCCTTCGTCAAGGTTTTATCCACAAGGGTGGTTTTACTTGTCAAGGTTTTAATGCGGCATATCATATATGATTGGAGATCAGACATTATTCGGTCTTTGCATTTCCTTTTTCCATACGATGACTCTTCATGTAATATGGTATTCCTCCGTCATAGGCGAGGTCTAAATAAAATATCATTTTCCTGTTAAAAAGATATATATAAATAAATAAATAAATATATATATATATATATATACACACTTTAAATGGAAACGTTATTTGATTAGTGAGCCTCACTTATGGCGGAGGAAAACCATATTACAAATAAGTCATCTAGGACAATAAATGAAACAAAGATCTAATGATAGCAAACCTCCAGTCATATATGATATGCCGCATTAAAACCTTGCCAAGTAAAACCACCCTTGTGGATAATGCAGCGCCCCGGCCCGGACAATGGACCCGAATCGATGCACCCGTCGTAGCCTACTGAGAGGACTACCAGACGTCATTACCAAACATCATCGCTGACGTAAGAGAAATAAGCGCAGAGACACGTGCAAGTTAAAATATAAATCAATCAAATCTGCAATCCCAAAAGCATAAGTAAATAAAACTGTTTATGGACGCAGGCATCTAATTCCTCAAATGAATGAAAGAAAGTTGAAATAACCAATAACGGTTTAAGACCATTCTCAATATAGGTTCTAAGCACCCCATTCAGCCCACTCGCCATCATCCTCTATGAAAATCATATCTGCAAAACAATGGGTAGAACCCTTAGCGAAAAACGCTAGCAAGTAACTCGCTTATAAGACATACGGTATTATCACATGGCAAGACATGAGTAAATATCAATATCAAGGGGGACAGGGGCACATGTCCTGAGTTGCTCAAAAGTTCGGATTTGCTTGCACGATAAAAGAAAAGAACAAGAAATAAGCAAGTAAACAACGATTCACTTACATATCAATCATACCGGAACGAAATATATGATGCATGCCATTTCAAATCATGCTCTACACTACACAGTCACAAATGCTTATGTAATACTTTCCAAAACAGTGCAATGCATGTCACAATGTCCGGTCATATAACTTTATACCCTGTGATGGCTCACAGCTTGTCTTTATACCCTGTGACACATAACAGCTGAAATTTATACGCTGTAATATTCCACTGCTTGTCTTTATACCATGTGTCACATTACAGCTCACTTTATACCCTGTGGTGGTTACAGCTTGTCTTTATACCCTGTAGCACACCACAGCTCGTTTCATAAAACTTTATACCCTGTGCTAACGCACAGCTCTTATCAACACATAATGCAAATGCAAGTGCCATGATGCAAATATGCACATCCAACATATCATTCAATCATTCAAGGCTCATCTCATTCACACATTCAAGCGTATCACTACATGCTCAAGTCTACCTCACATAAACATTCAGACTAGGGATACAAGGGATGAGGTAGACACCCTCACACGTTCTGTTTGAACCTTATCGAAGCCTCACACGTTCATTCTTAACCCTTTAGATCATTCACAATGAAGTCCAATTCCAATACCTCACGAAGTCCTCACCGTTGATTCACCATCTTATGTCGTGTTCCCAAGACTTACACTAATCTCAATCAGGTCCTAAGAAGCCTATAGTGTCACCCAATTGGTCCTCTAGCTTCCCTTTTCCTTCTTCTATTTTGCCACAAAACTGTACAACATCATACCCTACATCGATCGATCAATGTCATATTATACCCTGACATCGATCGATCGAAGTCAGTCAGAATACTTTCTACCTCACTTCAGTCGATCCCTCGGCCCACATCGATCGATCGAAGTGACTTCATAACCTCACATCAATCGATCGAAGTCCGTCAGAATACTTTCTGCCTCACATCAGTCTCTTAATCCTCCTGCATTGATCGATCAATGTCTACGATACCAGAAAATAAACTCTGTGATTTCTGCAGAAACTGCAGATACAAAACCCAATCGTTCCCAAACTTCATCCAAATCATTCCAGGCCTAATCACTGCTATCATCTCATAACAACAAATCGAACACTACACACATACATAACAAGGATTCAAGCCTAGAACTCAAAGATTTTGACCCTATCAATTTAAAGATCCCACCTTTCACCCTCAAACTCTACACAACAATGAAATCACAGCAAGAAGGGATTCAAGAGGTAGGGATTTGCAGGAATCCATACAATCATCGACATCAATTAGATTTTCAACATATGATGGCCAAAACATCGAAATCATAACCCAGAATTGCACATAATTCACAAAAGATAGACAAGGATAGAATAATGCATGGTGATCCACTTTTGATACAAAAGTAGGGCCTTTTTTCTTCGCAAGTCACAGGAACTTATAAGAAGATTACTTGCCTTTGATTGCTGATTATCAGGTTGAAAAACAAACGAAGGTTGGATCGATTCCTGGAGGTTGTCTTCCTTCACTGCTAGGGTTGTGGAAGTCGACAGAATGGAGAAGAGGAGGGGAAGTTGACTCTTTTTCTGAGAATGAGAGAAAACTGACTTTCTGTCAGTTTTTAGTATGGGGAAGGGTAAAACTGGAATTTCTAAATTGTTTTTTACCTAAATCCTTTTCTTTATTTCTTAAACTTGAATATTTAACTCAATATTAATTTCTAATTAATAGGCTATTAATTTCTTTAAGTCTCTTCTCTTATTTAATTAGGTTCCGGGTGTGCCGGGCATAACATTCCACCCCCTTACAAAAATTTTCGTCTTCGAAAGTGACGTACCTTATTGGAAGAGATGTGGTGTATCTCCTTCATCTGCTCCTCAAGTTCCCACGTGGCTTCACGCTCCGTATGGTTACCTCATTGAATCTTGACATACGGAATCACACGTTTGCGTAGAACTTGATCTTTCTTGTCTACGATCTTCACATGGTACTCTTCATACGTGGCATCATCCTTAACTTCCAACGGTTGAGCCTCAAGAATATAATTCGGATCCGACACGTATTTCCTCAGTTGGGAAACATGAAACACAATGTGGACTTACGATAAAATCGGAGGCAATGATAGTCGATATGTTTCTTTCTCCAACCTTGCCAAGTACCTCGTATGAACCAATATACCGAGGGCTTAGCTTGCCTTTCATCTCAAATCTCGCAACTCCCTTAGTGGGTGCAACTTGTAGATAAACCTTTTCACTGTCCTCAAACTCCAAGGGCCGTCTTTTAGAATCCGTCCAACTTTTACTGCGATCTTGAGCCACCTTTAGTCTCTCTCTTATAATCTTCACCTTCTCGATAGTCTACTCAATTAACTCTGGTGCAGTGATCGACCTTTCCCCAAGTTCGTCCCAACAAACCGGGGATCTGCACTTCTGTCCGTATAGAGCCTCAAATGGTTCCATACCAATCGCACTGTGGTGACTATTATTGTATGAGAATTCCATCAGCTTCAACATGTTGTCCCAAATCTCTTTAAAGTCCAATGCACATGCTCTCAGTATGTCCTCCAAAGTTTGAATGGTCCTCTCAGACTGTCCATCCGTCTGAGGGTGATAAGCTGTGCTCATCCTTAGTTCAGTGCCCATAGCTTTCTGGAAGGCCATCCAAAATTTAGAAGTGAATCTGGGATCACGGTCCGACACAATACTGGCGGGAACTCCATGCAAACTCAAAATGTTATCGATATATGTGTTGGCCAATTTCTCATAAGAAGTACCATGCAGCATAGCTATGAAATGAGCTGTCTTTGTCAAGCGATTGACAATTACCCAAATCATCTCATTCCCACTTCTGGTTTTGGGCAAACCCATCACGAAGTCCATAGTCACATGTTCCCACTTCCATTCTGGGATCTCTAGTGGCATCATCAAGCCACCGGGTCGCTGATGCTCCGTTTTGACTTGCTGACATACTAGACATCTCTCAACATATTCCGCAATACTCATTTTCATCCCTATCCACCAATAATTCATTTTGAGGTCTTTATACATTTTTTTGCTTCTGGGGTGGATAGACAACCGTGAGTTATGAGCTTCACGTAGCAATTCCCTTCGTAGCCCTTCATTGTCCGGTACGCATAGTCAGTTCTGGAACCATAGACTTCCATCTTTTCTCAACTGAAAATCTCTTACGGGACCCATGTTCAGTTTGTTACGGATTTCCTTCAGTGTCGCATCGTCATACTGAGCTTCTTTGATTCTGTCTACCAAATCTGGGTTATAGATAAGGCCGTAAGAACATTCACCATTGAATCTACCACATCGAGACCAAACTCCTCAATCTCTCGTTTCAAAGGAGACTGTCTAGCATGACTAGACTTTCTGCTCAACACGTCTGCCACTCTATTGGCTTTACCAGGGTGATAGTTGATGGTTATGTCATAATCCTTTAAGTAACTCCAACCATCTCCTCTGTCTCATATTCAGCTCTTTCTGTGAGAATAAGTATTTCAGCCTCTTGTGGTCAGTGAACACGGCACACTTTTCTCCGTATAAGTAGTGTCTCCAAATCTTAAGAGCGAATACTACTGCTGATAGCTCCAAGTCATGCGTCGGGTAATTCTGTTCATAAGGTTTCAGCTGTCTCGAAGCGTAAGAAATAACTCGTTCATTTTGCATCAGGACACAACGTACAAATAAAAGGTTAATTCACGTCCAGTATATAGATATATATAATACAAGTTGCAAGTATATACATACCTAGTCCTTTCTTGGACGCATCACTATAGATCACGAAGCCATCGGTGCCAGAGGGTTGTGCAAACACCGGGGCCGTAGTCAATCTTTTCTTGAGCTCAGAGAAGCTCTGCTCGCATTCTGCAGTCCACTCAAACTTAGTTTTCTTCTGAGTAAGTCGGCTCAGTTGAACTGCAATTGTCTAAAATCCTTCAATGAACTTCCTATAGTAGCCTACTAGGCCTAGGAAACTTCGGACTTCTGTCACGTTCGTGCATCTCAGCCATTCATTGATGGCTTCCACTTTTCAGGATCCACTGAAATTCCATCCTCCGAAATCACGTGCCCAAGAAAAGTCACACTCCTTAGCCAAAATTCATACTTGCTGAATTTGGCATACAGCTTCTGCTATCTCAGAATTGCCATCACCTCTCTCAAATGTGTTGCATGGGATTGTTCATCAGGGAAGTACACTAAAATGTCATCAATGAATACCACCACAAACCGATCTAGCTGCTCTCGGAACACGGTGTTCATTAAATCCATAAAGGCTGCTTGGGCATTAGTCAGTCCAAAAGGCATCACCAAAAATTCATAATGCCTATATCGAGTATGTAAAGCGGTTTTAGGAACATCACTTGCTTTCACGAGCAACTGATTGTACCCCTGACAAAGGTCGATCTTCGAGAACAATCGGACACCCTTCAATTGATCAAATAAGTCCTCAATCCTTGGCAATGGGTATTTATTCTCGATGGTTATCTTGTTCAGCTCTCTGTAATCTATACATAATCTCAAACTGCCGTCTTTCTTCTTGACAAATAAAATAGGGTCTCCCCAAGGTGATATAATGGGTCGGATTAACTTCTTGTCTAACAACTCCTGCAGTTGACCCTTTAATTCCTTAAGTTCAGCTGGGGCCATTTTGTAAGGTGCCTTAGATATAGGCTCAGCTCCTGGGATCAAATTTTTTTCAAACTCCACTTCTCTTGATGGGGGTACTCCAGGCAAATCATCTGGAAATGCGTCTTTGAATTCGTTGATCACCAGGATCTGATCAATGGAGAGAATTTCTTGCTTAGCATCCATAGCATATACCGTGAATTCCTCTGCTCCCTTTTGCAAAGCCTTGAAAGCTTTAACTACCGTCAAATAAATTTTCTTGGGGGCCGTTGTCAGCTTGACATTTCCTTGCACTGTTACTTCATTCATCTCGGGATCCTTAATAGTTACTTGTTTAAGTCTGCAATCAAAGTTGGTACGATACTTAGTCAACCAATCCATGCCCAATATCACATGAAAATCCCACATCGCAATCGAAACCAACGTGGCGGGAAATACTTTCTCATCCAACTGCAACTCACAGTCCTTGTACTGATGATATGACACTAGTACTTGATCACCAGCTGCCTGCACTCGGAAGGGGGTCCCAAGCCACTCGGCAGACAATCAAGTCCTTTGGCAAATTTCTTAGATATGAAAGAGTGACTTGCACCACTATCAAATAACACGTTCATAGGGACTTTATTTACTAGAATAGCACCTATCAACGAGGAACATAGCCCAGAAAATCTCACGTAAAGCAAATTTAATTCCAACTCAAACAACTAAAATTCAACTTAAATCATACCTGTCATGACATCGGTGTTCCCCTGCACCTCGGCGTCCGTCTTGACATGGATTCTGGCATTGGTCTTGGGCCTAGCTCCCTATGTTGTGATGGCCCGGCATCTCCCTGTGGTCTCTGCTTCCTCTCGGGACAATCCTTGATTCTGTGGTCAGTCTTACCACACTTAAAGCACGCTCCCGTCTTCTTCCAACACCCCCTACATGATTCTTCTGGCAATGTGGGCACACTATGGGCGCCTGCCGATCAGGCTGACTCTGCTTTGGTGTCCTCTGAAACGGTCCTGCCTGACCTCTTTAGGGAATTTTGACCCAACGTCTGGGTCTACCTCCACTCCTGTCGTCCCTCGGCCTCTTGCCGGTGTCGTCACAAACCTCTCTAGGCTGGGACCTGCGCATATCGCTTTTCACGCGGTAACAAGCATCCAACATTTCAGCAAAAGTTTTCAGACTAGACCCCGCTATAGCTGACCGAATGCAGGGGTTCAGACCTTGCTCAAACTTGAGCATCTTCATCCTGTTATTTTCCAACACCATGGGCATGAATTTTCCCAATGCGTGGAACCTGTCAGCATAATCGGAAATAGACATCCTGTCTTGCTCCAGCTTATCGAACTGTCTCATCTTCGCTAATATAGCAGTCTCAGGTACGTAATACTCTTTGTAAGCCTCAACAAACTGTCTCCACAAGATAGGAGGAGTCATCTTTAGAAGGATGCCATTTCACCAAGCATTGGCTCGGCCACTCAGCAGGGTGTGGCCACAGCCACCTTGTTTTCTTCAGCCACTTGCACTAGCCTGAAGCACTTTTCCACTTCCTCCAACCAGAATTTTGCCACTTTTGGGCCTGTGGTCCCTTCAAAAGTTGGGGCATGCATCTTTTACATTTCCCCAATATAGTACCGTATACCGTGCTGGGGCGGTGGTGGAGGAGGAGGTTGTTGCTGCTGCTGGGCAACACCCTGTGCAATTACTGTTATAGCATCCATTAGGCCCTAAGGCACGACCATCTGTGGTAGCTGAGGATTCTCGTTTCCGTTGCCATCGTTCCCAGGGTTTTCTCTTCTAGGAGGCATGTTTCTGCAAGATCAGTTCCTATTAGCATTCAGTAATTCAAAAGATAGTACTGAAGTCTCATATGTGTTACACGGAACGGAACTTGCATACGTTAAGGGAAGAACAAATAATCTAGTCTTTAATTAAGTTATATCGCACTCGCACACATCCGACCCAATTCATCTTATATCTACAATCAAGTACTTAGACTTGTGGATCAACTTAAGGTCAAAATCATAGCTTAAGACTCTATATGACATAACCTAGGTCTCCGAGGTAGATCTGAAGACTGGGCTCTGATACCACCTGTAGCGCCCCAGCTTGGACAGCGGACTCGAACCGGTGCACTCGTCTGCCTACTGAGAGGACTACCAGACATCATTACTCTCACATACACATCATCGTTGACGTAAGAGAAATAAGCGCAGAGACACGTGCAAGTTAAAATCTAAATCAATCAAATCTGTATTCCCGAAAGCATAAGTAAATAAAACTGTGTATGGACGCAGCCATCTAATTCCTCAAATGAACGAAAGAAAGTTGAAATAACCAATAGCAGTTTAAGACCATTCTCAATATAGGCTCTAAGCACCCCTATTCAGCCCACTTGTCGTCGTCCTCTATAAAAATCGTATCATATTCTGGCTCATCTGCAAAACAACGGGTAGATCCCTTATCGAAAAAGCTAGCAAGTAACCCGCTTATAAGACATACGGGATCATCACATGGCAAGACATGAGTGAATATCAATATCAGGGGGGATAGGGGCACATGTCCTGAGTTGCTCAAAAGTTCGGATTTTCTTGCACGATAAAAGAAAAGAACAAGAAATAAGCAAGTAAACAACGATTCACTTACATATCAATCATACCGGAACAAAACATATGATGCATGCCATTTTAAATCATGCTCTACACTATATAGTCACAAATGCTTATGCAATACTTTCCAAAACAGTGCAATGCATGTCACAATACCCGTTCATATAACTTTATACCCTGTGATGGGCCACAGTTTGTCTTCATACCCTGTGACACATAACAGCTAAACTTTATACCCTGTAATGTTCCACAGCTTGTCTTTATACCCTGTGTTACATTACAGCTCACTTTATACCTTGTGGTGGTTACAACTTGACTTTATACCCTGTAGCACACCACAGCTCGTTTCGTAAAACTTTCTACCCTGTGCTAACGCACAGCTCTTATCAAAACATAATGCAAATGCAAGTGCCATGATGCAAGTATGCACATCCAACATATCATTCAATCACTCAAGGCTCATCTCATTCACACATTCAAGCGTATCACTACATGCTCATGTCTACCTCACATAAACATTGAGACTAGGGATACAAGGGATGAGGTAGACACCCTCACACGTTCCATTTGAACCTTATTGAAGCCTCACACGTTCATCCTTAACCCCTTAGATCATTCACAATGAAGTCCAATTACAATACCTCACGAAGTCCTCACCATTGATTCACCATCTTAGGTCGTGTTCCCAAGACTTACGCTAATCTCAATCAGGTCCTAAGAAGCCTCTAGTGTCACCCAATTGGTCCTCTAGCTTCCCTTTTCCTTCTTCTATTTTCCCACTAAACTGATAACATCATACCCTACATTGATCGATCGATGTCACATCATACCCTGACATCGATCGATCGAAGTCAGTCAGAATACTTTCTACCTCACTTCAGTCGATCCGTCGGCCCACATCGATCGATTGAAGGGACTTTATACCCTCACATCGATCGATCGAAGTCCATCAGAATACTTTCTGCCTCACATCAGTCTCTCAATCCTCCTACATTGATCGATCGATGTACATCAGTCGATGACATCGATCGATCGATGTCTACGATCCCACAAAAGAAACTCTGCAATTTATACAGAAACTGCAAAATCAAAACCCAATCATTCCCAGCCTAATCTCTGCTATCATCTCATAACTACAAATCGAACACCACACACATACATAACAAGGATTCAAGCCTAGAACTCAAAGATTTCAACCCCATCAATTCAAAGATCCCACCTTTCACCCTCAAACTCTACACAACAATGAAATAACAGCAAAAAGGGATTCAAGGGGTAGGGATTTGCAGGAATCCATATAATCATCGACATCAACTAGATTTTTAACATATGATGGCCAAAACATCGAAACCATAACCGGGAATTGCACATAATTCACAAAAGATAGACAAGGATAGAATACTGCATGGTGATCCAATTTTGATACAAAAGTAGGGCCTTTTTTCTTCGCAAGTCGCAGGAACTTATAAGAAGATTACTTGCCTTTTATTGCTGATTATCAGGTTGAAAAACAAACGAAGTTTGGATCGATTCCTGGAGGTTGTCTTCCTTCACTGCTAGGGTTGTGGAAGTCGACAGAATGGAGAAGAGGAGGGGAAGTCGACTCTTTTTCTGTGAATGGGAGAAAACTGACGTTCTGTCAGTTTTTATTATGGGGAAGGGCAAAACTGGAATTTCTAAATCGTATTTTTACTTAAATCATTTTCTTCAATTCTGAAACTCGAATATTTAATTCAATATTAATTGCTAATTAATAGGCTATTAATTTCTTTAAATCTCTTCTCTTATTTAATTAGGTTTCGGGGGGTACGGGGCATAACAGATAAAACCTTGGCGAAGTAATGTGTGTCAGTGTAGCTCCCAAAAGCATAGTGCTCAGTTGATAGTCATCCATACGCAAGCGTGCTGATAACAAGTAGTTGAATCGTATAAATGTAGCGGACGCAATCCATCGCACCTCAGAACAAAGGAGAAATGAAAACATCAGCATCGCGGAATATGATGGGCCAAAGCAAATAAACGAAGAAAGCACACACACACACATATATATATATACACATATGTGTGTGTGTGTGCCGGGTGTGCTCGGATATGTATGTATAAACACTTGTGTATGTGTTTATATATTGGCCATTAATTGTGGTAGTCGTTGGACCGTGCACCTGCAATGAACACCACTAGAGGAGGGGTGAATAGTGGTTAGCGAAAATTACACTACAACCCTTTGTTAAAATCCGCTTTGAAAACAAAATCTAAGACCACCTCAGATTCAGAACTCGTTTCTGAAAAATTCAAAACTAATTGTACACAACTTCAAAAATTACGAAACTTTCCAGAATATAACTTCAATGTGTTGAAAAGACTCTGTCCAGAAATCAAACAAAAATAAGATCGTTGGCCCTTCAAACAAATAAAAATATTCAGATAGTCAATCTGGACAGAATTGGACAGAATGTTGCTGATTTTGCGAAATGTATTTCGCTTTGAATATTCAACCAAAAAGGTTGATCTTTATATCAAAAAAACTCCTTAGGATGTGTAGATGAAGTTTCCAAAAGGTCCTGACCTTAAAGAATTCTTGAAAAATATAGAATTTAAGTTTTCTCAAAACTGGTCAGAATGCAGCCAGATTGGAGCAGTTATCTTGCAAAGACTGAAAGACTAACTTTCCCTTGCTCAAATCAAGTGATTCTTATTGCAAATGAAAGCTAACAGTCTGAAGTATAACTCCACCAAAAATCACGAATTTTGAAAATGTTTAGCTATTTTTCAAATTGTGAGAAGTTGTGTGAAAACTGCAGTCAATAACGGACAAAAACCGAAATAAAGAAACAAGAGAAGAACACCGAGGATTTAACCTGGTTCGGTCAATGTGACCTACTCCAGTCCCAAGGAACACCTTTCCTTGGATTTTACTATGAAATGAACACCTTACAACAAGAGTCAAGCTTGATCCTTGGGTTATACACCAACCCTACTCAAGACTTGGATAATCACCTTCCAAGCAACACTTAGTTGCAACACCTCTACCACCTATTGATGTAGCCTAATAAAGATGGCTAATCAATCTTACAAATGAAGCTCAAGAGGCTTGTATCTCACCACAATACAACAAGAATACCTTTGCTACAATGAATAAAACAATAACAACAAGAAGATGAAGATGAAAGCTAGACAATTCAACAAATGCTTGTGAGCTTCAAGTGTGTTTCATCTTCTTCACCATTGCCTCTATTTATAGTGTGAAATGAGCCTTGAAGATAAGATTTCCAATGTGTCACCATCTTCATCATCAATTCCAAATGTCTTCTCATCATTGGTTGGCCTTGTACACTTGGCAAATAAAACACAATGATTGGTCCACCTTGGCAACTCCATGTAGCCGAAATTTTCAACTAAAAAGTGACTTGGAATTGTCTTGAAAATGTGAAGATAAAAGCAACGGATAATACTCCACTATCCCCTCAACTTCTTGGCATAAGAATAGGCATGTGGGCTTGAAGAATTCAAACAAAATTCAGCTTCAATATTCCATCAAGTAACCGTTGGTCATCTTGCATATTTTCAAAAATGAACTTCGATTTTCCTTATCAAAAATAAGAAAGGATAATACCATCAAATTATCCTCAACACCAAGCACAAGAATAGGGCATGTGAAGACTCCATTTTGACCAACAAATCTGCTGAATTTAGCTTGTAGCCAAATTTGAAAATCCTAGTTGGCAATTTTTGCCAACTAGCTCTTTTTTGGTTGGTCCACTTGTCTCCAACTCACAAATTGAATACACCATCATATACATCTGAATATACACGTTTTTCAACATATATATGTGTAGCAACTCAGATTTTTGAAGAAGAAATAAATAGATAACATTTGAAAAGATTATGTCAACGTGTAACACCGAAATTCCCCAATATTTCTTCTTATATATCAAGAACATTTCCACACCTTTGACACCTTTAATATCTCTGAATAATTATGATAAATATTCTCTTATAACATATATAAGATGGTCTTCAAGAAAAAGTAGAATGTGACATCTCAAATCGTCACGTATCCAGCTATAGTCAATAATATCATCGGTTGAGTGAATAAGATATAAGATCACCATATAATCTTCAAAATAATAATAACAAAGATCCAGAATGAAGATAATAATATGCTCAAGAGATTCCTTGAATGAAAATACCATAAATACCCTCGAGGGTAAAATGACCAAAATACCCCTGGTCAGAGAAAACTCCAGAAATGACCCGGATGGTCATAAATACTCATGATATCACCTTTGTCATGATAAATAGGATGAGAATACATCCTTGAAATATTTTCATCATGTGATGCTCCTACAAAACTCAAAATACCAATTTTGCCCTTTTTGGTAAGATGTAAAAAACTTCCAAGGCACGTTAGTCACAAGACAATAATAATCACCAAAAATACATAATAAGCACATAATGAGCCTGTATAAATCATGTACAAATGAAAACAACCATCTTGTCACGTTTTAGAAAATTATTTCTAAAAACCCTAGACATCGATCGATCGAAGTTGCCTCAGACTTCAGAGATCGATGTCTCACAGAAAGTTTTAGAGTTTTCCTCTGACCTACATTGATCGATCAAAGTGAGGGTTCGATGTACATCGATCGATCGATGTGTCTTAGGTTCAGAGATCGATGTCTCACAGAAGTGTCTTAAACTTTTCTGCCTTACATAGATCGATCGATGTGAGAAATCTATGTACATAGATCGATCAATGTGCAACAACCTGAGAGATCGATGTCAACTTTTTTAACTTCTAATCACATATAACACCATGTGTGACATTTTTAAGTATTCACCACTTAAAATCATGAATTTGAAAATTATTCAACATATTTCTCACATTCTCCCCGTTTTGGATGATTTCAAAATAACCTAACATGATTTTAATATCACAACTTATAACCAAAATTTAACCAAATGTTTTCAACTTATAAATAGTATGTTTCAACTTATAAATAGTATGTTGCTCCCCCTCAACTCATACTCTCCCCCCTTAACCTATGCTCCAAAATTTATACCATATGATTCATCATGACTTGCCAACTAAAATCATGTTCTTATTCTATCTCCCCCTTTATTTTGCAATCATGCAAAAGATAGAACTATGTAATGGTAACATAAGTCATCAAACCTAATTTGGCTCGTAAGTTTTCAAAAGTGGCTTGATTAAAGGGGTTTGGTAAGATGTCAGCAATTTGGTGATCAGTTCTTATATGGTTTATCACTATATCCTAATTTTGAACATGATCGCAAAGAAAGTGGTATCGCACCTCAATGTTTTTGGCCTTAGAATGAAGCACCGGATTCCGAGAAAGATTGATTGCACTTGTGCTATCGCAGAAAATGGGAATCTTTTTCATTTTAATGCCAAAATCACTAAGTTGTTGTTTAAGCCAAAGTATTTGGGTAGTACATACACTCAAAGCGATGTACTCGGCTTCAGTGGTAGAAAGAGCTATACTAGCTTGTTTTTTAGAAAACCAAAAATCAAGTTGGTTCTATGAATTGACAAGTACCGCTAGTGGATTTTCTATCTAATTGCAACCACCATAATCAGCATCACTATATGCGTGTAATTCCAACTTACGTTTCTATCATACCACAGTCCTAAGTGAGGTGTATGCTTAAGATATCTAAAGATCTTTTCACTGCTTGTAATGTGATACCTTAGGACAAGATTGAAACCTAGCACACATACACACACTAAACATGATATCAGGTTTGATGCATTAAGTATAAGAGTGATCCAATCATAGACCTAAAGAGTGTCATCAAAAGGTTTACCATTTTCATCCTTATCAAGTTTGGTACTAACACTCATAGGGGTAGTTGTAGGTTTCAACTCTTCAAAGCCAAATTCTTAATCATATCATTGACATACTTAAGTTGGCTAATATTGAATTCCTTGAGGGGTTTGTTTGATTTGAAGCCTAAGAATATTCAATTCTCCTACCATTGACATTTCAAATTCTGACTTCATGCACTCTTCGAAGTCTTTTACTAAGTAGGGTTGGTTGAACCAAAGATAATATCGTCTACATATATTTGAACTATTAAAATATATCTTTTCTTCTTAGAATAATGTGTTGTCGATGGTCCCTTTGATAATTATTTGCAATAAGAAATTTGCAAATCTATCATACCAAGCTTTGGAGCTTGTTTCAAACCATATAAAGCTTTCTTAAGCTTGTAAACATGGTTAGGATTCTTTGGATCTTCGAATCCGGGGGTTGTTTGACAAACACCTCTTCTTGGATGTATCCATTCAAGAATGCACTCTTGACATCCATTTGGAAGAGTTTAATGTTACTTAGACTTGCAATCGCAAGTAACAATCTAATTGCTTCTAGTCGTGCAACGGGTGCAAAGGTTTCTTCATAATCTATTCCTTCTTGTTGATTATAACCTTGTGCGACTAGCCTAGCCTTATTTCTTGTAATATTTCCTTGTTGTCATTTATTCCTAAAACCCATTTAGTTCCTATTATAGACTTGTCTTCAGGTTTAGGTACTAGTCCCATACGTTTCCTTGTGAATTGTTCAATTCCTCATGCATAGCTTCTATCCATGATATATCACCTAAGGCTTCCTTACATTCTTAGGTTCTAATTGTGAGATTAAGCTATGTCCTTCAAGTTGACTTATTTCTACGTGTTCTAACCCCAACACTTGGATCCCCAATGATTAATTCTCTAGGGTGCCACCAATTCCTAGATTGACTAGGTTCACCCTCATCTTGTTCAAATGTTTCATTAGTGTGAACATTATCATATGTAATTGGATCATTAGTTGTATCTTCCAATTGCAAAGTCTCTTGATTTATTTCATCTAAGGGTTCATGCATCTTGTTCAGGGGAGTTGGTTCTAGATGATCAAGTACAGGCTCAAGTAATACATCATCATCAACATATTTTCAACATTTGTTTCTTGTTTATGTTGATGTTTATCACTAACTTCAAAGCATGCATTTTCATTGAATTTCACATGTATGGATTCAATTATTTTTCTAGATGCAGGATTATAACACCTATATGCTCTTGAGTTAGTTGAATACCCAACAAATATGCATTCAATAGACTTTTGTTCAAATTTATCTAGATTATCCTTAGTGTTCAACACAAAACATTTACATCCAAATACTAAGATAATCTATTTTAGGTTGTCTATTGTTTAGCAATTCATAAGGCATTTTATTTAGTTTCTTCTAATAGTGAGCCTATTTATAATATAGCATGCACAACTAACAGCTTCAGCCCATAAATATTTAGGTAATTTATTTTCACACAGCATTGTCCTAGCAACTTCTTGAATCGTTCTATTTTACGTTCAACAACTCCATTGAGTTGTGGTGTTCTAGGTGGTGAAATTCATGTTTGATTCCATATAGTTCGCAAAATTTGATTACGTCTTTGTTTTTAAATTCTCCACCTCTATCACTTTAATTCTTTTAACATTTTCTTCATAAATTTTCAAGTTGCTTAATAAGGTTTCGATTGCTAATGGAGCATCGTCTTTGTGTGTTAAGAACAATGTCCATGTGTAGCGTGAGTAATCATACTATGACACACACATAGTAGTGTCCACCTAGACTTCTTGTCCTAATTAGACCAAATAAGTCTAAATGAAGCAATTCTAGTACATGACTAGTACTCACTTCATGTTTGGTTTTAATGTTTCTTTAATTGTTTTCCTTAATACATGTTTACATTTGAAAATTATCTAAGTTAACTTAGGCATTACCTCTAATTAATTCTTCTTAGATAATTTCTTAATGGTTGAAATTCCTATATGGCCTAATCTTCTATGCCATAAATTCACATCTAAGTCATGTGATATAACACTTAACCTTAGCATCTAACATATTATCTAAGGTAAGAGTATAAATTTACCATCTCTATTTCCTTTTAAAACCGTTTCTCCTTTTTCATTTATTATATCACAAGAATTGGAGAAAAAGATATTAAACCACAATCTATAAGTTGAGAAATACTAAGTAAATTATAAGAGAGATTGCTTACTAACAACACATTTCGTATTTGAAATGTGTTAGGTCCCCAATTGTTCCTTTTAACTTGTCCGTTGTTGTTGTCACCGAATGTTACTTTTCCTCCATTTTCATATGTTCTAATTCGATGAATAGTTTGGGGTTCCCGTAATATGCCTCGAACATCCACTATCTAAAAACCATTTGTTTTCAGATTCTTTGACTTTGCCTCCTTCTTGCATTCTTGCATTTTTCCTACAATGGAGACAAAGTTTTAGGTACCCTTTATTTGGTCCTTGAATGTTAGGGGTACTATTCTTGTTTAGATATCCCTTAGGTATCCAAACTTGAACATATATTTAGGCACATTTTTAGCATTATAATTTGGAAAATAAGAAGGATTAGCATATAGATGATCATTCCACATAAGTGAAGATGCATTGTTATACACGTTGCCATGGTTGATAATCATTATATGCTGGCCGATTTTATAATGTGTATAAGGCAAGCGATTTTATTTCTTGAATGGCGCTATATAAGTATATTCATAGGCATTTCTATAAGACTTGCATGAGTTTGCCTATACTAGGTTCATAATAAGTTGAATACATTTTATTCTTTCTAGTTGCATTTGTATACATATAGGCATAATTTCTAGGTTGTCTAGATGCAAAGTTTTGCCTATATGTATGTTTATGCGTGTGTGCTTTTATGGGTGTATCATGCATTTTTGTCTTAGAATAAACGTAAGAAGGAGTAGAAGAAGATTTAGCAGACAAAGTTGTTTTTATTTCTTTATAAGGTTGTTTAGTAGTTGAAGATACAAACTTAGTCTTTTCTACCTACTTTTTCATCTTCTTCTTTATAGCCTAAGCCGGTTTTATCATTTTCATACCTTTGTGATGAGATGAGTGTGTCTAACATGTTTGTACCGGATTTAAATTGTTCTAACATTTTTTCTAAGTTAAGTTTAGACGACTTAAGTTGTATTATTTCATGTTCACAACTTTCTAACTTAGACTTTAACATATTATTTTCCATTTTTATCTTTTGTTCATCTTTCCTATATGATTCAATTTTATTCTCTAAAGAATCAAGAGTATTAGTAGACTCTTGTTTAAGAGATTCTAGTTGATCGAAAAATTCCAAGTTGGACGTCTTCAACTTGTCATTTTCTTCAAATAGTTTCTTGTTTTCTTTAGAGAGCCTCTTACAGTGAGCATGCATTCTAAAGAACTCTTCATATATTTCATCAAATGTCATGTCACTATCAGAATCACTATCAGATGAAGAACATACCTCGTTTGATAGGAAGCAGACTTGAGCTTCATAAGTTTCGGATTCTGAGTCGGATGAGTCGCTCCATGTCCTCACCTTCATTGCTCGTTTCCCTTTTCTTGCCTTAGACTCCTTTGGCTTTGTCATTTGTGCCTCCTTGTCCTTGACTTGTTTATTATTGTTGTTATTATTATTATTTTCTTCGTTGGACAATCGTATGAAATATGTCCTTTTTGACCGCATTCATAACACTTTAATTCTTTATTATACCATTTGTTTGTGTTATTTTTCTTAGATTGAGAAAAAGAAGAAGAGAAGAATTACGTTGTCTATTCCTGTTTGGACGTTTGAAAAACTTTCTAAGTTTTCTTGCTATCAATATCAAGTCGTTGTCTAATTCAGTATCACTATTACTATCATCGTTACTAGCATGTGTTTCGGTTGTTTTGAAAGCTATTGACTTACCGGATGACTTAGACGATTCAGACTTTTGTTTGTTTAATTTAACCTCGTAAACTTTAAGAGACCCGATCAATTCTGTAGGATCTGCAAAGCACCACTAGAAAGGGGGGGGGAGTTGAATAGGTGGTGCGGAAAGTGTGGTTTTTAAAATTTGTTTAAACCTAAACAACTCAACTTCTGAAAAAAGATTCTGTTTTCAGGACCAGTTTTAAAACGTTTTTAAAACAAGGTTATAGCTCTCCAAAAATTATGAAATTTTAAGAGAACTTAACCTCAGATGTTATGAGGGTCCTCTAAAAATTTCAAATTAAACTTCAACCTTTAACCCCTTCAAAAACCGTTGATACTCAGATTGCTCGAATCTGCCAGAAATGGTAGACGGTTTTGAAACATTTATTCCTATTTCTTAATCTTTTAGCCATTGTGATTAAGTCCTCATCATTGGAATCTGTGTCACTATCATCTACGACGTATTCATTTGATTTAAATGCTATAGCCTTATCATTATTAGAAAAGGACTCAGAATGTCTTAAAGCAAGTTTGTTTTCATATACCTTAAGTGATCCGATTAGTTCTTCCATTTTAATCGATTTGGTCTCTTTGCTTTCTTCTATGGCCGTTACTTTAGGATCCCACTCGGATGGAAGGCTTCGCAAGACCTTTTGTACCTTTTCCTGCATAGTGAAGGCTTTGCCAAGAGACTCAAGAGAATTGTTAATGTTAGTCAAGCGTAAATCCATCTCAACAATAGACTCATTTGGCAATAATTTAAAGAACTCAAGTGTGGACATGAGCATATTAATTTTGGACTCCTTTACTTGGCTAGTCCCTTCATGTTTCATTTCAAGAATATGCCACATCTTTTGAGCACTAGAACAATTAGACACGTAACCTCACTTTTACTTAGGCCGTTTAATAGTTGTTGCATGGCTTTAGCATTCATACTCAAGTTTTTTTGTCATCACTAGTGTATTCTTGTTTCGTTTTTGTAACCTCTAGTGTGACACCATCAATAATTGACGTCTTAGTAGGAACAAATGGACCGTCTTCTATGATGGACCATAGATCAATATCAATAGCCATAAGAAAAAGTTTCATTCTTAATTTCCATTGAAAAAAAAACTCACTGTCGAAAAAAAGGAGACCTTACAGTTGACATTCCTTCTTGCACGGTTGTGGTTGCCATCTCACTGAATCGTTGGATTCTTTGAAGTGAGTGTTCCTGCGCTCTGATACCAATTGTAGGATCTGCAAGGTACCACTAGAAGGGGGGGTTGAATAGGTGGTGCGGAAAGTGTAGTTTTTAAAATTTGTTTAAACCTAATCAACTCAACTTCTGAAAACAGATTCTGTTTTCAGGACCAGTTTTAAAACGTTTTTAAAACCGGGTTATAGCTCTTCAAAAATTATGAAATTTTTAGAGAACTTAGCCTCAGATGTTATGAGGGTCCTCTAAAAATTTCAAATTAAAATTCAACCTTTAACCCCTTCAAAAACCGTTGATACTCAGATTGCTCGAATCTGCCAGAAACGGTAGACGGTTTTGAAAACTTTATTCCTATTTCTTAATCTTTTAGCCATTGTGATTAAGTCCTCATCATTGGAATCTGTGTCACTATCATCTACGACGTATTTATTTGATTTAAATGCTATAGCCTTATCTATTAGAAAAGGACTCAGAATGTCTTAAAGCAAGTTTGTTTTCATATACATTAAGTGATCCGATTAGTTCTTCCATTTTAATCGATTTGGTCTCTTTGCTTTCTTCTATGGCCGTTACTTTAGGATCCCACTCGGATGGAAGGCTTCGCAAGACCTTTTGTACCTTTTCCTGCATATTGAAGGCTTTGCCAAGACTCAAGAGAATTGTAAATGTTAGTCAAGCGTAAATCCATCTCAACAATAGACTCATTTGGCAATAATTTAAAGGACTCAAGTGTGGACATGAGCATATTAATTTTGGACTCCTTTACTTGGCTAGTCCCTTCATGTTTCATTTCAAGAATATGCTACATCTCTTGAGCACTAGAACAATTAGACACGTAACTAGCCTCACTTTTACTTAGGCCGTTTAATAGTTGTTGCATGGCTTTAGCATTCATGCTCAACTTTTTGTCATCACTAGTGTACTCTTGTTTCGTTTTTGTAACCTCTAGTGTGACACCATCAATAATTGACATCTTAGTAGGAACAAATGGACCGTCTTCTATGATGGACCATAGATCAATATCAATAGCCATAAGAAAAAGTTTCATTCTTAATTTCCATTGAATAAAAGACTCACTGTCGAAAAAAGGAGACCTTACAGTTGACATTCCTTCTTGCACGGTTGTGGTTGCCATCTCACTGAATCATTGGATTCTTTGAAGTGAGTGTTCCTGCGCTCTGATGCCAATTGTAGGATCTACAAGGCACCACTAGAAGGGGGGTTGAATAGGTGATGCGAAAAGTGTGGTTTTTAAAATTTGTTTAAACCTAAACAACTCAACTTCTGAAAACAGATTCTGTTTTCTGGACCAATTTTAAAACGTTTTTAAAACCAGGTTATAGCTCTCTAAAAATTATGAAATTTTTAGAGAACTTAGCCTCAGATGTTATGAGGGTCCTCTAAAAATTTCAAATTAAAATTCAACCTTTAACCCCTTCAAAAACCGTTGATACTCAGATTGCTCGATCTGCCAGAAACGGTAGACGGTTTTGAAAACTTTATTCCCATTTCTTAATCTTTTAGCCATTGTGATTAAGTCCTCATCATTGGAATCTGTGTCACTATCATCTACGACGTATTCATTTGATTTAAATGCTATAGCCTTATCATTATTAGAAAAGGACTCAGAATGTCTTAAAGCAAGTTTGTTTTCATATACTTTAAGTGATCCGATTAGTTCTTCCATTTTAATTCGATTTGGTCTCTCTTTGCTTTCTTCTATGGCCGTTACTTTAGGATCCCACTCGGATGGAAGGCTTCGCAAGACTTTTGTACCTTTTCCTGCATAATGAAGGCTTTGCCAAGAGACTCAAGAGAATTGTAAATGTTAGTCAAGCGTAAATCCATCTCAACAATAGACTCATTTGGCAATAATTTAAAGGACTCAAGTGTGGACATGAGCATATTAATTTTAGACTCCCTTTACTTGGCTAGTCCGTCATGTTCATTTCAAGAATATGCCACATCTCTTGAGCACTAGAACAATTAGACACGTAACTGGCCTCACTTTTACTTAGGCCGTTTAATAGTTGTTGCATGGCTTTAGCATTCATACTCAACTTCTTTTTGTCATCACTAGTGTATTACTTGTTTCGTTTTTGTAACCTCTAGTGTGACACCATCAATAATTGACGTCTTAGTAGGAACAAATGGACGCGTCTTCTATGATGGACCATAGATCAATATCAATAACCATTAAGAAAAAGTTCATTCTTAATTTCCATTGAATAAAAGACTCACCGTCAAAAAAGGAGAACCTTACAGTGACATTCCTTCTTGCACGGTTGTGGTTGCCATCTCACTGAATCGTTGGATTCTTTGAAGTGAGTGTTCCTGCGCTCTGATACCAATTGTAGGATCTGTAAGGCACCACTAGAAGGGGGGTGTTGAATAGGTGGTGCGGAAAGTGTGGTTTTTAAAATTTGTTTAAACCTAAACAACTCAACTTCTGAAAACAGATTCTGTTTTGAGGACCAGTTTTAAAACATTTTTAAAACCAGGTTATAGCTCTCTAAAAATTATGCAATTTTCAGAGAACTTAGCCTTAGATGTTATGAGGGTCCTCTAAAAATTTCAAATTTAATGCAACCTTTAACCCCTTCAAACACCGTTGATACTCAGATTGCTCGAATCTGCCAGAAACGGTAGACGGTTTTGAAAACTTTATTCCTATTTGTGTGAATGTCCAAATGCTCTGCAAATTTAACCACTAACTTCTTATATACTATATTTAAGTGGGTTGAAACAGTTTTGCAAAATCGTTTGGGAAGTAGGTCAACTACAACAAGTCTCAACCTTTGCAAGTCTGAAAAATCAGACTGCACTAGTCTCAGAACTTTGATGTTTGATCAACTTATACTTATCTAAAAGGGTTGAACACTTGTGCCAAATTAACCCTAGAACGTGTGAGTATATTTCTGGAATTTTTGTGATTTTTGAAAATCGTTTACTTGTTTTAGAATGCGAACAAGAAAGCGTAAACTGTGCAGTAACTGAAAAGTAATGCTGAAAGTAATTGCCACCAAGATTTTTTATACTGGTTCGGTTATAAAAAACCTACTCCAGTCTTCAAGGAACACCTCCTTGGTTCACACTAATCACACACACAACACACCGTACCACAGGGTTGATAGAGTTACACCTAACTCCAACGCTTTACAAACCTTGTATAGTAAATAAATTTGCACGAACACCACCACCTCGCAAGAATGAAGATTGATCACACCTTGATCAATCTTTTACAAAGATATGGAATATGTGGTGGGTCTATATCAAGCCTATTCAAGATTGAAAGATATGAATACAATAGGCTTACAAGAAGAAAGAAAGAAAGAGAATGTAGAAGAAGAAGGCATAGAACACTTTTGATCCTTGAACTTGCAACTCTTGTTCTATTCTTGTTTTGCTCTTCTTTCTCTCCTTTTTAATTTGTTTTGGCCGCCCCTAGAGTGTAGTCTCCCTCTTGAAAATATCTTCTAAGTCCTTGGGAGGATGTAAGACATATTGTGACAAGTCTTGCTTACTTGGCATCTTCTTATTGGATGATCATTTAGGCTTCGCTTACTTGGCACTTATGATTGGTTGAATGTTGTCATCATTGAGTGACTTGGAAAAATCTGAGAATAACACTAAAACATGTGCCAAAAACATCACCAAATAATTTCCATAATTCATAAGATTTATCACTAAATTGCAAGACAAAAATTCCTTCTTTTGTTAAGGCAAAAACGGCCATAATGTAACATTGCCATGGTGAATTTTCAGCATGTGAATCATTCCATTTCATTCAAAATAATGCCAAATTTACTTTGATTTTTCTTTAAAAAACTGAATCACCAATTGATGGTAATTATTCCTATCACATGAGAAATGAACTTGGACACTATTTAGCTCATAAATTCGGCCACCACATGTCTCAACATGCTGAAAAATTTTCAGCATGTGTGATATATAAAATATCACACTTTATTAATTTAAATAATTTTCAAATTTCTTGCATATCTTCTTCCAATCAATCACACAATAAAAGATGACAAATTATATCACATTTATGTTAAAAAAAATCGGCTAGCCTTGTGTAGCATGCTGAAATTTTCAGCATGTGTTATAAGAGAGACAAACTTTGAATTCTTACCATTTGTAGCTTCTCTCTTTAATTCACCAACATTGTATGATTGATCCTTGACCAATCAATATGCCAACAAGGCTCCAATAAGCTCCATCTCAGCTATAGGTGGCGTTGGATATGTATGTGCATATGCTGAAATTTATTTTTGCTACAACTGTAAAATAATGCACATTTAATAATACACACATGTTATATTCCAATCAGCCCTTAATTTAATTTTCTAGAACACTTTAAGATGTATAACATATGTAAAAAGTGTCTAGATACGTGTCACATGATGTACCAAAAACCTTCAATGTGTTGTGTGCGTAGAAAACCGAATTTTTGATATTATCGATTACCCGATATTCTCTATTTAAATTCCAACTTTTGCATATGTTATACATATTATGTTATACATAATATATATAATATATACTTTAAATCTCAGCACTTGGCTGGTCTAAAGTGGTACCATTAACATGTGACAAATTAAACTTGAATCTTCACATTTTGGCCTTAATGTGGAGTAATTTGTGTGTGCCAACATGGAAAGCATTTTTGGATGAATATTACATGTAACCCACGAAAACAATATTGATGTTTGAGTTATAGGGGCTGGCCATCTATTTATAGCAAGTACGTGACACGTGGCGAAGTTCGATATTCGCCCGATACTACAATTTTTGTTTAGAACCTTTTATCATGTCGTATTTAATTTGTCGACACCATATCTTATATCATATGATATAAGACCTGAATATACTCATAAATATGAGTTAAGTATAGTGGTGTGATGTTAACGTACGTATGTAAAATATATAACGTGTCGGTAGTACTTTGGAATACATGTGTATGTGCCTTTTTCAAAAAATCTGAAAATATATGTAATATATATGTATATGGTGTGTCACATTAAAGAGGGGAGGAGGAGAAAACTTTCCTTCCTTAGCTTTGTTGCCTTTGTGCCTTTTTCAAATGTGGTTTCCTTTAATGAACTACTTAGTTTAATAAACTAAGTACTTCACTTAATGAACTAGTTTAGTTCATTAATAGTGGCACCTGAAAATAGTATAAACACAACAAATGTTTGCCATATGATGTAAGCTTTAACGCTTCATGGCTCGTTAGTCCGGCAACATTATATATAAGCTAAATAAGGCAAGTAATAGCAATGTATCATGCATACATGTATATCTTATGCACGTTTTATCTTATGCTCGTTCTTGTACACATTTAAATCATGTATTTGAAAATCACTCAAACCCCTTTTTCTCTACAATCTCCCCCTTTGATGATTTTCAAAATAACTTATGCACATGATTTAAATCCTATCGCTCCCCCTTCAATTATGCATAAATTCAAATTCAAAATTTAAATTTCGATTCCGCTCCCCCTTGATTTATGCAATCAGTATCTCTCTCCTTCTTAAATAATGCTTTCTCTCCCTCTTTATTTTGGAAAGCAAATCAAAAGATGCCTGTAAAGATAAAGAAAAAAAATCATGCATTTCATATATGTGCATTCATAAGGGTTATTTATTCAACCCTTTGAAAATGTCCCTTTTGGTACCCACATTTGGGTGACCTTTCTAGGTCTTCCAAGAGGTGAGAAAGATGATGAGAACGCAACATAATAAACTTTTGGTGCAACTGTATCTGGCTTTTGCCCAAGAACTCCTTTATACGCATTATATGTAGGACGTTTTTGATATGTCCTTGCGTTTTTATGCGTAGTGCGTGGATGGAATGAATGTCGTGTATGCATTACTCTTTTATTTTCATATCTATGTGGTACAAAGTTGTATTTCACATGACGTGAAGAGGAAGTGGGGCGTGATGAGGAAATAGGCAATTTTTGCGTCATCTTAGACGCCATTTTAGGCTTTGGGGTGTCTACTTTCTTAGACACAACAAACTTAGTTTGTTTGGTGGATGCTTCATTAGTATCAACGTATCCCGACCCCGTTGTGTCACTATCATGCTTTTGTGATAAGATAATACGATGCAGCATGTTAGATCCCGTGTCAAATTGTTTCACCTTTTTCTCTACATCCGCATTCCTTGATTTCAAGTTTGAAATCTCGGATTTCAATTCAATGTTCTCGGATGAGAATGATGAAATTTCAGATTTTAATGAACTTATAATGCATGACGGACTCTTCTTTTGAATCGTTTAATTGAGACACAAGATCTTTGTTAGAAGATTCTAACAATTTCTTGTCTTCAATTAATCGCTTCTTTTCTTTTGCAAGAGTCTTCGAAAACTTATGCAATTCTAAATATTGACTAAATAAATCATCATATGTACATTCAGAATCGGAATCAGAGTCGGAAGATACCTCATTTGATGCTTTAGATGTAAAGCATACTTGTGCCTTGTGTTCTTCCGTATCATCAGTCTCAGAGTCGGATGTGTCACTCCAAGTAGAGGCTTTGAATGCTCTTCTCCTTTGCTTAGGTTCTGAGACGAGTCTATTCTTGTTCCGATCCTTGTCAAGGTATTTGTTTGTTTGTTTTTCTCTATTAGGGCAATCATATGATTGATGTCCAAGTTTGCCTCATTCATAGCACATTATTTCCTTATTTTTATTTTTATGATCCTTAGATGAGGTAAGACTTATGTTTAATCGATTTTCTCAATATTTTTCTTAATCTTTTAGCCATTGTGATTAAGTCCTCATCATTGGAATCTGTGTCACTATCATCTACGGCGTATTCATTTGATTTAAATGCTATAGCCTTATCATTATTAGAAATGGACTCAGAATGTCCTAAAGCAAGTTTGTGTTCATATACCTTAAGTGATCCGATTAGTTCTTCCATTTTAATCGATTTGGTCTCTTTGCTTTCTTCTATGGCCGTTACTTTAGGATCCCACTCGGATGGAAGGCTTCGCAAGACCTTTTGTACCTTTTCCTGCATAGTGAAGGCTTTGCCAAGAGACTCAAGAGAATTGTAAATGTTAGTCAAGCGTAAATCCATCTCAACAATAGACTCATTTGGCAATAATTTAAAGGACTCAAGTGTGGAGACGAGCATATTAATTTTAGAATCCTTTACTTGGCTAGTCCCGTCATGTTTCATTTCAAGAATATGCCACATCTCTTGAGCACTGGAACAATTAGACACGTAACTAGCCTCACTTTTACTTAGGCCGTTTAATAGTTGTTGTATGGCTTTAGCATTCATACTCAACTTCTTTTTGTCATCACTAGTGTATTCTTGTTTCGTTTTTGTAACCTCTAGTGTGACACCATCAATAATTGACGTCTTAGTAGGAACAAATGGACCGTCTTCTATGATGGACCATAGATCAATATCAATAACCATAAGAAAAAGTTTCATTCTTAATTTCCATTGAATAAAAGACTCACCGTCAAAAAAAGGAGACCTTACAGTTGACATTCCTTCTTGCACGGTTGTGGTTGCCATCTCACTGAATCGTTGGATTCTTTGAAGTGAGTGTTCCTGCGCTCTGATACCAATTGTAGGATCTGTAAGGCACCACTAGAAGGGGGGTTGAATAGGTGGTGCGGAAAGTGTGGTTTTTAAAATTTGTTTAAACCTAAACAACTCAACTTCTGAAAACAGATTCTGTTTTCAGGACCAGTTTTAAAACGTTTTTAAAACCAGGTTATAGCTCTCTAAAAATTATGCAATTTTCAGAAAAATTAGATTTAGATGTTATGAGGGTCCTCTAAAAATTTCAAATTAAAATTCAACCTTTAACCCCTTCAAAAACCGTTGATACTCAGATTGCTCGAATCTGCCAGAAACGGTAGACGGTTCTGAAAAATTTATTCCTATTTGTGTGAATGTCCAAATGCTCTGACAATTTAACCACTAACTCCTTATATACTATATTTAAGTGGGTTGAAACAGTTTTACAAATGCTTTTGGGAAGTAGGTCAACTACAATCAAAGTCTCAACCTTTGCAAGTCTGAAAATCAGACTGCACTATTCTCAGAACTTTTGATGTTTGATCGACTTATACTTATCTAAAAGGGTTGAAACTTGTGCCAAATTAACCTTAGAACGTGTGAGTATATTTCTGGAAATTTTTGTGATTTTTGAAAATCGTTTACTATTTTTTAGAATGCAAACAAGAAGCATAAACTGTGCAGTAACTGAAAAGTAAATGCTGAAAGTAAATTGCACCAAGATTTTTATACTGGTTCGGTTATAAACAACCTACGCCAGTCTTCAAGGAACACCTTCCTTGTTTCACACTAATCACACACACAACACACCTTACCACAGGGTTGATAGAGTTACACCTAACTCCAACCCTTTACAAACCTTGTATAATGAATACAATTTGCACGAACACCACCACCTCGCAAGAATGAAGATTGATCACACCTTGATCAATCTTTTACAAAGATATGGATATGTGGTGGTCTATATCAAGCCTATTCAAGATTGAAAGATATGAATACAATAGGCTTACAAGAAGAAAGAAAGAAAGAGAATGTAGAAGAAGAAGGCTAGAACACTTTTGATCCTTGAACTTGCAACTCTTGTTCTTATTCTTGTTTTGCTCTTCTTTCTCTCCTTTTAATTTGTTTTGGCCGCCCCCCTAGAGTGTAGTCTCCCTCTTGAAAATTATCTTCTAAGTCCTTGGGAGGATGTAAGACATCATTGTGACAAAGTCTTGCTTACTTGGCATCTTCTTATTGGATGATCATTTAGGCTTCGCTTACTTGGCACTTCATGATTGGTTGCATGTTGTCATCATTGATGACTTGGAAAAATCTGAGAATAACACTTAAACATGTGCCAAAAACATCACCAAATAATTTCCATAAGTCATAAGATTTATCACATAAATTGCAAGACAAAAATTCCTTCTTTGTTAAGGCAAAACTCGACCATAATGTAACATTGCCATGCTGAATTTTCAGCATGTGAATCATTCCATTTCATTCAAAATAACGCCAAATTTACTTTGATTTTTCTTTAAAAAATGAATCACCAATTGATGGTAATTATTCCTATCACATGAGAAATGAACTTGGACACTATTTAGCTCAAAAATTCGGCCACCACATGTCTCACACATGCTGAAAAATTTTCAGCATGTGTGATATATAAAATATGACACTTTATTAATTTAAATAATTTTTAAATTTCTTCCATATCTTCTTCCAATCAATCACACAATAAAAGATGACAAATTATATCACATTTATGTTTAAAAAAATCGGCCAGCCTTGTGTAGCATGCTGAAATTTTCAGCATGTGTTATAAGAGAGACAAACTTTGAATTCTTACCATTTGTAGCTTCTCTCTTTAATTCACCAACATTGTATGATTGATCCTTGACCAATCAATATGCCAACAAGGCTCCAAATAAGCTCCATCTCAGCTGTAGGTGGCGTTGGATATGTATGTGCATGTGCTGAAATTTATTTTTGCTAACTTTGTAAAATAATGCACATTTAATAATACACACATGTTATATTCCAATCAGCCCTTAATTTAATTTTCTAGAAAACTTTAAGATGTATAACATATGTAAAAAGTGTCTAGATACGTGTCACATGATGTACCAAAAACCTTCCATGTGTTGTGTGCGTAGAAAACCGAATTTTCGATATTTATCGATTACCCGATTTTTCTCTAATTTAAATTCCAACTTTTGCACATGTTATATATATTATGTTATACATAATATATATAATATATACTTTAAATCTCAGCACTTGGCTGGTCTAAAGTGGTACCATTAACATGTGACAAAATTAAACTTGGAATCTTCACATTTTGGCCTTAATGTGGAGTAATTTGTGTGTGCCAACATGGAAAGCATTTTTGGCTGAATATTACATGTAACCCACAAAAATAATAATGATTTTTGAGGTATAGGGGCTGGCCATCTATTTATGGCAAGTACGTGACACGTTGGTGAAGTTTCGGTATTCGCCCGATACGACAATTTTTGGTTTAGAACCTTTTATCGTGTCGTATTTAATTTGTCAACACCATATCTTATATCATATGATATAAGACCTGAATATACTCATAAATATGAGTTAAGTATAGTGGTGTGACGTTAACGTACGTATGTAAAATATATAACGTGTCGGTAGTATGTTGGAATACATGTGTATGTGCCTTTTTCAAAAAATCTGAAAATATATGTAATATATATATATATGGCGTGACACATTAAAGAGGGGAGGAGGAGAAAACTTTCCTTCCTTAGCTTTGTTGCCTTTGTGCCTTTTCCAAATGTGGCTTCCTTTAATGAACTACTTAGTTTAATAAACTAAGTACTTCACTTAATGAACTAGTTTAGTTCATTAATAGTGGCACCTGAAAATAGTATAAACACAACAAATGTTTGCCATATGATGTAAGCTTTAACGCTTCATGGCTCGTTAGTCCGGCAACATTATATATAAGCTAAATAAGGCAAGTAATAGCAATGTATCATGCATACATGTATATCTTATGCACGTTTTATCTTATGCTCGTTTTTGTACACATTTAAATCATATATTTGAACATCACTCAAACCCCTTTTTCTCTTTAGTGATTGACTTTGTCTCCTCGATTGCAGTCACCTTT
>AP025061.1:13697599-13857737 GCA_036186865.1 Eustoma russellianum
GCTTCAAGGGCATTGAAAATATTAGTAATCCTCAAATCCATAGATGTTATGGATTCGTTCGGCAACATTTTGAAAGTCTCTAATTCAGTCATAAGCATGTTTATTTTTGACACTTTAACACCACTAGTACCTTCATGCTTTAATACAAGTGACTTCCACATGTCGTGTACGCTTGTGCAATTTGACACATATCCTGCTTCAGAAGTTGTAAGTCCATTCAAAAATAGTTGCATAGCTTTAGCATTCATGGACATTTTCTTTTTATCTTCCGATGACCATTGACTTTTATATTTTTCAACCTCCTGTGTGACTCCACTAATTTGTACAACTTTCATTGGAATGTACGGCCCATCTTCAACTATAGACCATAAATCGATGTCTATAGCCATTAAGAATAGCATCATTCTTAGTTTCCAATGAACAAAATTATTGCCATCAAAAAGAGGAGGGCATTGTGTAGACATACCTTCCAACTCACCTTTGTGAGAAACAATAGCCATAGTATGTACCTTGGATTTGAGACAAGCAGTATATAATGAATTGTTGTTTCTTGGCCTTGTATTGTTCGTATGGTGTTGAATCTTGCTTCTTTTGAGTGGTGTTGGCCTGGCTCCGATACCAAATTTTGGACCATGCACCTGCAATGAACACCACTAGAGGGGGGTGAATAGTGTTTAGCAGAAATTACACTACAACCCTTTGTTAAAATCCCCTTTAAAAACAGAATCTGAGACCACCTCAGATTCAGAACCCGTTTTTAAAAAATTCAAAACTAATTGTACATAAATCTAAAAATTACGAAACTTTTTAGAATATAACTTCAATGTGTTGACAAGACTCTCTCTAAAAACCAGACAAAAATAAGATCGTTGGCCCTTCAAACAAATAAAAAGATTCAGATGGTCAATCTGGACAGAATTGGACAAAATGTTGCGGATTTTGCAAAATGTGTTTCTCTTTGAATATTCAACCAAAAAGGTTGATCTTTATATCAAAACACTCCTTAGGATGTGTAGATGAAGTTTCCAAAAGGCCCTCATCTTAAAGAATTCTTGAAAAATACAGAATTTAAGTTTTCTCAAAACTGGTTAGATTGCAGCCAGATTGGAGCAGTTATTTTACAAAGACTGAAAGACTAACTTTCACTTGCTCAAATCAAGTGATTCTTGTTGCACATGAAATCTAACAGTCTGAAGTATAACTCCACCAAAAATTACAAATTTTGAAAATGTTTAGATATTTTTTCAAAATGTGAGAATTTGTGTGAAAAATGCAGTCAAAAACGGGCAAAAACAGAAATAAAGAAACAAGAGAAGAACACCAAGGATTTTTCGTGGTTCGGTCAATGTGACCTACTCCACTTCCAAGGAACACCTTTTCTTGGATTTTACTATGAAATGAACACCTTACAACAAGAGCCAAGCTTGATCCTTGGGTTATACACCAACCCTACTCAAGACTTGGATAATCACCTTCTAAGCAACACTTAGTCGCAACACCTCTACCACCTATTGATGTAGCCTTATAAAGATGGCTAATCAAGCTTACAAATGAACCTCAAGAGGCTTGTAGCTCACCACAATACAACAAGAACATGTTTGCTACAATGAATAAAACAATAACAACAAGAAGATGAAGATGAAAGCTAGACAATTCAATAAATGCTTGTGAGCTTCAAGTGTGTTTCATTTTCTTCACCATTACCTCTATTTATAGTGTGAAATGATCCTTGAAGATAATATTTCCAATGTGTCATCATCAATTCCAAATGTCTTCTCATCATTGGTTGTCCTTGTACACTTGGCAAAATAAAACACAATGATTGGTCCACCTTGGCAACTCCATGTAGCCGAAATTTTCAACTAAAAAATGACTTGGAATTGTCTTGAAAATGTGAAGATAAAAGAAAGGGATACTACTCCACTATCCCCTCAACTTCTTGGAACAAGAATAGGCATGTGGGCTTGAAGAATTCAAACAAAATTCAGCTTCAATATTCCATCAAGTAGCCGTTGGTCCTCTTGCATATTTTCAAAAATGAACTTTGATTTTCCTTATTAAAAATAAGAATGAATAATACTACCAAATTATCCTCAAATCCAAGCACAAGAATAGGGCATGTGAAGACTCCATTTTAACCAACAAATCTGCTGAATTTAGCTTGTAGCCAAATTTGAAAATCCTAGTTGGCAATTTTTGCCAACTAGCTCCTTTTTGGTTGGTCCACTTGTCTCCAACTCACAAAATGAATACACCATCATATACATCTGAATATACACGTTTTTCAACATATATATATGTATAGCAACTCAGATTTTTGAAGAAGAAATAAATAGATAACAGTTGACAAGATTATTTCAACGTGTAACACCGAAATTCCCCAATATTTCTTCTTATATGTCAAGAACTTTTTCACACCTTTGACACCTTTAATATCTCTGAATAATGATGATAAATTTTCTCTTATAACATATACAAGATGGTCTTCAAGAAAAAGTAGAATGTGACATCTCAAATCGTCACATATCCAGCTATAGTCAATAATATCATCGGTTGAGAGAATAAGATATAAGATCACCATATAATCTTCAAAATAATAATAACACAGCTCCAGAATGAAGATAATAATATGCTCAAGAGATTCCTTGAGTGAAAATACCATAAATACCCTCGGGTGTAAAATGACCAAAATACCTCTGGTGTGAGAAAACTCCAGAAATGACCCGGATGGTCATAAATACTCATGATATCACCTTTGTCATGATAAATAGGATGAGAAAACATCTTTGAAATATTTTCATCATGTGATGTTCCTACAAAACTCAAAATACCAATTTTGCCCTTTTTGGTAAGTTGTAGAAACTTCCAAGGCACGTTAGTCACAAGACAATAATAATCACCAAAAATACATAATAAGCACATAATGAACATGTATAAATCATGTACAAATGAAAACAACCATCTTATCACATTTTAGAAAATTATTTCTAAAAGCCCTAGACATCGATCGATCGAAGTGCCTCAGCTTCAGAGATCGATGTCTCACAGAAAGTTTCAGAGTTTGACTCTGACCTACATTGATCGATCGAAGTGAGGGTTCGATGTACATCGATCGATCGATGTATCTCAGGTTTAGAGATCGATGTCTCACAGAAAGGTCTTAAACTTTTCTGCCTTACATGGATCGATCGATGGGAGAGATCTATGTACATAGATCGATCAATGTGCAACAATATGAGAGATCGATGTCAAGTTTTTTAACTTTTTCAACTTTTAATCACATATAACACCATGTGTGACATTTTTAAGTATTCACCACTTAAAATCATGACTTTGAAAATTATCCAAACATATTTCTCAACAGTAGTATATATAATTTGTATAGTACGAATGCATATGTCTGTAACTCATTATTATTATATTTGTATGTAAACATATCGTGATTATATGCATATGAATTTGCTGTTCGGAGTTACACATGTATATATATGAATTTGCTGTTCGGAGTTCATACACATATGTACATTTTGTTCTTGTCCAAGATTATAAATATATTTATGTACATAGGATCACATGATTGTACACATACACATGTAATTGTCATATTCGGAGTGATATAAATATGAGAGAGAAAAAAAGTTTCACAGCAAGAATCACATTTACAAATCTAAAGTCTGTTTCCGTGGCGTACACAAATACATATATTGTTTCTTTTCTTTTCAGAATTGTACATGTAGAAATATATGTATATTGTGTATTTTCGGAACTTTGTGTATACATGTAGGTTGAGTCTTTTTTTTTCTACAAACATACATAACTATACTGTTTTCGAGTATAGGATGTAAAAATATTTAAACTGTTTAAAGAGTTAATATATATACACACACATATATATAATTAAAACGGTTTCATAATTAAGTATGAGTTCATATTTTCTGTTCCAAACTTTTTATGGTATATAGATATTGTCTAAATTACAGAATTTTATACCTATATTTATTTACTCTCAGAATTTTATACTATGTATATGTACTGTTCTTATGTTTAATATATACATATATATATATATATATATATATATATATTTGGAAAGAAAATTTTTATTATAAACCTCTCTTATGACGGAGGAAAACCATATTACAAGCATCAGTTACAAGCATCATCATATCAGAATAAGTGAACTGGCGAACATATAATGGTGTATCTCCAGTCGTATATGATATGCCGCATTAAAACCTTGCCAAGTAAAACCACCCTTGTTGATAAAACCTTGGCGAAGGAAAAAGCGTACATATTTATACGACTGCCACGAATACTAAAGCATGTATAAGCCGATGCAGTTGCAGCATAATAGAAGTCGCTACTGTCCCGGATGATTCAGCAATATCCTGATGTTGTAGATGTATCATGACTTGGGTGTGGTGGATCCATTTTGACGTGTGCCTCATGAAAGAACAAGGAAGCAGTTATCACCATAGCAAGGAAACATGAAAGGATAGTATATGCAATATCCAAACGCATACCTAAGTCGCCCTGAATCATCACAAGCCAAGGCGACGACAGCTTCTGGTCGCCTCCTAGTAGTATCTTTCTTCTGCCATGGAATGTGACTTTTGTTCTTGTGGATTGCCTCGTCAATGTGATGTGCATTGTTGTCAACCATAACAAAACAAACACAGGTGTGAGATAAAGAGATGCATAGGAGACTAGAACTTGAAGCGGCTCATGCATAAGGAAATAACATGCAGAAGGAAAACGCACCAGTGTTGCCTGTGTGCAAAAACACAGGCAACGACAAGGGGATAGAGCCAATGTAACGTCCAACATTTGTCAATGACGAAAGGCCAGCAGTTGAAGTTTAATATATATATATATATGTGTGTGTGTATATATGTATATATATATATATATGTACATAAATTGGTAATATGTATCAAGGTGTTCCTCCGCCACAAGTGAGGGCTATATAAATAAAGCAAGTCTCTTTTGATAAAAAAACATATGTACATAAATTAGTAAATTGTTTTGGATAAGTTATATATATAAGTTGTTACTACTGTATTTGTATGTATATATAAAAAAAATTTAAAACTGTTTGTGTAGCGTGTAAAGAAAAAGGGGTTTGAGTGATTTCAAAATATGTGATTTAAATGAGCATGACAAAAACGTGTGCATGACATATTGCCTATTACTTACCTTATTTAGTTCATATATAATGTTGCCGTACTAACGAGCCATGAACCGTTAAAGCTTACATCATATAGCAAACATTTGTTGTGTCTATACTATTTTGAGGTGACACCATTAATGAACTAAACTAGTTCATTAAGTGAAGTACTTAGTTAATTAAACTAAGTAGTCCATTAAAGGAAGCTACATTTGAACAAGGCACAAAGGCAACAAGACCAATAAAGGAAATTCTTCTCCCCCTCACCACATTTAATATACACGGCATATACATATATAAATACATATATTTTCTAATTTTTTGAAAAAGGCACATACACATGTATTCCAACGTACTACCGATACGTTATATATTTTACGTACGTACGTTAACGTCACACCACCATACTTAACTCATATTTATGAGTATATTCAGGTCTTATATCATATGATATAAGTCATGGTGATGACAAATTAAATATGACACGTTAAAAGGTTCTAAACCAAAAATTGTCGTATCGGACGAATACCAAAACTTCGCCAACGTGTCACGTACTTGCCATAAATAGATGGCCAACCCCTATACTTCAAAAATATTCAAAAATTTCTTGTGTATGATGTTATGTGCAGCCATAAAGTCATTCCATGTTGGCACACACAAATCACCCCTCATTAAGGCCAAATTGTGGAGATTCCAATTTTAATTTTGTCACATGTAAATGGCGCCACTTTAAGACCAGCCAAGTGCTGAATATTAAAGTTTAATTTATATATATTATGTGTAACATAATATATATAAAATGTGCAAAAAGTTGGAATTTATTTAGAGAAAAATCAGGTAATCGATAAACATCGAAAATTCGGTTTTCTACGTACACGACACATGGAACGTTTTTGGCACATCATACAACATATATCTAGACACTTTTTACATATGTCATACATCTCAAAGTGTTCTAGAAAATTAAATTAAGGGCTGATTGGAATATAACATGTGTGTATTATTAAATGTGCACTATTTTACAAAGTTTGCAAAAATAAGATTCAGCACATGCATGAACATGTTGTACACGCCCTACAGCTGAGATGGAGCATATGTGGAGCCTTTTTGGAATATTGATTGGTCAAGAATCAATCATACAATGTTGGTGATTTAAAGAAAGAAGCTACAAAAGGTAATGTTTCAAATTTTATTACATTTGTAACACATGCTGAAAATTTCAGTATGTGCTAATAGAGTGGCCGATTTTGACTCTATTATGAGTCATATCTTGTGTCTTGAAACATGTGATTAATTGGAAGACAAATTGGAATTATTTTGAATAAGTTATGAAATTAAAATTGTGATATTTTGAATATCACACATGCTGAAAATTTCATCATGTGTGTGATTGTACCTAGGCTGATTTTGTGGCCTTGTTAATGTCTAATTTTTATTCCAAAATTTGATAAAGATGTCTTGCACTAAATGGTGATTGAATTCTTGGATTAAATCAATACAAAATAGGCAAGATTTTGAATAAGAGGTGGATGTTACACATGCTGAAATTTCAGTATGTGCAAGACTAAGTGTGGCCAAATGTTTTCACTATTTTTGGAGAAATAATGTCTTGCTTAATTTATGTGATAATCTTGGATGTTATGGTAACTATTTTATGATGATTTTGGCACATGTTTTTAGTGTAATTCTCAGATTTTCCTAGTCATCAAATGATGACAAAATTCAACCAATCAATGAGTGCCAAGTAAGCAAAAGTGAAATGATCATCCATGAGGAGGTGCCAAGTAAGCAAGATAAATCAGCGGAAACGTCATAAAGTTTAAAACTTAAAAAGTAACACCAGTATAACAAAATGTAATACAGCGGAAGTGAAACATGGGCTTATTCACCGTCATCTTCCATGAATATCATCTCATACTCGGGTTCACATGAAAAGAGATGAAGTATCTAAGCGAAAAACAATGCTAGCAATACGTCTATACACCTTACGGAATCACACACGACGAGTCACAAATACATAAAATGATGCCAAAATAAGGTGCTCGAGTTAGCAAATATCATCGTTGTATTTAAACATCAGAACAGATAACTCACATGAATGAATATAGATAAGGATAAAACACGCATCGAGAAGAACATATTACAAAACAAGTCATATACACACATCGCTTCATTCATGTCAAAACTTATTCTTGTGACACATGATGCATGCATTTCTTCAAAATAGCACACTGAATTCAACGGAGACCCGTGCATATGTTTTCTTTTACAAACATGTCATGCGTGTCGTTTCACACACTTTTTTATTTCTTCTTATCATATTCTTCACGTAGCAGAACTTTATACACTGTGGGTGATCAATTCACAGCAAACGGAACTTTATACCCCGTGTTGAAAGGTCCACGGCCCCATAACATATAAACTTTATACCCTGCTGTTGATTCACATGTCACGCTTTTATACCCTGCCACTGCAGGCATGACTTTTATGCCCTGCGATCAACCAGCAGCCATAATCTTATCTTCTTATACATACACGTGTCTTTTCGTAAAGCAAGACTCATGTCAGCATGCAAAATGCTTATGTCGTGATGCAAATGCGCTTGTCAAGTAATATCAATCTCCTAATCATGTACACACCTATTTTACGCCTTGATTACCGGGTCACAAACCTCACATGTATCCTAGCATAACTCACTCGTACCATTTAACATCCTCTCGTATCCCAAAGTCACCTCGAATCCATACTTAAACTTTACTCTTTTACACCTAAGATTACCCACCTCATCATACGTCAAGCATACTTCTATACTACCTCTTAAATTCATACACTAGTCCCCAGTGTCACACAAAATTCCCTCAAACAACTTGCTATCCATTCCCAATCATTCTTAAAAGTTCAGCTTAAATTCTGCAGAGCTGGCCACATCGATTGATCGATATGGCCTTCTGATAGATCTATGTCAACATCCTAGACATCGATCGATCAATGTCCCTCATCCAGATTGATCGTTGTCGTCTAGAGAGTTTCAATTCTGCATCCCTGAGTACATCGATCGATCGATGTGGCCCTCTGAACGATCAATGTTTAGTTTTCCTAGACATCGATCGATCGAAGTCCCTTAGTTGATCGATCGATGTCTTCCAGAGAGTTGGAAAAACCTGCCTGGGCCACTTGGATCGATTGATGTCCTCCCTGGATCAATCCAAGTCCATATTTCTAAAACTTTTCACCATGTTTCACTCCAATATTGGCCCAAAATTCAACCCTCTCATTCCAAGCCTAAAGAACACCTAAATTCAATCGTAAAATGTGAATCTAACTCACATATATACTCATGACATCGGATTGAATCCTAAATACACCCCATGGTATGAATCCTAGACTTTCCACAATTCACCCCTATGAATTCGGCAAACCTTCCAACCAATCCCTAAATCATCCGCCAACCCTTTTACACTCATCAAACCTTGCTCGAACCAACTCAACTCACCTAAGATGCCAACAACAAATATGATAGAGGATCACAATGAACGATTCACATCAGCAACGATATCTTTAGGGCATATTTATCAAAAAAAAGTAAATTGCAAGTATTTCCAGAATTTGGCCCAGAAGATTGCAACTTTAACCAATCAACCAACATAGAAGCACATAGTAGAGCAGTTAACATAAACGGAATGAAATTACCAATGTGTAATCCAATTTTCTCTTTCTAGGGAAAATAGGGCCTATAAAATCAAAATTGCGTAAAGCGTATAGAAAGGTCACTTGTCATGGTATCTAGATACTCTTACGAATGTTCGGTTGAATCTAGGGACGGATTTGAGCTAGGTTGGCCGCGGTTTCTTCTTCCTCTTCTTCCTCCTTTCTCTTCCTCTTTTCTCTTTTCCTTTCTTCCTTTCCTCCTTCAGCCGATTCCCCTTTTTCTTTTGCCTTATAACCGCTGTTTCAACAGGGGAGTTATGCTCCATTGTGTAACTCCCCCAGCAATTAATTAGGGGAGGGCATTTTTGGTATTTTTGACTAATTTTCTTAATTTCAACTTTTTAATTATTTTCACCTAAAATTTATTTAATTAACCATATAAACATATATAATTATCAAAAATGATATTCTTGTTCCGCTTTAATTTACTTAATGCTAGTCTCGGAAAAATACGGGGTATGACATTCCATCACCTTACAAAAAGTTTTGTGCTTGAAACTTAAGTACCTTAAGTGAAGAGTTGAGGATATTTCTCCTGCATCTACTCTTCGAGTTCCCACGTGGCTTCCTATTCAGAGTTATTACTCCACTGTACCTTTACATAAGGAATCACTCGCCTCATTAACACTTGTTCCTTCCAATCTACGATCCTCACCGGTACCTCTTCATAAATAACATCACCATTGAGCTCCAACGGTTGTGCTTCAAGCGCATGACCTAGATCCGTCACATATTTCCTTAACTGTGAGACGTGGAATACGTTATGGACTTGCACCAGCACTGGGGGTAATGCCAACCTCTACAGCAAAGTTCCTACCTTCTCCAATATCTCATAAGGACCATAAAGAAGGGACTTAGCCTGCATTTCATTCCAAACCTCATAATACCCTTCGTAGGTCATCCTCTTAGATAAATCTTTTCACCTACATTAAATTCCAAAGGCCGTCGTTTGGAATCCGTCTAACTTTTATTACGGTCCTGGGCCGTCTTGCGCTTGTCTCGAACAATCTTCATCTTTTCCAACATCTTCTCGAGTAATTCAGGTCCGATGATGGTCCTCACACCAACTTTGTCCCAATACACAGGGGACCAACACTTTTGTCCATACAACGCATCAAAGGGAGTTATGTCAATTGCACTCCGGTGACTGTTATTATAAGAGAACTCCATTAAATTCACCACTCCATCCCAACCTCCTTTGAAATCTAGGACACAAGCCCTTAACATGTCATCTAGGGTCTGAATAGTCCGCTCGGACTGTCTGTCAGTTTGAGGATGATAGGCTGTACTCATCCTCAACTCCGTGCGCATGGCTCTCTGAAATGCTGCCCAGAATTTGGAGGTAAACCGCGGTCTCGATCAGACACTATGCTCACTGGGGCACCGTGTAGGCTTATAATGTTGTCCACATGTAAGTTCACCAACTTATCCAAGGATGTTTCGCTCGAGACAGTAGAAAATGTGCACACTTGGTTAATCGATCCACAACAACAAAAATCATATCACAGCCACTTCTCGTCTGATCGATTCTCAGATGTTCAGTGTGAGTTTGCTCGTAGTTTGTTCAGGAGTGTGTTTTGATGCACCCACTTCTCGTCTGAGAATCGTTTTGGGTAGTTTTGTTCATAAGGATTTAGCTGCCTTGAGGCATACGCGATGAATCGATCGTGTTGCATCAAAACACAAGTTAGACCATTCTTTGATGCATCGCTATAGATCACAAACCCATCTGTGCCGAAGGGTTGAGCTAATACTAGAGTTGTGGTTAACCTCTTCTTAAGTTCCGAGATGCCTTTCTCGCATTTGCCTGTCCACTCAAACTTGGACTTCTTCTGAGTAAGGCGACTGAGGGGTACTGCTATTGTTGAGAATCCCTCGACAAACTTCCTGTAATAGCCAGCTAGACCCAAGAAACTCCATACTTCGGTGGCATTAGTGGGTCTAGGCCATTCAGTGATAGCCTCCACTTTCTTTGCATCTACAGCAATCCCTTTTTTTAATATTACGTGACCCTGGAAAGTCACACACCTCAACCGGAACTCGCACTTGCTGAATCTAGCGTATAGTTTCTTATGTCTCAGAATGCCCAAAACGATTCTCAGATGTTCAGCGTAAGTTTGCTCGTCGGAAGAATACACAAGAATATCGTCTGTGAATACCACCACGAATTTATCCAACTATTCCTGAAAGGCGGTATTTATAAGGTCCATAAAGGCCGCAAGGGTATTTAGTAGTCCAAATGGCATCACTAGGAACTGATAGTGGCCATATCTTGTACGGAAGGCTATTTTTGTGATGTCTTCGGCCTTCCCCGCAATGGTGGTACCTTGATCGGAGGTCAATCTTGGAAAAAATCCTAGTGCTCTGAACAGAGGTTAGGAATCCTCTCGTTAGAACGACAAAATTCTGTAAGGGTTGTATTTAACCATAACTTTCCTTTAGTTGGTCAAACAGATCCTCGATTCGCGGCAGTGGGTACCTATTCTTGATGGTAGTTCTATTTAGCTCTCGATAGTCGATACAGAGCCTCATGCTACCATCCTTCTTCTTAATGAACAAAACAGGTGCTCCCCAAGGTGACACATTGGGGCGAATAAATTTCTTGTCCAACAGCTCCTGAAGTTGTTCTTATAGCTCTTTCAATTCTGCCGGAGCCATTCTGTAAGGGGCTTTAGAAATAGGTTCGCCTCCTGGAATTAGATTTATCTCAAACTCAATTTCCCTTGGAGATGGCACTCACGGTAGTTCTTTCGGAAATACATCCAGAAATTCGTTTACCTCCAGAATCTGCTCAATAGACGGTATCTCTTGGGTAGCATCCACTGCATACACAAAGAACCCCTCGGCTCCTTTTCTTAAGGCTCTGCAGGCTTGGGTAGCTGTCATATACTCCTTCTTAGGAATTTTCTTCCTCTGCGCCTCACCCTGGAAGATTACGTCATCCACCTTGGAATTCTTAACTATCACTTGTTTCGATCGACAATGAATGTTAACATGATACTTGGCCAACCAGTCCATTCATAATATGACGGTTAAATCATACATCTGGATAGGAATTAGTATGGCAAAGAACGTTTGCTCTCCAAACTCCAACTCACAATTTGGTACTGCTAGTGCGAAATCATAATTTGAGATCTGGCTGTTTGAACTTGATATGGAGTCTCGAACCACTCAGGTAATTCACCAAGGTGCTTGGTGAATCTCCATGCCACGAAAGAGTGGCTCGCGCCGCTATCAAAGAGCACGTTGGCAGGTATCTTATTTACTAAAATCTCTCCTAAAATCACAACCAGTTCTACGCAAAGGGTTAAGCACATAGAGATTCAATTCCAACCAAAATTTAAACTTAATCTTAAATTGTACCTATTACCACACCGGTGGCTTCTTGGAAGTCAGTGTCCGTCATGAGATACACGTAGGCATTTGCTCTCGGCTTAGCCCTCGGTTGTGGTGCCGCCTCTCCCAGAGCATTCTTCCTCATCTTTGGACAGTTTATAATCAAATGGCCCACCTGAACGCAAGGGTAACATGCTCCGGTCAACTTTCTGCATTCCTCGACATGGCTTTTGTTGTAGTGTGGTCAGACTCCCACAACCTGCTGGACTACCGGTTTCTGTGGTGGGGGTCTCTAAAAATTTCCCACTGGGCCTCTCTTTGGAACCTTTACTCAACGTCCGGGTTTACCGCCCACTCTCACTTCTTCTCTCAGCCTCTTTCCTCTGTCGGAGGATCCTGCACTGGCCTCCCTTGCCGCTACTCTGCAGAAATCACTTTCCACACAGAAACATGCGTCCAACATATCTTCGTAGATTTTCATCCCTACGTTCACTATTGCCGACTGTATTCTTGAGTCCAAACCCCTCTTAAACTTCGTCATCTTAAGGCGATTATCAGACATAATCGCCGGTGGTTGTGATCAACTAAAAACTTAAATTTGAAAAATAGATAAGTGTAACCGTGCTTAGCTGACCTAAAGCTGTTATGATCTGAGGGATCAGATTAAATAGTTATTTGGTCCAACGGTTGTAGGCAGACCTGGAGCGGTTATTTGATCCAAGGGTTTAGACCGAGCAGGTATCTGATTTTACGGCTGTAGTTGAACTAAGTGTAACAAACTGGCCTCAAGTTTCCTCTATAAATACAGGCCGCGCTGACCTCTGTGATCATCAATCAGGAAAAACTCAATCTTCTCCTCTTCTCTCTGCACTCTCTCTATCACTCTCTACATACTTCCAACACTCTCTGCATTTCAAATCATTCGAGAAAGTTAGAAACCCCTTACAGGTTCGTTGGGTTCATACACGCAGTACCGCTGTATCCTAGGAGACGATTGCTTCATTTTGTTGGGCATAGTTTACCAAATCAATACGTCTTAAGGATAGAGTTCTGGACTCACCTCAGTTGGTCTACTCGGCTGAACTGTTGAGTTGCTTCTAGAGCGACACTGCTGATCTGCAGTGTTGTCGTGCTGAGCTCAACTGAACTGCTGAATTGTTATTAGCTTAACACTGTCGTGCTGGGCGGTTGCCGAGCTGAGCTCTGTTGTGCGCTAAGCTTGGCTGGTCAATTGATAGCGTAGCATTATTGTTCTGCAGTGCTGTCAAGCTAAGCTCTGCTTTGTGCTGAGTTCTGCTGGTTGGCTATTAGAGCATTCTCAGCACAGCAGTGCTGCTGTGCTGAGCTCAGCTGAACGGCTAATAGCAAAGCACTGATATTCTGCAGTGCAGCTGTGTTGAGGTTGGCAGGTCGGCTGTTCAGAACGCATACTTAGTTGCGCTACTTGGACTGATCTGACTTGACTCGACCTGCGTTGAGCTCGGCAGGTCGGCTGTTGCTGTATTTCATACGTACACACTGTACAGAATTCAATTTTGTCTAATTTGATTTATTTCCAACATATACGTCCAACAGATAGTTGGGATGTTCCTAACGTTCAGTTTTCTGATTTGTTCATCTATAGAAAGGATGTATTTATATGGTAAAATTGCATTAGTGGAGCCGAGGTGACTTGGTTGTTCTTCAATGTTCTGCTCTGCTCTTCTACTCTTCTATTATTTTTTTCTAATAGTCGGGCCAAGGTGACTTGGCTATAGGATGAGTTGAAGTGTCTTGGTTATAGGCCGAACCGAAATGACTTGGCTGTTCTTCTGTATCACTTGGCTGAGCCGAGGAGACTTGATTGTTTTCTTATGTTCGACTCTGATCTTTTGCTTGTCTGTTCTTTTATGATCTTCTGTTATTGCTGTTTATTTCAACCAAAGCATGTGTAATCTGTATTTGTACAGAGAATTGATTATTTGAAGTATGATAACTGTAAATATGATGACACAAAGCCGACAGTACGGTAACGCATCTTATTCTTTGTCGATGGACTTCAATGATTCAGCAGCTTCTATTTAGTGTTTAATAAATCCTTTTATGTTTTTGGCATAGGTACCCTGTCATGACGCGAGCCTTAATGAACACTGCCGTCCAATATTTTCTTCTCTTTGTGAATGGTATGCCCTATTATCTTTTTTCTTCCTTTCTTTTTATTCTCTTTGTGAATGGTATTTAAATTCTTTGTTGCACTTGTGGATGATCGACTAGGGGAGATTTGCATCCAGCTCAATGGGGGTGTTACGGCAGGTAACAGTTGGAGGACAAGGAATGGTATTAGACATAACTGGCCAAAGTATATAAGCCTCTTGCTTCTATCATTTGAAAATGTTATGATACTCGTAAGGACTATGACGCCTTTGACTGGTTATTCTTTGACAGTATGATTTCGCGAGCAGATAAGTTCCAAGGTTACAGACAATGCAAACCCAGTGGCTGGAATAGTTTGTCTTAATCGAAATCTTACCTAGTTGTTGGAATTCTTGATAATCTTGTAATGACAATTTTCTCATGAATCAATATAATTTTTACTCTACAAACAGATCCTTGACATGCTCAAAATAGGAAACGGAGGAATAACTAAAGATAAATACATTGTCCATTTCAGCTTATGGGCAATGTCCAAGGTACTAATATATACATAGATATGTGTGTGTATAATGTATGTGTGTGTATGTATGTTGATGAGACCAAGGTGTCAAAACTGGTGATGAGGGTATGCATGGGATAGAGGGTGGACTGGACTTAATATCTAGACATGTTCTTGTGTTGTTTGTTTTTTAAAAAGATCTTGCATGACCTTATTGTAGAACCGGTATAGCACCACTAGAAGAAGAGGGTTGAACAGTGAGTACAGAAAATTCGGTTTTTAGAACTTTTTAGACCAAATAAATCACTACTTAAAACAGTTTCTGTTTTCATATCCTGATTTAAATTAACTAGTTGATCAGGTTGTAGACCTCCAAAAATTATGAAATTTAGTGACAATGTACTCTCAGATGTTTTTAATATGTCACAAAAATTTCAGATTAAAATTCTAAATGTAACCTCTTGAAAAACTGTTTTAGCATAGATTGTGTCAATCTGCCAGAAACTGTGCTATGGAATGAAAAATTTATTCCTATTAATTGACAACTCTAAATGACCTGAAAACTTTATGGTATGACTCTTACGATGTTTAATTTAATTGTTTAAAACAGTTTTTCAAAATTCTCTTGGTAAGTATGTCAACCACGTTGATGTTCTCAACCTTTGCAAATCTGAGAATCAAATTGCACTAGTCTCAGATCTATGAAAGTTTGACTGACTTATACTTATCCAAATATGATAAAACTTGTCCCAATTGAAATCTAAGACGTGTGGCTATATTTCTGCAAAATTTTGTGAATTTTGAAAAATGTTTGCTATTTTTTCCGTGAGTGTGAATACGATGTAGAAAACTGAAAACTGAAAGTAAAAGTGCTGAAAGTAAATAACACCAAGATTTTTATACTGGTTCGATTAAATCAACCTACTCCAGTCTTTGAGGACACCTTCTGTTGAGAAATCAGAGTTTGAGTGATTTGAAAATGCACGATTTAAATGTTACGTGTTTACAAAATGCGTGAAATAAGTGTTACTGATATATACACATGATAAAAATTCTTTACATATTTATATATAATGTTGTCGTACTAACGTGCTATGAAGCATTAAAGCTTACATTATATGGCAAAATTTGTTGTTTTTATACTATTTTCAGGAGCAATGATTAATGAACTAAACTAGTTCATTAAGTGAAGTGCCTAAGTTAATGAATTAACTTGTTCATTAAATGAAGACATATTTGGAGAGAGCTATATAGCAACAAACTTGAAATGGAAAGTCTCCTCATCTCATTCAAACTCACACGCCACATACATATATATATTTCATATACAAATTGTTTTATGAAGACACACTATATACTTATGTCCCGACGTACCACCGACACGTCATACACATTATAATCATAAGTTGACGTCACACCACCATATACACATTATATTTATGAGTATACACATTTAATACATTACAAGTCATCTTAATTCAAAAATTATAACGACATGTTACGGAATTATAAACCAAACACTGTCGCATAGGGTGACTACCGAACGTTCATCGATATGTCACGTACTTACCATATAAAGATGGCCAGCCCACATACACTTAAAATGCTCAGAAATTTCATGGTACACATGTCAAATTCAGTCAAAAATTCATACCAAGTTTACACAAATCAATCACCCACATTTTGGCTTGAATTGTGGAGAATTAAAACTTAAACTTTATTTTAGGCACATGGCGTTTTTCTTCAGCCATTGGAGCTGAAAATACAAGTTATTTTATGTACATTATGTGTGACATAACATATATTACATGTATAAGAAGTTTGAGATTAAACGAAGAAAAATCGCGTAATCAACGAAAGTCGAATATTCATTTTTCTACAAAGAAAAATCGCGTAATCAACAAAATTCAAAAATTCAGTTTTCTAAAATATTGCTTACATGAAATGTTTTCTTCATTAGCGTAACATGTATCTAGACATTTTTTACACATTCAAGACATGTTAGAGTGTTCTAGAAAAATCAAATTAGGGTTGATTGCAATTTGTCATGTATGTGAAGATTATGCATTATTTGACAAAGTTTACATAAAAAGAATTCAGCATATGTGCAGCTGAATATCACACGCCTATGACACCTTCTTGGAGCCTAGGTGGAGCTTATTTGGCTCTTTAATTGGTAGAGGATAAGCCACATATTATTGGTGACATTGAAGAGGGCAACACACAAGGAAACATTTCAAAATACAACACATGCTAAAATTTCAGCACATGAAATGTGCTGGCCAATTTTTATCATTCAATCTTGCACCAATTTCTTCCAAAATTGTGGGGGAATCATACCATGATTAATTGGAAATTAACCGCCTTGATTTTATTCAGATTCTTAAGAAGAATTTCCAGCTCATTGAAGGAGTGCCAAGGTGGATTAAAGATGGCCTATCAAGAAGTGACAACTAGGCAAAGACAAGTCATTCGTCCAATAGTGTTGCGCCAAGTAAGCAAGGTTATGTCATCGTTTATACAAAGTAATCTTCCAAGGGTATTCAAGACAATTTTCAAGGAAGACTCTAACCCTAGGGAGCGGCAAACACACTATAAATTGAGGCAAAGATTATTCAAGCAAGGCTAAGCCAAAGTTTATATTCTTCCAAGATCGAGCGAGACTATTCTCTTCTTCTCTTATTCTTTTCTCTTGCTCTTAGCTTCAAGCCTATCATATATATCTTTCATATACTATATAGGCTTTGTGTAAACCGCCCACATACGTTTATCTCATGTAAAAGATTGATCAAAATACGATCAAGCCTTCATTTGATCAGTTGTGGTGTTCGTGTTGTTGTGTTTGTTTGTTTGATTGTAAAAGAGTGGAGTTGGTGGTTAAATCCAGTCACCCTTGTATCAAGGTGTCATTTTTGATTAATGAATACCGAGAAAGGTGTCCTCAAAGAATGGAGTAGGTTGTTTTAACCAAACCAAGATAAAAATCTCGGTATTATTTACTTTCATCGCTTTTGCTTTCAGTTTCCACTTTACTCCATTGTTTTCATACTCACGGGAAAAAATAGCGAACGATTTTCAAACATCATAAAATTTTGCAAAAACATAGCCACATGTCCTAGCTTTCATTTGGGACAAGTTTCATTGAATTTAAATTAGTAAAAATCACCCAAACGTTCATAGATCTGAGACTACTGCAATGTGATTTTCATATCTATAAAGGTTGAGAACATCAACGTGGTTGATTATCTTACCGTAGGAACTTTCAAAAAATGTTTCCACCCTTTGAAGTATGCATCCTAAGAGGCATTCTATAAACTTTTCAGACCATTTAGAGTTGTCAATAAATAGGAATAAATTTTTCATTTTAAGGAACAATTTCTGGCAAATTGAGAGAGTCGAGATAAAAACTATTTTTCAAGGCCTTATACTTTGAATTTTAATCTGAAATGTTTGTGCCAAAATCATAACATCTGAGAGTACATTGTCACCAAATATCACAATTTTTGGAGGTCTAGAACCGAATCATTAAATTAATCCAAAACAGGGTATAAAACGGAATATGTTTTCAGAAGTGGGTAATTGGTAACAAAAAGTTTTAAAAACTAAATTTTTCTGCACCAACTATTCAACCCCCCTTCTAGTGGTGCTACACAGGTCCTATAAGTGGTATCAGAGCGCAGAAGCGCTCACTACATGAAGATTCAACGATCTTTGGCATCCACTAGTTATAAAACCGAGCAAGAAGGAATGTCAAGTGTAAGGCCTCCTCTTTTCGATGGTGAGTCTTTTAACTTTTCTTTATGGCTATTGATATAGACTTATAGTCCATCATAAAAGACGGTCCTTTTGTTCCGTCTAAGATAACTACTATTGATGGTGTTACATTAGAAGTAGTAAAGCCTAGGCAAGAGTATGCCGTAAACGATAAAAAGAGATTAAGTATGAATGCTAAGGCTATGCAACTCCTTCTAAATGGTTTAAGTAAAAGCAAACCAAGTTACAGGTCCAATTGCTCAGGTGCCGAAGAAATATGGAGAATTCTTGAAATAAAACATGAAGGTACTAGTCAAGCTAAAGAGTCCAAGATAAACATGCTTATGTCTACTCTTGAATACTTTAAATTATAATCGAATGAATCTTTTGTTGATATGGATTTACGATTGACTAACATTTACAATTCCATTGCCTCTCTTGGAAAAGTATTTTCTTCATAGGAAAGGCATCAAAAAGTATTAAGAAGTATCCCATCCGAATAGGATCTTAAAGTCACTGCAATCAAAGAAAGTTAGGAAACAAAATCGATAAAAATGGAGTAATAGATCGCATCATTAAAGATCTATGAAAACAAACTCGCTTTAAGAAATTCTGAATCAACTTCTAAAGAAGATAGGACTATAGAGTTTAAATCAAATGAATACGTCTGTATCTCTTCTGATCGCGTAGCTGATAGTGATACGGATTTCGATAATGATGATCTAATCACGTTGTCTAAAGGATTAAGAAAGATCATGAGAAAGTCATTTAAAAACAAACCTAAGCCTACGTCATCTAAGAACCATAGAAAGAATAATGATAAAGATGTTAAGTGTTATACTTGTGGAAGACGTGGACATATATCATACGACTGCCCCAACAAGAACAAAACAATGAACAAAAACCATGACAAGGGTCAAACAAAAACTAGACCCGTCTCAGAACCTAAACAAAGGAGAAGAGCCCTTAAAGCATCCACATGGAGTAATTCATCCGATTCCGAAAGTGAAGAATCCAAAGAGGAAATGGCTCAAGTATGCTTTACATCCAAAGCATCCAGTGAGGTAAATTCTGATTCTGATTCTGAGCTTCTTATGATGATTTATTTTGCCAATATCTTGAGCTGCATAAATTTTCTAAGGCTCTTGCAAAAGAAAAGAAACATTTAATTGAAGACAAGAAATTGTTAGAATCTTCTAACACAAATCTTGTATTTCAATTAAAGGATTCAGAAGAAGAGTCGTCTTGTATGATTAGTGCATTAAAATCTGAGGTTTCATCATTAACATTTGAAAATAATGAGATGAAAGCAGAGATTTTAAATTTGAAATCAAGAAATCCAGACTTACAAAAGACGGTAAAACAATTCAATGCGGGTACTTTCATGTTAGATCGCTTTATTTCTTCTCAAAGCATGAAAATGATAAAACCGGATTAGGGTATGTTGAAGAAAACAAGGTACAAAACAAGTCTACAAAATTTGTTCTATATTCTAAACAAACGCATGCATTTAAGACAATTGTACAACCTAAGAAGATATCTATTGCATCATCCATTATATCTTATTGCACTCATTTCTTTTTCATCACATACAAAGTATAATCAGGTACCATATAGATATGAAAGAAAACAATTGATGCACATGCGACATTCATATCACACTAATGCATCTAGATCACAAACTATTCATACAAACCAAAATGCATATCAAAATCGAAAATAAAATTATGTTTATTATGACAATTTTGGCTATAGGGCAAATAGAAATGCTCCTAACATATATTATATTGCATCTTCATCTTTCTTCTCACCTTTTGTAAGACTAAGAAAGGACACCCAAGGGTACCAGAAGGTACTCTTACAAAGGGTTGAATCAGTAACCCTTAAGGACGCACTAAAAATGCATGATTTCCATTTATATGTTATAAGTTGCTCTTTCTCTTCATTATTACTAATGCTTTTGATGTGATTTACAAAATAAATGCTTTTGATGCTTTTTAACCGAACCAGTATAAAAATCTCGGTGTTATTTACTTTTAGCACTTTTGCTTTCAGTTTCCAGTTTACTCCATCGTTTTCATACTAAAGGGAAAAATAGAAAACAATTTTCAAACATCACAAAATTTTACAGAAACATAGCCACACGTCCTAGATTTCATTTGGGACAAGTTTCATCGAATTTGGATAAGTATAAGTCACCCAAATGTTCATAGTTCTGACACTAGTGCAATCTAATTTTCATATCTGCAAAGGTTGAGAAAATCAACGTGGTTGATTATCTTACCATAGGAATTTTGAAAAACTGTCAACGTACGTTTATGATGTGTATGATGTGTCGCTGGAACGTTGGGGTAGAAACGTATAATTCGTCGTTATATAAAAAATATGTACATATATATAATACATATGCCGTGTGTATAGGTGTGGAAAGAAAACTTTCCATTCCAAATTTGTTGCCAAGTAGTTGTTTCCAAATATATCTCCTTGAGTACTTCATTTAATGAACTAGTAAGTTCATCTCCTTAAGCACTTCACTTAATGAACTAGTTTAGTTCATTAATCATGGCACCTGAAAATAGTATAAAGACAATAAATGTTTGCCATATGATGTAAGCGTTAACGCTTCATGGAACGTTAGTACGACAACAATATATATAAGCACGTAAGCCATGTTTATCACGTACGTATGTCAAGTAATAATTAATTCATGCATTTTGTGAACACGTAACAATTAAATCATGCATTTTTAAATCACTCAAACCCCGATTTCTCAACAATCTCCCCCTTTTGATGACTTGTAGAATAACCTCTATTCATGATTTAATTGTGATCGCTCCTCCGACAATCATGCATAAATTTTTAAATTCAAAAATTTGAATTTCATATCGTGCTCCCCCTTAACTTTATCACTCTCTCCCCCTTAAATCATGCTTTTCTCTCCCCCTTTATTTTGTAAATCACACCAACAGAAAACGCAATTAGTAGGAGTGTCAATAAAGAGCAATTTATACAAAGATTCATGCATTTCTCATATGTTATGCTCATCACATATTTCTAGTACGTCCTTTAAGGGTTATTAGTTCAACCCTTTGTAAGAGTACCTTTTGGTACCCAAACTTGGGTGACCTTTCTTGGTCTTACAAAATGTGATAAGAAAGATGAAGAATCAATACAATATATGTTAGGAGCATTTCTATTTGGCCCATGACCGGTTTTTGGTTTTGATATGCATTTCGGTTTGAATTAATAGTTCGTGATCTCGATGCATTAGTGTGATATGAGTGTCTCATATCATATTTATATGGTACTTGATTATATTTTGTATGTGATGAAAAAGGATTGTGTGCTAGACTTCTTCTTAGGCTGTACAAGTGTCTTAAATTCATGCGGTTTCTTAGATGAAGTTAGAATAAAGTTTGTAGACTTATTTTGTACCTCATTATCTTCAATGTACCCTAATCCAGTTTTATCGTTTTCATGATTTTTGAGAGGAAATAAGACGATCTAACATGCAAGTACCCGTATTGAATTGTTTTACCGCCTTTTCTAAGTCTACATTTGTTGATTTCAAATTTGAAATCTCGGCTTTAATTTCATTATTCTCGGATGTTAAGGATGAAATTTCAGATTTTAATAAATTGATCATGCTAGACGACTCCTCATTTGAATCGTTTAATTGAGATACAAGATTTGTGTTAGAAGATTCTAACAATTTCTTGTCTTCAATTAACCATTTCTTTTCTTTTGCAAGAGCCTTAGCAAACTTATGCAACTCAAGATATTAAACATACAAATCATGATAAGATGGTTCAGAATCGGAATCAGAATCAGAATTTACCTCTCTACCAAAAAGTGGAGGGCTTTGTCTTGACATACCATCTTGCTATGTTTTATAACTAGTGGAAGCACCTCCAATGATTGTTAAATCTTCTTCTAGTGAGTGTGCCTGCGCTCTGATACAACTTGTAGGACATGTATAGAACCAGTAGAATGGGGGTTGAATAGTAAGTGCGGAAAATTCGGTTTTTAAAACTTTTTAGACCAAATAACTCACTTCTAAAAAAAGTTTCTGTTTTCTGATCCTGATTTGAATTAACTAGTTGACCAGGTTGTAGACCTCCAAAACTTGTAACATTTGGTGAATATGTGCTCTCAGCTGTTGTTAATGTGTCACAAAAATTTCACATTAAAATTCTAAGTGTAACCCCTTGAAAAACCGTTTTTGTACAGATTGTGTCAATGTGTTAAAAATTGTGCTCCGAAATGAATAATTTATTCCTATTAATTGACAATTCTAAATTACCTGAAACCTTTATGGTATGACCCTTAAGATGTGTACTTTAATGGGTTAAAACAGTTTTTCAAAAATCTCTTGGTAAGTATGTCAACTACGTTGATGTTCTCAACCTTTACAGATCTAAGAATCAGATTGCATTAGTCTCAGAACTATGAACGTTTGACTAACTTATACTTATCCAAATGTGATGAAACTTATCCCAAATGAAAGCTAAGATGTGTAGCTATGTTTATGCAAAATCTTGTCATTTTTGAAATTTTTTTGCTATTTTTACCGTGAGTAAAAAATGCAGAAAACTTATAACTGAAAGTAAATAACACCAAGATTTTTATGAAAAATAGAATGCGAATGTGATGTCGGTAAAATTTCGATGGAATTTAAATTTTATTTAGTAGTAATAAAGACATCCGACATTATATATTGGGTTTTGAAACACTCGAAATATGGAAAGTGATTGGATATAGCGAGACATGACGGGACTAGATAACGAACATTTCAGACATACGATACGATTCAAATAAATTAGTTGGTAGCAACTTAAGTAGGTAGATATAAATCAAACCAAATAAAAATACCCGATATGATAATTCTAATACACATTTTATCATATTTTCTCCCACTTTATCCTATACGACACAAAAGACAAACTTTCTCCCTCCTCCAAACCCCTATGGCCGCCCCACCACCCCTCACAAGTCACTATCCTCTTTTTTTTCTTAAAGCCTCTCTTACACATCTCACACCTCATACCATACTTTACACCTAAGAGAACCAAAAACCCCACAACGTTTCTTCCTTTTCTCCCTCCCTCTCACCACCCATGGCAACCCCTCTCTATTTTCCCCCTCATCCGAAAATATCATGGGCAAGACCTATTTCAATACACACTTTCAACTCATGTCCACTTCATCTATATTTTCTTCTCTCTTTCATCTATTTCACCAACAACTTCATCTTCTCTCCATCCACTCCACTCATTTCACTTTCTCTACTTCTTCTTTTTCTACACTCCAAACGTCTATCACTCTCTTTTCTTCTTCTGATTTTCATTTCAACTCACTCCCTCCTATTCAACTCTCTTTCTTCTTCAAGACAACAAAAACTTTCAATTTCTTCTCTTCATGACCGAGTTATACAAGTGAATCAAAGAAGAAGATTTATTCTATTACACCCATACCTTTAACAATTTTTTCACTACATAAATACTCCATTCTCTCTCTTGTCCAAGAAAACAAAGCATTCTAACCCATTTTCACCCTTTTTTCCGAAAGTTCACAAGCAAGGACCAAGGTATAGTTTTTCTTTTTTCATTTCATACACATCTCTAAGACACTAACCATAACATCCTTCTTCATTTTTGTAACACCATGGCCGATTATAAGGGGGTTGAAAACCAAGGTGTAGCAAGGTAACAACACCATTTAAGTTCAACTAATCTTCTTCCAATTATCCATTTACATAAGTTGTTCACTAACTCTCTAATTTTTTTGGTAAAACCGTGAGTCACTTAGGAAAAGGAGGAGGAGTTTTTTTCCAAGTCAAGTGAATAAATCTTCACTTTAAAGTGCAAGAAAAATGGTAAAGGAAAGTACTCTTCCTAGGTCCTACATGGATTTTAAAATGTTTAGCATATCTATTTATATCAAAGTGGGATCTCATATAGTATATTCAAGATTTCTCCTCAAGAATATGTAAAAATATATGTTTTATGTGATATACATATGCATAGATATACTATATATACCATACGGCCCTAGGCCTTTTTAACGGAAATAAAATGACTTTAGTATATATATGGAACATCATATGTATAATGTATAAAGTGAATATATATATATATATATATATACGTAATTAAAATAACAATGTATATATACACGTACATATATATGGCATAGTGTATATATACATATACATATATACGGGCAGTATGTATATTATGCATATATATATGGGCAGTAGGTATTTTTAGGGATAAAATAATGTTAGTGCATATGTGAATATATAAGTGTTTTTTCTAAAAAGTGATAAAATGTGTATTAGAATTATGTATATACAAAATAAACAACTATATGTATATACGGTCAAAAAGTGTTTTTTCTAAGGAAAAAATAGTTTTATTACTATTGATAAAATATATATATGTACCAGTTACAAATATGTATTTATATTATATTATAAATATATATAAATACAATGTTTAAAAATTATGTATATGTAAATACATATACATACCAAATCGGCCATAGGCCTTTAATATGATGAAAATGATTAAAGATAATTTATGAGTACATACATGTATAGTATATAAGTTAAGATATGAAAAAAAAGGTTATTTCAAGTGTTATGGATTTATGTATGTAAAGTGTATAGAATTTACACAAGTATATATATATATATGTGTGTGTGTGTGTGTGTGTGTATGTTGGGAACATTTTCAGCAATCTGAAGAATGCAGAGGAACAGCTTAATAGAGCAGAAAGTACTTTGGACGCCTGCCCCACGGAAGAGACACGCGAGGCATTTTATAAGGCCAAAGCACATTATTTGGTCGCCTCCACTTATGAATTGCAATACTGGAAACAAAAGGCGTGGGTAAAATGGCTCCAAGAAGGTGATGCTAATACACGATACTTCCACTCACTCGTCAAAGGTAAGCGCTCACAGCTATGTATTCGGAAGATTTAGAATTCGAGTGGCACATTGTTGACAAATCCGGACGACATTATGACAGCTGCTGTTGCATTTTACACGGACTTATTCACTCGTCAGTCCACGCAGAATCACTCAGTTATACTATCACACATTCCACATCTAATATCTGAAGCAGATAATCTTATGCTTACACAGTTACCATTGGAATCAGAGGTAAAAGCGGCTGTATGGAGTCTAGACCAACAGAGTGCGCAGGGCCAGATGGTTTTCATGGAAATTTGTACCGTTCATGCTGGCCTATAATACATTTGGATGTTCTAAAAGCGGTGCAGGAATTTTTCATTGGAGTCCCACAGCCAACGGTTATGGCTAGTGCCTTACTTACGTTGATCCCAAAAATACAGTCGCCACAAACTTTTGGAGATTTTTGCCCTATTTGTCTTACAAATTTCCTGAGCAAGGTTTGTACTCGTATTATTGCCACTCGTTTGGGTCAGCTACTGCCACAGTTAATCTCACCGGAACAAACAGGATTTCTTCCCGGACATGATATTTCGACTCAAGTGTTATTGGCCAGAGAAATGGTCCACGTGATGGATAAGGGGGATCTCAATTATGCTTGAAGTTAGATATGATGAAGGCTTTTGATCGGGTAAGTTGGGAGTATCTCAAACTATTATTGCGCAAATTTGGATTCTCGGATTTTTTCATTCGGATTGTCCTCAACCATTTAAGTGCTACAAAGCTGTCAGTATTAATCAATGGGCAGCCATCGGCCTCTTTTTACCCATTTCGAGGAGTCAAGCAGGGTGATCCCTTGTCACCCTTACTGTTTATCCTATCATCTGAAGGTTTCAGCAGAGGACTAAAGGCACTAGGTGCAACGGGCGACATACAATTATTTCGCCTAGGGCGAATACCAATGGTCATCTCTCACTTGGCCTATGCGGATGACTTACTTATTTTTCTACGAGGTACACAGCGCAATCTCAGACAGTTCCACGCATTCCTCACTATGTATGAAACTGCATCAGGGCAAAAGGTGAATTTTCATAAAAGCAGTTTCATACCTTCGTCTAGTGTCACCTCAAGTCAATGTCGGATTTTCAAAGACATACTAGGCATGCGGGCAACAACTTGCCTTTTTGATATCTTGGTTCATATCTACATAAAGGAATCACTCGATCCAGATATTGCGCGACCCTCTTACAACATGTTGATGACCGCCAACAGGGCTGGCATGCACGTCTTCTCTCCTCGGCAGGAAGATTAGTACTTTTACGTTTGGTGATTGCAGCACTCCTGCTTTATATTCTGGCAGCAGGCGGTCTGCCCAAGTCAGTCATCCGAATGATCAACAGAAAGATGGCAGCATTTTATTGGGGGGATAGACACCATTGGGTGGCATGGCAAAAAATCACAACGCCAGTTGAAGAAGGCGGCTAAGGCATTCGAAACCTAAGCGATTTGCAGCAAGCATATCAGTGTCGGATTTGGTGGACATATCAAAAGCAAAATACTTTATGGAGTCAGTATATGTTAGGAAATCAAACGAGATCACTGCAAAACGCGCAGCGGAAGAACAAAACTTGATCTCCGATTTCCTACCAAGGATCCATGTTATTCGTTTAAATCGATGAAAGAAACTCAAAAATTACCTCCGAAAAACGATTTTTTTCTCTTTTGTTTTCTTCTGATTGTGTAATGTACGAGACACACCATGCTATATACATATATAGATATCAAAATACGATTCCAGATCGGATTTGTTAACGCCTATCATAATCCGTACCAGATACGGATTCTGTTAGGATTAGATAAAACCAATCAAAATCCATATCAGATATGGATTCTATTGTTATTATCCGATGATATAAATATATACATATATAAATAAAATAATAATAATAATAATTAATATCCAATATTAATATTATTAATATTAAAACGATAATAATAATAATAATTATTATTATTATCCAATATTAATATTATTAATATTATTTACCTCAGCCATACGCATTCTTCTGTGTGACCCGATAGGCCCATATTAATTGGCAGTTGATTAAATCTCTATTAAACCAACAAGTCGTAATTGGCCTCTAGCAAAGCATTACGACTACCCAATTAATACGAGTAAAGTCCAACTAGCCTAATAATAGTACATGCATTAATCCCTTTGTCACACGATATCTAGTTTGAACATAAGTCATGGTCAGCGTCATACTTATATAGTTCAAACATATGATTACTCGATCTCTAAGTAGGCTGATAAAACAAATGATATTGATCACACTATCAATTCATTTGAGCACGGCCATGCATTTTACAGTCTCACTAATCGAGGGGGCCAAAGATATCTCTCTCAAAAGAGAGGGACAAATTCTATCTTGATTGTTCAATATCCTCTACATAATTTCTATCACATTCAATCATGACCTTTATTATTATCCAGTTACGGATAACGTTTGATCATGTCAAAATATAATAGTCCTTATGTTGGAAACTATGACAATCTAAAGTCAAAGGATTAAAACATGACTATCATGAGATTTACTTATGACGCTAATCCATGTAGCAATCTCATGATGGGTCTATCCAATACACTGTTCTCTAACAAGTATCTATGAGATAGATTCGTATCACCATACACATAATCATCTCATAATTATCAAATCAATACTCATACTGATTATAAATTATTTTATCTCCATAACAATAATGAATCAGGGACATATATCAAAATTGTGTAACATACTAACCAACAATAATGATAATAAAACCTCTTTTACTAATAATAAATGCATAACATAAATATCCAAATCATGGCCTAGGGCACATACACTAATAGTATATGCATATGAAATATGGACGGCGGGGTGATTATCATCCACGACTTCCCAACTCAGCGGTATGGAAACTCATATGTCAAATTCACCACACTTGCATCTCTCAAACAACTCGTACAGAATCTTTTCTTTCATGGACATCTACGCCCACAGGTGAATTTACTCTCAAGTCGGCCTATGATCTTTGTCGGGTGTCACGTCCGGCACAGCTCTCTACAAAATTTATTTGGTTTAAGCAACATTCCCCATCCACAAAAATATTGTTGTGGCGCCTCTTTCATTCGGCCATGCCATTTGAAGACTACATTGGACGGTATTTGGTGGCACGTCCCACACAGTGTCCTTTTTGCAGAGAACAATCAGCCACAGTGGATCATATCTTCATTTACTGCAGTCGCATTAGCCACTTATGGGGATCTTTTGCTGCAGAATTGCATGGAATACTTCCGACATCACTATCGCTGCGTCATTATTTATTAGCTTGGTGGTATTGTTCCACTACTTCATCATTATTTGGGGTTTTGAAAATTGTCATTCCAGCCATTACAATTTCAAACATCTGGCGGCATTACGCGCAATTACTATATGGGGACTCTACGACCTTTTCGACTGCGGGGCTACGAAATTTGATACATTTTGATATCCGCGCATGGCTACTGAAGATTCAGGGATCCAAACTTGCTGCGGGGCCATCTCTCTCTCTTTCTTCGATCCCCCGGATTCGTCCTCTGCGTCTCCGCATTATTCGATGGAAAACACCACCTTCAGGTAGACTCAAATTAAATGTGGATGCAGCAGTTGGCCGCCACTACGCCGCGGGTGGGGCAATACTGCGCGATCATGCAGGCAATTGTGTGCGTGCACTTTCATTTCGTCTTCCTCCAAGTACACCTTTGTTGGCAGAGATTCAGGCTACTCTTTTTGGTTTGATGTATTTTCTCCCCTTCTATCGTTTGATCATAATCAAATCTGATTGTGCTCAAATGTTGTCACGACTACATCAGCCACAACGTGTTTCTGGCAACTATCATCTGCGATTGCTACACACACTACTTCATCATCATAGATTGGAGATCATTCACACATATCGTGAAGCTAATATGCCAGCTCACTACCTTGCACAACACGCGATGATGCATCCAGCGACAAGTGTTTTCAACAACCACAATCTCCCAGCTTTGGTCCGTGCCTCAGTCACATTGGATCTCACATCGGCGATCTTGCGGTCATATTGACATTCTACTCTTCTGCATGGATTGACAATTTTCAAAATATTCTGCCCGTAACATAATGGTTACGGGCAGGCACGGTATACATTGCCTTCTTTTAATTCACTGCTGCATCTTTCATATCCTTAACATACTTATTAAGTTCTTTTCTCACGCTATAAATGGTCGACAACGCAACTACGCCTCCTACTTGGCCCGACGCAACCAAGATCACACAGCTAGAGTCTTCCATAGGGATTGGCTACTTCAAAATTTTCCTGCCTGCACTTTAATAAGTTCAGGCAGCCTCGGTATGCTTGCTATCCCATCATTATACTGGTTTTTGCATGTCTTTTTCTACCCGTGGACGACCCTTATTGTTTTCTTGTAGTGGCATTTGCACGTTGCTGTGAGCTTTATTCATTATGAGCATGGCTTAAATCTTCATAATCTAAATTTGCCGTCGTGGACTCAACCACACTGCTGCCTACTCTTGCAAGTCTTCCAAATGGATTGGCGGGTATCAGGTATCTCTACCGGCACATTGGGTTGTGCCGGCAGATCAGGTACGCGTTACCTTCACTTCACCTCACATATTTTATTCTGCAGCGGACTTTAGCCTTACTCAGCCCTATATTACTGTTATGCGTGGACGAGGACATGGGTTGCAATTATACTCCAGCCATTTCATGCGATTACTGCCCGGAACATGCATCTTCGTAGACAGCGGATATTATATTGGTCTACTACTTGTTTGGATACATGGACGGGATCATGGATCGCACTCCTTTTCTTGAGCATTAGCGCGAATACCGATTGGACAAGAGGCAACCATCATGCGCGGATGTTCACATGGAATATTGTTTTATTACGTTTGTGTAATATTTGGATTACAAGTTCTTTTTCATTACATATACGTGTGTGTGTATGTATGTATGCATGACAATTCGGCTAAAGGGCCTTTTATAGGTAATAAGGCTTAAATATAGTTTATGTATAAATATATATGTTAAAGATATGAAAATGAATAAGTTTTGGATATTATATAATATATCATAAAATGACTTTATACATGTATACAATATATATATATATATATATATATATATATATATATAATTCGGCCATTAGACCTATTATGATAAAATGATTTTATTATATTTTATGTTTGTGTACTTGTGTATGATATAAATGTTAAGAATATGAAAAGAATGACCTTGTTATGTTTTTTGTGTATATTTATGAAATATGATAAAATATATGTATTTTATTGTAGCTATACACTCTTAAAGAACACTCATAGGTATAAAAGTATATAATGTACATACATAAAAAAATGTATACACGTTCAAATAGGATGTTATTTACATTCATATGTGTAATAAATGATAATGTGTAAATCATGATATAAGTTATGAAATTCCTATATGGTATATTATAGTAATTATGAACTATATGTTCTATGTATCTATGTTATGAATTATGAGATACATGTGTAGTTTAGATATTAAGAAAGTATGTTTATGTATTTTCTTAAGTCATGATAAGTAGAGTGTAGTAAGTAAGTGATGTTATTAGTGGTAGTATGACCAAAATACTCTCATTTGACCGAGTCTCACGTTGCATGAGATTAAAGTTAAAAAGTTATGTTGTTGCATCACATGTTTTAAAAGTTCATATGCATGTGAATAATAAACGCGAGAGGATTGATTCCATCGACAAACGATATATTATGTCATGGTTATGATGTTTTATGTCGTACATGTACTATATGGAGAATCAGCCGGTTCTTCGTGCGTTATTATTCTCATGATGTGCTATTAGCCATCATGAAATGTCATGTTTTTGGATTATGTAATGCAAAGTCATGTTATGAATTATGAAACGATAAGTTATGTACGTTTTTGGAAGAAAATAATGATATGTTTATAAAAAGTCATGTTTTATGCCTCGTGTCAAGAAATGTTTATGAAAGCCATGTTTTATGCATCATGTCATGATCATGTCACCTTAGGGTTATGATTAAGAATTCCTTAAGTCTATGATAGCACTACAATAATTAATGTAGTGTTTACGCATGAAAGTGTAGTACATATAAGATATGCGAGGATATTATAAGTTATAGACTAGATGTTAAGTCTTGATATTATACGATGTTACGGGTTAAGCAGAACAAGATGCTGCTAAGTTATGTTGAGAAATTTTCCTTATTTACCTGCTTTCAGTTTACAGTTATGCTATGATACTTTACTTGTTAAAATGGAGACGTGCTTATTATATTCGATATTTATGGTTATTATGATTTGTCACCCCGTCTCTCCATGCATGATCCGCATGTCATATTTAGTAGGACTACTTGCTGAGCGATTAAAAGTTGGCTATCGCTCATACTTGCCTTATCACATTACAGATAACAGGTATCACCATACAGTCTTATTGAGGACATGCTAAATAGACCACTAATAACGACGAAATATACCAAGAGATTTGCTTTGAAGGCATTAGGTCTTGGTTTATGATGTATTTCAGAAGATTTCAGTATTTTGTATATTATGACTTGTACAGATTATGACGTAGTGTATTGCATATCAATTATGATTTGTTTATATCATGTTGCTTCCGCTTATCGATTCATTATTCATGTCGACATGCACATGTATCGTATCGACGCCTTGCACTCCTCATAGTAGAGGACGACGGGTGCGACGGGCCAAAACCCTAGTTTCGGGTGGGGTGCTACAGGTATTGACACAAGGGTGACTGAAGTTAAACACCAACTCCACCCTTTTACTATCAAACAAACAAACACAACAACACGAATACCACCACCGAACAAATAAAGGTATGATCACACCTTGATCAACCTTGTACAAGAGATGAACGTATGTGGGTGATATGAACAAAGCCTATGTAGTATATGGAATATAAGAATGATAGGCTTGAGGCTAAGAACAAGAAAAAAGAATAAGAGAAGAAGAGAATAGTCTTGCTTGATCTTGAAAGAATATGAAATTTGGTTTAGCCTTGCTTGAATCATCTTCCTCATTTTATAGTTGAATGGCCGCCCCCTAGGGTTGTGTTCTTTCTTTAAAATTATCTTGAATACCCTTGAAAGATTGTTTTGTATAAATGGTGACACACCCTTGCTTACTTGGCGAATATAATTGGACGAACGACTTGTCTTCGCCTAGTTGTCACTTCATAATTGGTCATCTTTAATCCACCTTGGCACTCTATAAATGAGCTGGAAATTCAACTTAAAAGTCTGAAACACGTGCTCAAAATCAAGTATGTTAATTACCAAATAAGCATGATATGATTCTCTCACAATTTTTGAAAGAAAATTGAAGACAATAAGGCACCAAAAAATCGCCCAAATGGCCATGTGCTAAAAATTTTAGCACTTGGTTTGGTTTTGAAACCTTTCTTTGTGTATCTTCCCTTCTTCAATGTCATCAATCACATGTGGTTTATCCTCCACCAACTAAAGTGCCAAAAAATCTCCATCTAGGCTTCAAGTGATGTGTAATAGGCGGGTATATCACCTGCACCATGTGCTGAATTCTCTTTTGGTAAACTTTGTCAAATAATAATGCATAATCTTCAAACACATGGTAAATTGCAATCAATCCTTAACTAATTTTTCTACAATAATCTAATATGTCTTGGGTATGTAAAAAGTGTCTAGATACGTGTTACACCAAGACAAAAACGTTCTATGTATGCATAAGTGTAGAAAACCGAATTTTCGACTTTCATCGCTTGCGTGATTTTTCTCCGATTAATCTCAAAATTCTTAGACATGTAATATATATTATGTCACACATAATATAAATTAAATAAAGTATATTTTCAGCTCCTATGGATGAAGAATAAAATGCCCCATGTGACAAAAAGTTTGAGTTTGAATTTTCCACAATCCAAGCCAAAATGTGGGTAATTGATGTGTGTAAACATGGTATGACTTTGGGACTGATTTTGACAAGTGGAGCACGAATTTTATGATTATTTTGAGTGTATATAGACTGGACATCTTTAAATGGTAAGTACGTGACATGTCGGTGAAGGTTTGGTAGCCACCCGATACGACAATTTTTGGTTTATGGCCTCGTGAAACATTGTTATAATTTTGATAGCAATGTGACTTGCAATGTATGATACGAGACCTGTATATACTCATAAATATGACGTGTATATAGTGGTGTGATGTCGACGTACGTTTATGATGAACGTATAATTCGTCACTATACAAAAAATATGTATATATATATAATATATATATGCCGTGTGTATAGGTGGGGAAAGAAAACTTTCATTCCAAATTTGTTGCCAAGTAGTTGTTTCCAAATATATCTCCTTGAGTACTTCATTTAACGAACTAGTAAGTTCATCTTCTTAAGCACTTCACTTAGTGAACTAGTTTAGTTCATTAATCATGGCACATGAAAATAGTATAAAGACAACAAATGTTTTCCATATGATGTAAGCTTTAACGCTTCATGGAACGTTAGTACGACAATAATATATATAAGCATGTAACCATATTATCACATAAATATGTCAAGTAACACTTAATTCATGCATTTCGTAAACACTTAACAATTAAATCATGCATTTTCAAATCACTCAAACCCTGATTTCTCAACACTTATTGCCGGCCTATTTTGTATGTAAATATTGTACACTTTATTTATTATGTTTTGGGGTCATTTTAAATTATTTTGAAGATTTAAATCATGTGTAAAAGTTTTAGGAGCTCACTTTCCAATTTTAGAAACAAGGGCTTCTAGAATGATTTCATCAAGATGACCCATAAATGGTTATTTGCCAATATGTCTCCCATCTTAGGTCGTATTGAGATAATTTCAAATTATATGAATAGCTTACATCCCTATCTACAACCCCTGAGGAGACATCATTGTTAAATCAGCGTTCAAAATCAGATAATTTCCAAGAATCCTAGTTTCTGCATGAGTCCTATGTACAATTTCACCAGTTGCCAGTTATTCGATCATATCTTGAGCTAGAGGCCTCAGATTACTATGATTCAAATTGTGTTGGAAAGCTAATATTCGTGACTACACATATTAAGAAGAGCATAAGCTCTAAAAGGGCCAAAAATGCGTTACAAAGTCTATGTAAATTGCAGTCATAGTTTAAGTAGGATTTTTGTAGTTTCCTAACCAGTTCAGGTTTTTCTATATTTTGTCTTATATATAAGCATTGTAATATTCATTATGGGTCATCGGGAAACAACCTCTGTGTATTTCTAATATATGGGTATGGTACATTCGACCCCCTATACCCCGCCATAGACGGGAGCCTTTAAGGCAATAAGGTAATGTTGTTGTTGTCGTCGTATAAGCATTGTAATAGACGTTGTTAAAGAGAGAGTTGAATAATATGCTTGATATCTTCAGCCTAAGGCTGTTTTGCAAGTTTTCCTTGTGTTTTTGATGTTTGATCAAAGTTAGATTCTATATTAACATCTTGAGTAAACGATGTGGGGGAATCGTATCTTTCAAACTTGAAGACACGTCCCAAGGTGAGAATCATTCTTGAATCACAAACAAGCTACAAGGTTGGAGGATCTTTCTCGATTCAAATCAAGAAGTACACAGTCAAGGATGGTGTACACCGTTTTTGACAGCTGAACAAAGCGTCTTGTAGAAGATTCGTTATAACGATAAAAGATTGAATCTTTTGCATCGTCAAATACGCATCGTATATATATTTTTTTAGATAAAGTCTATTTTATTTAATCTGTTCCTCTCTTATGGCAGCGAAAAGCCATATTACATCAAGCTATATCATACGTAAAAAGCGAATGTAAAGCAGTGATGATTGTCATTCTCCAATCATATATGATATGTCGCATTAAAACCTTGCCAAGTAAAACCCTTGTGGATAAAACCTTGGCTAAGGAAAAAGCGTACATGTTTATATCATTGGAATGCTGACCCAAGACAAATCCCGTCCAAAAATACAGCAGAAAAAATACAGCAGTGTCTGCATGTGTCTTCAACCAATGCTGTCCAAGTATAACGTCTCGGTGTCTGCCTATGATTACTGGATCCGCTGAGCCCCCAATCCATCCTTGAGTATATATCCTCCAACATTGATCCTCATCAAAAGATATTCAAACATCAGCAGGTTGGTCGAAATCTTAAATACAAATGATTGGAAATATTTTATGGATAACGTACCCAGCCGTCTGCATTAATGGATGCAGACGAGACAGAAGGAGATTTGCAACATAGATGTCATCGGCGGATGTATGGTGTGTGATTATTCGTTATCAAGCTGCCGCAGGCCATTGGCGGAAGGTCAGTCTGTCGAACAAAAGAACATAGACGCCCACTCATCATTCCAAGTTGTGCCAGGAAATGTGCTATGTGGTTCCCCTCCCGAGGTATATATGAAATTGAGACAGTCATGCAGGTCCTCAGCATCAACACGCGAGCATGATCCCTACCCAGTCTGGATGCTAAAGGTGTCGGATTATTGAGCATTTCGAGCAATGTCTTGCAATCTATCTCAATGTCAAAACCAGTGAAGCACCGATTTGCAAAATAAATAAGGGAGAATAACACGGCCTGCAACTCTGCATGTAACGGAGTCAAAATTGGCAGAGGAAAACAAATAGCCAAGACAAGTCGACCTTCATCATTCCTCAAAATCGCTCCTCCTGCTGCCCCCCGACGTCCTGTTGCAGCGTCTATGTTAAGTTTTAGCTTGCCCGCGATCAGTAAAGGCGGCGAGTAGCGTGTAGAAATCAAAAGCTGAATGGAGGCCGAAAATTTGCTCCCTGAAATAGACGAACACCAAATATATATAGCTACTCTTATACTTTCCTGAAGACGTAAAATTGAGAAGGCTTCATTCCCAAAATATACTGCTGCATATTCTTTCTAGATGGACCAAGATGTTAGCATAGGAACGACAACTGCTAATTGTCCCGTCATAGTGGCCCTCGTTGCTCTACTCCACTATGTCCTCAAATATTGATTGAAAGATAATCCTATTGGCGCTGGTCCAGAAAAGATCAAAGAGAGATGTCTCCATATGTCTCGGACCACTGTACACATAAAGAAAATATGATTTTGATCCGCTGAGTACCTCTGACAGAAAATGCAACACGTAGGGTTAGCAACTAGCCACGAGCCAATATTATCTGGCATAGGAAGCGCGTTGTACCACAATCGCCACAAGAACACTTGACCCTGAAGAGGAGTCCCACTCCACCATATATACCGGCTGTAAGGAAATATACTTCCATGCGTTCGACAGGATGAGTAACCATTGCGAAGTGTAAATTGACCATGCTCATCATCCACCTAAGGTAAACCATCCGGTGCAGTGTGCGCGTGTAGCTCACAAAGAGAATGAATGTTACGCAATCGTTTCCAATCAGCAGAATCATATATAGATGCACGCATATCGCCTCTAGCCCCATACTTTTGTCGAAGATACTGAGCCTAAGACGACTGCGAAGTTTGATATATCCACCATAACTTACATTCGTAAGCCTTTTGCAAAACCTCAAGACTACGAATTCCCATGTCGTCCTCATCCTTAGGACGACAAATAGTGACCCATGCTCTCCAATGGTGACGACCTCCCCATAAAAACTGAGACATTTTGCGATTCAATTCTGTGATAACACTTTTAGGGAGACGAGCACTAGCCATTATATGCAGAGGGATGGCCCATAGAACCGATTGGATGAGGGTTAATCTGCCTGCCATACTGAGAATCTTTTGCGACCAGCCTGTTAACCATGCATCAAAATGAGCCAACAGAGATGTACAGTACTGTGATCGATTAATGCCCTTGAACAGATAGGAATGCCCTTGAACAGATAGGAACCCAAGTATTGAATAGAAAAGGCAGTCACACGCACATTCAATACCGATATCGTCTGAAGAGAAAATGCATTACCACCAACCACCAATTGACTTTTATGATAGTTAACTAATTGCCCTGAAGCACGCTCATATTGCTCCAACAAGCTCTTGAAAACCTGTAAATTATGAACCGAGCCATTCAAGAAATTTAACAGATCATCAGCGAATCCGAGATGTGACACCACCGGCACATAGCCGCTATGAAATCCTGTTAATCTTCCAGTTTGAAATAATGATTTCAATCCCCTAGAGAAGCCCTCGGAAGCTAGAATAAAAAGTATGGGGGATAAAGGATCTCCTTGCTTCACCCCCTTGGATGGTCGAAAGAAGCCAAATGGCTTGCCATTAATCAGAACTAAGCAATGGGTCGAATCCAAATTATTCAAAATGAGACGGACAAATCTAGAGTGGAATCTGAAACGTAGGAGCACTTGCTCTAAATATAGCCAGGATACGCGATCAAATGCCTTGTCAAAATCCAACTTAATCATTACCTGCCCTCCACGACATTTACGATCTAAAATGTGAACCATTTTCTTTGCCATCAACACTTGTTCCGAGATATTGTGGCCGGGCATAAAGCATGCTTGCTCCGGAGATATCAACTGAGGTAACAACGCTGAGAGCTGAGAAGAAATAACACGAGTAACAATCTTGGAAATAAAATTCGTCAAACATATCGGGCATAAATCTGCGAATGTGTTAGGGCTAGACGTCCTGGGAATCAAACATATCAACGAAGCTTCCATCACTTGAGGAAAATGAATACCCTGAAAGAATTCTTGAACTGCAAGTAACACATTTAATTCCAATACCTACCTAAAATGACGATAAAAAGAGCCAGGGAAACCATCAAGGCCTGCTGTGTTGGAGGGACTCAGCTGGCACACCGCTATTTTACCCTCATCTGCCTGCGGCAATGTAGTAGGCCATCATTATCCGCCGCGGTCAAAATCTGAGGGATATGTTGCAGTATTGTGCTATGATCATCTGTAAGCTCTACACTGAACAACGATGCAAAAAAAACGGACCTCTTCCTCTTCAATATCCGACACTATTTCACAATCAGTCCCGTCAGCTCGGCGAATAGCAACAATAGACTGTTGTCGCCTCCTTGCCTTGACTATTTGGTGAAAATACGATGTATTAGCATCGCCTTCTTTAAGTCACTTGACGTTGGCCTTTTGTTTCCAAAAGAGATAAGATTGAGTCTGCAACTTTAAGAACTTGGCCTTGGCTAGATGATATGCAGCTCGAGCATGCTCAGTTCGAGAGGCATCATAGACCCTCTCTGTTCCGATTGTGTCCCGTTCTGCAACTAGTAACTCGCTGAAAATATTTCCAAAGACTTCTTTATTCCATTTTCTCAAATCCTTCTTTAAGCGACTTATTTTATCATAGAAACCATACCATTCCACCTGAGGTTGGATATGCGAGCCAGTGGGATCGAACAAAAGTGTCGAAATCCTTATGTGTGAGCCATGCATCAAGATAATGAAATGAGGGTGGTCCATTGGCGTCCATCAGCGTGCACTGCATTAATAAAAGAGCATGATCCGATGTTGACCGATGCAAATGGGTGACCAAACAGTTACCAATGATATCTGGGAAGTCCTGTGTATAGAAGAACCGATCTATGCGACGCCACACCCGTCCTAGACCCTGACCATCCGACCATGTGAATTTAGAGCCGTGAAATAGGATATCCAACAACTCAGCATCTTCCACAAAATCTTCCATAAGTGTATGTAAAGATGGAATAGAACTTCCTTTATACTCCTCCAAAGAAAAGAAAGTATTAAAGTCACTCCCAACAAGCCAAGGGCCATTAGTGGCTGCCCTTTAGCATCGTCAAGTCAACCCACAGTGGCCTCTGATCCGCCACTGTATGCCCTGCATACATTGCTATTGTAGGACCTGTATAGAACCACTTGAATGGGGGTTGAATAGTGGATGCGGAAATTTTATTTTTTTAAAAACTTTTTACCCAAAACCTCACTTCTGAAAAAAGTTTCTATTTTCAGGTTCTAATTTGAAACGATTTAAAGGCCTAGTTATAGACATCCAAAAATTATGAAATTTGGTGAGATTTTACTCTCAAATGTTCTGAGTATCTCATAAAAATTTCAAATTAGAATTTAACTCCTAACCATTTGAAAATACATTTTTGGTCAGATTGCACAAATCTGCCAGAAACAGTACTCCAAATTAAAAATTTTATTCCAATTAATCGGAGACTCCAAATGGCCTGAAAATTTAATGACAAGACCCTCAATATATGTGTTTAAATGGGTTGAAACATTTTTCAAAGTTCCTTTGGTAAGTATATCAGTCACGTTGATGTTCTCAACCTTTGCAACTCTGAAAATCAGATTGCACTAGTCTCAGAGATTATTCAAGTTTGATTGACTTATACTTATCCAAATGAACTGAAACTTGCGCCAAATAAAAAATATGATGTGTGGCTATGTTTTTGCAAAGTTTTATGATTTTTGATTCTATTTTTACCGTTGCAATGAAAACGATGCAGAAAACAGGAAACTGAAAGTAAAGTGCTGAAAATAAGAACATCGAGAATTTGATACTGGTTCGGTTAAAACAACATACTCCAGTCTTCGAGGACACCTTCCTCGGTTATCACTAAACACCAAAAACACCTTAACACAAGGTTTACTGAGTTATACACTAAATCCACCCTTTTACAACCAATACAACCAAAACAACCAAACAAACCGATCACGAACACCGTCACGAATCGAATGAAGGTTTGATCAAACCTTGATCAACATTTTACAACAATTGAAACGTGTATGGTGGTATATTCAAATCCTATATAATATCAAGATTATATGAACAATAGGCTTGAGAGAAGAAGAAGAAAGAAAGAAAAAGAGAAGAAGAAAGTAGTAGAGCTTCTTGATCTTGAGAGAATGAGAGTTGTAGTGTTAAACTTGTTTGCACTATTCTTCTCTTTTTATCATATGTGGCCTCCCCCCTAGGGTATCTTCCCTTCTTGAAAATTCTCTTTAATGACCTTGGAAGATTGCCTTGTGTAGATATGACACCATCTTGCTCACTTGGCACATTATGATTGGAGGGATGACTTAGCCTTGCTTACTTGGCACTTGATGATTGGTCCAACTTGTCATCATTTAGTGTGCTGTAAAAATCTGATTAAAACTCATAAAACATGTGCCAATTAATAGTCAAAAGGTTACCAAACAATCACCATTCAATCCCTCCAATTTTGGGAAGCAAATTATGGTGCATTAACTTAAGAAAATCGGCCACCCTATAGTACATGTGTTGAAACTTTTCAGCAAGTGTCTAATTCGAACTCTTTGAATTGTTACCTTGTGTAGTTCCCTCTTTTATGTCACTAACCTTGTGGGGCATATTCTTCACCAATTAAAATACAAACTAAGATCCATATAGACTCCAATGATATGAGTAGGCGTGTGATACAACTTGTCCATGTGCTGAAATTTCACTTTAGTAAGCTTTGTCAAATAATGCACAATATTTACACATACATGGTAAATTGTAATCAGCCCTAATTTGAATTTTCTAGGAAAATTTAACATGTCTTTCATGTGTAAAAAGTATCTAGATACATGTTAAAACTCGTTTTCCATGTGTTATGTTCGTAGAAAACCAAATTTTCGACTTTCGTCGATTAGTTGATTTTTCTCCGATTAAATTCAAAATTTTTGCACATGTCATATATATTACGTCACACATAATATACACAAAATAAAGTAGATATTCAGCTCCAATGGCTGACTTAGAGGTGCCACATGTGCTAAATAAAATTGAATTTGAAATCTCCACAATTTGGCCTTAATTGTGGGTGATTTGTGTGTGCCAACATGGAACGATTTAGTCACTGAATTTAACATGTGAGCCACAAAAGTTTTGGATATTTTTGAATTATATGGAATGGCCATATTCATATTTCAAGTACGTGACACGTTGGCGAAGTTTCGGTAGTCACCCGATACGACCATTTTCGTTTTATAACCTTGTAACGTGTCGTTATAATTTTTTCATCACCATGACTTATATCATATGATATAAGACCTAAATATACTCATAAATATGAGATGTATATAGTGTTGTGTCGTTGACGTACGTTTGTAATATATGTAACGTGTCGGTAATACGTCAGAATATTATGTGTATTGTGCCTTTTTAGCAAAAATATAAATATATACATAATATGTATAAATGGCGTGTAAATGGAATAAATGAGGAGTCTTTCCATTTTTCAATTTGTTGCCATCAAGTTTTCTCCAAACATATCTCCATTTAATGAACTAGTTAGTTCATTAACTTAAGTACTTTACTTAATGAACTAGTTTAGTTCATTAATTGTGGCACCTGAAAATAGTTCAAAGACAACAAATGTTTGCCCATATGATGTAAGCTTTATCGCTTCATGGCTTGTTAGTACAGCAACAATATATATAAAGCATATAAGAAACGTATATCACAAAAATGTGTCCAGTAATAAATTTTGTCACGCATTTCATAAACCCGTAGTATTTAAATCATGCATTTGTAAATCACTCAAACTCTTTTTCTCAACAGCCGTAAACCAAAATTTCTGTCCACTTGCTGACCATTTCATATACACAGATGTATTCTGAACTCCATGTCGAATGTCAAGAAACTCAAAGAAAGATTCATGCCAAAAAAATTCAAATATTATCATCATTAGAAGAATGTGCATGAGAAAAACCAAATTGCATGCGAAAAGATTCTAATCGTGTGCAGCAAATTTTAGGTTCAATTAATACGAGTAGATGAAGAGGGTACTGACTAATGAGAGAGAGGATGCGCATGAGCAAAGTTCGAAACCCCCGAACATTCCATAAAAGCATCTTCATTGAGTAATATGAGAGGAAAAATGAGTGTCCGTCCTACATACTGAAGCTCGTGTAATCATGGATAATGGGGAGCTGTCGTCATGTCTACTTTCTTGCGGTGCAGAAGTGGAGTACAAATTTGCATCAAATTATCGACTGCTTGCATGACATCTGGATGATTGACATTGACATATACATCTACAGAAGGTGGTGTATTTGCCACCACTTGTAAGTCATTGGTATCGACTGCATGGTCCTCATGAATCTTTGAATTCGTAGAAAGCAATAATCTATGGTGTGCATCTTCACCTATAGGTTCTATGACTGTAGCTAATGAACAATGCAGACGAGACAAATCTTGCACGCTGGAGATGCCTACTAATTGAGCAGATGGCGAACTGGGAGGGTCTGGGTTCAATATTGGAGGGTTGATAACAGGGTCTGTGCCCTTGTCCTTGACTAATGGGTCTTGTACTTCATGCTAGTCTGTGCTTACTAATATCACAGTAGGGTCGTTGGAAATCCCATGATCACTGTCATGATCGTTCATTTCTCTAGTTCTTCTCTCTTGTGGCATCTTCTTGGGCATCCATTTCTGGGCTTGCAGTTGCTGCACTGTCTTAGATTTCTGCAATATCTCAGGAAGCACCGGATCAGCGGTATGTTGAGAAATCCTTCCTGCTATGCATGCAGATAACGAGTGACCTAGCACTCAGCAGGAAGAACAATAAGCAGGAAGTGCCTCATATTCCACCGGTTGGAAGAAATTATACTCATCACACTGAATGTACAATCGCTACGGAAGATCTTGGGAAACATCAATCTCAACACAAATGTGAGCAACCGAGGTCTGTAACAGCTGCATGGTGGCGGAATCAGCTTTCAAGGGCGTGCCGATCATTTTGGAAATCTCAAACAGTGCCTCTTTCTTATGTAAATATATCAATAATCCTGGTAATGAGATCCACACCGGAATGATTGGAATATCAACTTTGGAATCATAGTCATACGACCATTTTGTGACACGTATGTGGAACCCTAAAGCCATCCAAGTCCGTCGTGCAAAACATTGATAGTAGTCGGCTTCGTCATCAAATTGCCTCAAAATATGGGTAGAATCTAGCAATGTGATCTTAACATAGGCCAAAAATCCAATTCTGTCGAAACATTTATGTATCGCTCTATCTTTGGTCGTCCATACCAAAAACTTCCCACTAGATAATATTTAAAGGAATCAGCCGAATTGGTTACCTCCTCTTGAGTGAATTTGATTGCATGGACTCCCTTGTATCGAGCTATCTCCGAAGGAGGCAGAGCAGACGTCGATGTCGTTGTGCAAAATAGTGAAGAAAAAGTTCGTGCCTTTTACGCCATGTCGGCGCTGTTGAATTGCGATCAGCCAATAATCGCGATAAGCGGTTAACAGAAGGAAAATAGCGCTATAGAATATTGTAAAACAGAAAAGAATGCAGATTGCAGAATGCAGTAGTGCATATCGTTGGCCCAGAATCATCCTTGCGCCAAACCTATTCTTCGTCGCAGCGTCGTCATGGCCATTTTTCTAATATATATATATATATATATATATATATATATATATATATATATATATATATATATATATATCTGTGTGTGTGTGTATATGTAGGCACATATACACATACCATAAGTATCAGACAACTTAAATGATGTATACATGTTTCAAAAAGCCAGTCATATATATATATACACACATATATTTTTTAAAAATAAAGCCGCATGTATTATTAATATGCTACCTTGCTTGTGGCGGAGGAAAACCATAGTACAGTAAAAGTGTCATATGCAAAAAGATAATGAAGCATAATAAGGATAGTTAGCCTCCAATCATATACGATATGTCACATTAAAACCTTGCCAGGTAAAACCACCCTTGTGGATAAAACCTTAGCGAAGGAAAAAGCGTACATATTTGTATATTTGGAGTGTGCTGACAAAATAACTGCATTTACAAGAAAATGTAAAAAGTATAGCAGCAGCGGCACATGCAGAAGAAACAGACTTTGTCTTGGCTAAATATGTGCGGGCAGCTTGGCGATCCATCCGTTCAAGTGCCTTAATCTCATCTGATTGGAACATTTTGAGTGTGTCCTCAAAGAAACAAGGAAGTGTATGTTACATATCCAACAATTGTCAAATAAATACATAAATGAGTAAGCTCGTATAAGTACGTACCCATGTTGCTCGTAACCAGGTAGGCACGGGCAACTGTTGTTGTATAATGCCGTTGAAAGGAAGCCAATGGCATGGTCCCAATGCCGTCCATGTTGTCCATCACCCTCAGCCATAAAGAACAAAACTATAAGAAGCTTGTAATTATGTTAATGAAATCCAAAGTTGAAAGAAACCAAACATACCCAATCACCCGCATCCAGATGATATGGGCGGGATAGAAATTGCAGCTGGAGTAAGTCTCTTTATGACCAAACATGAGGTGTATGAATATCTGTAAGCAAGCTACCGCACACCAATGATGATAGACTGAAAAAGAAGAAAAGATAGACATCTGTTGGTGCATGAGACCATGTTGGGACAAGAAGTGAGCTGGTGCGTTAGCCTTTCTTGGAACATAAGCCACTCTTGCTCCCAAGAACTGCAAAAATTGTTTTAGCCCAGTATAATCACTTCACAGTCGTCCAGAAACACTTGGAGAGTCCGTAAGCATGCCAACCAATACTAAACAATCTGTTTCAACATATATGTCACGATATCCGGCCATTATGAAGTAGATAATCGACTATAGCATAGTCTGCATTTCTGCATGTAACAGTGATAAGATGGGTAATGAAAAGGAGATGGCTAAAATAAATCATCCTTGATCGTCACATAGTATTGCACCTCCCGCAACACCGCGCTTGCCCACTGTTGCATCAACATTCAGCTTTAATTTACCCGTTGGTGGCAAATGCCATTTAACAATATGTACACGCCTTGATCTCAGAATGGGCAAATAGTTTACAGCAATTAATCTTAGAATAGAATCTGCAAAAAAATTTCCAGAGACAGAGGCACACCATACATAAATCCATGTATAATCGCTCCTATAGCCGATTGAAAGAAAAAACTTCTTCACCGAAGGTGATCATGGTATACTCCTTCCAAATTGCTGTAACTGCAAGGACAGGCACCACAGCACACAAATGTCCTCTCATCGAAATTGTGCTGACGTGACACCACCAACTGCGAAGATACTGTTTGATAGTTGCTCTTTCTGGATATGAGCCCTCAAATAGATCAGATAAATGAAACCAAAGAGTGCGGATAATGGGGCACTTATAAAAAATATGCAACTGGGTTGCGTCGGCAGTTCGACAAAATGCACAACATGATGGATATGCCACTACCCAGTGAATGACATTATCTGCAAAAGGCAATGCATTATACCAAAGGCGCCATAAGATTGCCTGTGCTGCTGGAGCCACCCCTTTCCACCAGATGTATCGGGCCACGGGCAATTGCATGCCTTGTGGTCGATAAGTGTTATAGGCACTCTTCAAACTAAATTGTCCATTGGAATCTGGAGTCCAAGTTAAACCATCCTAAGTGTGCTGAGTATGGACCAAACAAAATTTATTGATACAACATAACCTCTTCCGGTCCATAGAGTCATAAATTAGCGTCGTCATAGTCTCATGATGGCCATATTTTTGACGCACATAAACAGACCATGTTGATTGAGATGTTTGATAAAGCCACCATAATTTGCACTCATATGCTTTTTGCAATTCTTTTAAATTACGAAATCCCAAACCTCCTTCTGCCTTTGGGAAACACACTAAATCCCACGATCGCCAATGATGTCGATGATTCCACAAGAAGTTAGCCATTTTCCTGTTAAGTTCGGTTAGAACACATTTGGGGAGTCTTGAAGCCACCATAACATGCAGTGGCAAAGACGTAAGTACTGATTGTATTAGTGCAATTCTGCCGGCCATGCTTAAAAGCTTTTGCGACCAACCTGTCAAACGGGCATCAAAGTGTGCTAGCAAAGAGTTACAATAGCTTGAGCGATTGAGACCTTTAAATAAAAAGGAGCCCAAGTATTTTATGGGCAACACTGCATGACACATATTCAACGCTGAGACTGCCCTTTGCGAAGATAAGCCTCCACCTACAACACACTGGCTCTTATGATAATTGATCAACTGACCCGAAGCATGAGAACCATTAAGGAAGATTAGTAAATCATCTGCAAAGCCAAGGTGCGAAACCGGATGGACACGCCCACTGGCAAAACCTTTAATGTGGCATGATTGAAATAGTGCTTTAAAGCCTCTAGAAAATCCCTCTGAAGCAAGAATAAACAGAAGAGGAGACAAAGGATCTCCTTGTTTAACCCCTCTGGAAGGCCGGAAGAAACCTTAAGGTTTTCCATTAACCATAACCGAACAACAAGTGGCATTAAGATTGTTGATGATAATACGTACAAAACACGGATGGAAGCCAAATTTAAGCAATAAAACTTCCAAATATTTCCATGATACCCGATCAAAATCCTTTGCCATATCTAATTTAACAATCACCTGGCCCCCTCTACACTTGCGATCCAATACGTGAACCATTTCTTTGGCTATGAGTATCTGTCAGTGGTTCCTCTACCCTGCATAAAACCCGATTGCTCTGGCGATATCAGCCTAGGCACCATCACATTCAGCCGAGTGGAAATAATGCGTGTAACAACTTTAGAGATGAAGTTGGTTAAGCATATTAGGCGATAATCACTAAATGTCGAAGGGTTGGACACCTTTGGTATTAAGCATATCAGCGAGGCTGCCATAATCTTAGGCATACGAATGCCTATGAAAAATTCTTGTACTGCCAACAAAACATCCAGATGAATAGTATCCCAGAAGTGCCTGTAAAAAGATCCCAGAAACCCGTCAGGTCCTGACGCACTGGAGGGACTTAACCTCCACACAGTTTGACGAACTTCCTCCAACAAGGGCATGCCTAACAAAAGATTATTGTCCTCATCATTCAATATGTGTGGTATATGCTGCAGTAAAAACTCATGGTCACCCGTTTGTTCTACAGCAAACATTCGCTCAAAAAAGGGAGACTGCTTCGTACTGAATGGATTGAACTGAGTCACAAAATGTACCATTTTGTCTATTAATTGAAATAATTGCTTGCTTCAGCCTACGTTGTTTCACTGTTTGATGGTAGAAGGCTGTATTTGCATCACCTTCTTTAAGTGGTTCTGTAATATCGTCAGCTGTGCATTGGCCAAGTGATATGATGTACGATGTGACTCATTAGGCACATCATCATATTCTCTTTTCGCCCTTACAGTATGTTCTTCAGCCAACTGTAACTCTGTGAAAATATTACCGAAAATCTATTTGTTCCAGATGCGCAAATCTGTTTTCAATTTTTTCACTTTTTCATAAAACCCATGCATGCCTCCAACCGTAGGATATGATCTCCACTACGCCTTCACATACTGATCAAAGTCTGTGTGAGTGTGCCATGCATCCAAATAGCGAAAAGCGGCTGAACTTGTAGAGATGTCAGTCTGACAATGTAAGAGAATTGGCGAGTGATCCGATGTAGCTCTATGAAGATGTTTAACTAGAAGAGAGTGTATCCATCTGAATATGTAGGTGTATAGAAGAAACGATCTAATCTGTGCCACACCTTACCCAAACCCCTTCAATCCGACCATGTATATGGCGAACCTTGGAAAGGTATATCCAAAAATCACAAGAGTCAACAAAACCCCTGAAATCCGCTAGCGTTCGTATCGATGGCTGGGCAACTCCTTTATGTTCTTCTAAAGAAAGGAACGTATTAAAATCTCCACATATAAGCCAAGGTAATGCCATACCTTCAGAAAAGGAACATAGATCTTGCCATAATGGACGTCGCGAGGCAACCGTATGCTTCGCATAAACAGCAGTGAACCAGAACTCCTTTGACGTTGAGAGACATCTTAAATGTAGAGATAAATTCTGTACCCCATGACGCATACTCAAAATATCCATGAAAAAATCACGCAAAAAAATACAGATATTTCCATCTTCAGATGCACACGCATTGGTAAACTCTAACTTCATGTGAAAGTATTCAAGGCGTGATAGTCTTAGCTTGGTTTCGATTGGGACCAATAAGTGTAAGGAATATTGATGAATTAGAGACAATAAACGCGACAAAGAGGTATTGATACCTCTAACATTCCAGAGAAGAACCTTCATTGAGATAGAGAGGGAGGTAAGTTAATGACTGTATGCTTTAACGCACCGCGAGTAACAATTGAAGAGGGGGGAGGCGAAGGTAAATCTCCTTTCTTTCTACGAGGGCGTCTTGTCTGTAACTTTAAAAGATTATCCATAGCCATAGTCAGTTCTGGATGAGATATGTCAGGATGGCCGTCCTCCGAAGGAGGTGTATTAGATAAAGCACAAGCTACTTCTAGAACAGCATCCCTCAAGTCTTGCGAATCCACATGTGTGTCTGCATGCACCTATGAGTCTGATGCATGAGATAGAGCTAGATCGACGTCATCGGCTGAAGGAGGATTTAGTGGCGCAGATGGATAGTGTAGCAAATTCAAATCTTGGGCATTAGAAATATCAGTTGCTCCTAACTCCTCAAAAACTTTGCTGGGTGATGGAGGTGGTACCAGTTTAGGAACTTGCTCATCAACAACGGCCTCTGAACTTTCTAAAGTAACCTCTGGTGAAGGATCACCTTGCTCTTCCACTAGCTCTGCATTCTGCTGTAGCAGAATATTTTCAACTGCGTCACGTGCAGACGGTTCAACAAATAACTCATCTAATTGCTCAGGAGGCATTCGGCCCTCAACTGCTACATTATTTTGTGAGTGATGCTTTTTGGGAATCCACCTCTGAGATGGACGTTGATCTGTATGTTTAATTACCTCAGAAGGCTGCCCAACATCTCTATGAACAGTATCTGCTGCCTTATCAGCCTTGTAAGAAGCTAAAGAATGACCAAGCAATCGACATGACGTGCAATATTTCGGCAAATTCTCGTACTCCACAGCTTGGAAAAAATTATGTTCATCACTTTGAATAAATACACGCTTAGGCAGCTCCTTTGATATATCAATCTCAACGCAGACTCGTGCAACCGACGGAAGCAAAAGCTGTGTTGTGGCCGCATCTGATCGAAGCGGATGTCCCACCATTTTTGCTATTTTGCATAAAGGTTCCTACTTGTGCAAATATATTGGCAGACCTGGAAGCGAGACCCATATTGGAACCACAGGTATATCAATTTTATGATCAAAATCATATGTCTATTTCGTCACTCGCATGTGATACCCTAATACAGTCTATGTGCGACGTGAAAACATCTGTAGTAATCAGATTCAGCATCAAAATGCATCAGGATATGAGAAGGATCCAGCAACGTAATCTTGACTGAAGAAGAGAACCCAATACGATCAAAACATTTACGAATAGCATCAAGCTTGGGACGTCTATACCAGAAAGTGCCGACCAAGCAGTATATGAATGGATCAGACAATGTGGAAACCTCCTCCCGAGTAAATTTTATCGCAAGAAAACCCTTGTATTTAGTTATCTCGCGAGGTGGTAATGGCGGCCCAGCGGAACAGAGCACCGACGCAAAGGATCGACGATCCATGTCAGCGGCGCCAAGAAACACAATCTATGGATCGATCAATCAAGAAAACCAAAATGAAACAGAAAATCAAAAGAAAAAACAACAATAGAAACAATGCAATGAAGAATAATTGGAGGAAGAGAGCAGTAACAGCTAGCGCCGCCATGGAGAATCGATCGCCAGAGAAGAAATCATCCGAAAAGCTTCGAATTATATACATTCATATATATACATATATGTATACATATATATATATGTATGTATATATATGATTGGCTTTTTAAAACGGGCATACATCATTAAAGTTTTGTCTGATACCTATGTTGTCATTGTATGTTATTGCTCAAGGGCTCAGGGCTCCTTTTCTGCTCAAATGTGATGTGAGAAATGTTGGAAATAATTCAAGTCAGACAAAATTGACTTCTGTACAGTAGTGGCCAACCTGCATAGCTTAGGATAGGTTCTGCGAAGTGAAAATAGTTCAGATAGCGCAATTCAGTTTGTGTTCTAGATAGTCAGCTCACCTGCCGACATGAAATGAATAGCACTTCAGAATAGTAGTTCTGTGCAATCACCATTCCAGTCGAGCTGAACTAAAGTCAGAATGATCGGACAGATCAGATCAGTCCAGTCAGCACAATTGTATTTGCATTCTGGGCTGATCACCGACCTGCCAAACACGGCATCATAGCACAACAACCAACAGTTGTGTTTTCAGTCGCTTCAACTGAGCTCAACACAACGCAAAGCTCAGCACAGCAGTGCTGCAGAACAATGAATGTTCTCATCCAAACTGCAGAGCTCAGCACAAAGCAGAGGTCAGCACGACCACACTGTACAACAATAGTGCTGCGCTATCTTACGATCAGCTGGGCTCAGCACGGCAATAACCTTCACAGCTCTAGTGAGAAGAGATGCAAGGAGAGTCCAGGACTCTGTCGTCAAGACGTATTGCTTCGGTATATTATGCCCAACTGGATAGAGCAATCGCCACCCAGGATACAATAGAGGTCAGTTGACACGAGCCGCGCTGCAGCGTACAAACCTTATGAACCTGTTAAGATATCCTGAACTTCTCGGTATACAGACATGCAGAAGTGTTTGGAAGAATATATGGATATGTAGAAGGAGATTGCAGAGGAAAGGAGAAGAATTTCTCAGTGAATGTCGATGGCCATAGTGGTCTCCTTGGCCACTATTCATAGGGAAATTCTGATGTCAATTTGTTACAGTCAGCTCAATTTTAGCCGTAGGATCAGATACGAGCTCGTCATGAACCATTAGATCAGATAATCGCACCAGGTCTACCCTCAGCCATCCGATCAAATAACTATTCAACCTGAGCCGTCAGATCATAACAAATTTAGGTTAGCTCGGCCGATTAAAGTTACAACAACTTTTAAAAATTTAACCTTAGCCTATATTGACAACCTGGAGAGTTTGAACTGAAACAAACTTCATCCCAGCTGATAAGATCTGACCTTGTGCTATTGGATCCGGCCTGCAGGCTGCAGCCCACAGCCTGGCCTGTAGCTCAATCTGCAACCTGAGCCTATTAGCTCAGTCTGCCACCTGAGCCCATCAGGTACGCAGCTCAGTCCGCTACCTGAGCCCATGCCCAGGTACAGGACGAGCTGAGCTGGCTTTTCCCTTTTAATTTGAGAATTAATTTCTCATTCACCCCATATCATAATCGAGTGATTCAAGAGCTTAAAATTATCTACTCGTCGTGTAGATAATTAAGGACTCATTAGTTTCACTTATCATTAGTTAAACTAATCATAATCTTAGCTCGAAGTATGTTGCTAACCACAGTTTGCAACTTCATCAATTTCAATTTCTTTCCATTTTCTCCAACAATCCCCCACATGAATGGGAATTAATGCAAGTGTTTATGTAGAGTCTACTGAGAAGTCAGACAATAAAATGTTACATCAGACGAGGTAGCTTTTGGCCTTGAATCTTTCTTAGTGAAATACTATCGGATCCACTCGGCTAATTAGTGAACTTGATGTCTTGAACTAACCGACCTTTATTTTGAACCTAGACAACAGTACTCAGATAACATTTCCTTTAACTCCTTTTTGATTCTCACCTTTTTAATTAGTGAACTTGATGTCTTGAACTAACCTGCCTTTATTGTCAACCCAGACAACACTTTTATTTAACAGAATAGGTAAGTGCTTACTTAACTTCATAACTTAGTTGTCCTATTGAACCAAGATTCTGGGATCTCGAGTCAATAAGGTGGGGTTTCAGTTACAAATATTTGCATTATAGGTTTTAGTCCCATTCCGTATGTCAAAATTGACATCCGATCTCTAGGCAATCCTTTTGTAAGCGGACCTGCAAGATTCTCCTTTGATTTTATATAATCAATGGAAATCATGCCATTAGAGACCAACTACTTAATGATATTGTGTCTCCGACACATGTGTCGAGAGTTACCATTATAGATGCTGCTTTGTGCTCGTTGTATTGCTGACTGATTATCATAGTGTATGCTTATAGGAGCGATTTGGCTTAGGCCAGCAGGTCACATCTTCCAGGAAATTCCAAATCCATTCAGTTTCTTCCTCGGCCATATCTAGTGCTATAAACTCTGCTTCCATATTGGACCGAGCTATGCACGTTTGCTTCGTGGATTTCCACGACAAAGCACCTCCACTAACAGTGAATAAATATCCACTTATGGACTTAGAATCCTTACTGTTAGATATCCGGTTTGCATCACAATAGCCTTCCAACACTGCTGGATACCTCGAGTAATGTAATCCAAGATTCATTGTATACTTCAAGTATCTCATCACTCTTGGATTACTGGTAAACCTACTCAACTTATTTACCGAGCATGCTAAGTATGGCCTTGTATAGTTTGTTATATACATCAGACTTCCGATTACTTGCGAGTACTCCAATTGAGCTACTAGCTCGCCTCGATTCTTTCTTAATGTGTACTTAAGTCAAGTGGAATCTTCATTGGTTTCACATTAAGCATATTGAAACATTTTGAGAAAAGATTCAATATAGTGAATTTGCAACAACACGAGTCCCTAGGTTATCCTAGAAATTTTAATTCCTAGAATAATGTTAGCAACTCCTATATCCTTCATGTCAAAGTTCCTCGTCAACATCTTCTTTGTATTTAAGATGATATCTTGAGTACTTCCCATGATCAGCATGTCATCTACATAGAGACATACCATCACATGTGCATTCTGTGTGTTCTTGATGTAGACACACTTGTCAGACTCATTGATCTTGAAGCCATTAGCTAGCATAGCTTGGTCAAATTTCAAGTGCCACTGTTTAGGCGCTTGCTTAAGTCCGCACAACGACTTTACGAGTCTACAGACTTTTGACTCTTGTCCTAGAACCACAAACCCTTCGGGTTGTTCCATATAGATTTCTTCATCCACCTCACCATTCAGAAAAGTAGTCTTTACATCCATCTGATGGATTTCCACATTATAGAATGCAGCAATAGAAACTAGCATCCTTATAGAAGTGATTCTAGTTAATTGTGAGTAGGTGTCAAAAAAGTCAAAGCCTTTCTTCTGTCGACTATCGATATCGCAAGCATTTTATCCGTTAAAGTGTTTTCAAAGTTATTTATCCACTCGCGATGAACTTATTTAACTTTTGTGAAGCCAAAAAAAAGCTTTCAAAATATATATATCTCTTTTAGACAATGAAAGGTACTGTATTCAAATCGTTTTATAAAATCTTACCTTATTATGTTTCAATTGTTTTAATGCGATTTTACTGTAATGTTTTTCACGAACAAGTTATATCGCTGTTTTATAAATGGTCATTTGAGACACCGTGTTGCGAAAACAAACATATGATACTTTGAGTTTTGTGGTTACAAAAAAAATTTAGAAGGCATATTATCTTGAACAATTAAAACTATATTTCGAGTTATAGCTACGTAAGTTATTTTTCTTTAAATTGAAGAAAAATATGTCCATGCACGTACTTCGTATACTAGGTTGTTGATAATACCTCTGAAAAAGTAAGGGTATGATCATAGAACTAGTTCGTAGGTAGGAGAATTGATTCTGAAAATATATATGGTTTGAGGAATGAGTCAGGCAAATCTGCCTTTAAGTTAAAGATTGTAGTATACATAAGTACTGATTTTATAGGATTGCTGAGAACAGTAGATATAAGTGCGATATTGTTTGACGACTGAGATATGGAAAATGGGACAGTATGGTGAAATTAATCAAGCCCTATTATAATAATAGACATCACACTGCTATTGGTATGTCACCGTTTTAAGCGTTATATGGACGTAAGTGTCGGTCGCCTGTATATAGGGATGAAGTTGGGGAACGAGCTATCACCGAGCCAGAATTAGTTGAGCGGATTAAGGAGAAGATCAAGATCATCCGCGAAAGGCTTAAAGGTTCTCAAGACCGAAATAAAAGCTGGGTGGATTCTAAAACGCGACCATTGGAGTTTGCAGTGGGGGAAAAGTATAGTTGAAGGTGTCGCCGATGAAGGGAGTGACTCAGTTTGGAGTAAAAGAAAAATTGAGTCCTCGTTACATTGGTCTCTACGAGGTACTCGAAAGAGTGGAGCACTGGCTTGCAAATTGGCTTTACCCCTGGCTTTGGCTCAAGTTCATAATGTATTTCATGTGTCGCAATTAAGAAGGTATGTTCCAGACCCGAGTCACATACTGGATAAGAGACCGTTGAAAGTTAGGTCTGATGTGACATATGAAGAGGTTCAGGTGAAGATCATAGACCGCAAAGATCAAGAGCTGAGACGAAGAATCATACCATATGTCAAAGTTCAATGGAGCAACCTTACCGAAAGAGAAGCGACATGGGCACTCAAAAAGTAAATGCGGGAGAAGTATCTGCATCTATTTACATAAGATATGCAAGTTTTGAGGTCGAAACATATTGTAAGGGGGTAGACTGTTATACCCGGTAATTAAGGAAAAAATAAATAAAATGATATGACATATAAAAATTATATGACATATATTTTTACATAAATAAATAAATAAATAAATAAAAACCTTTCAAATAACTCACACTTAACGCTATCTTATCCTAAATAACCTAGGAGAGATGAACTCCAATCTATATTAAATATTTTAGGCCAAACCAAATTAAGTAAGGAACAAAAAGAAAGAGGTGCCGTGAGTTCTAAAAAAATAAAGAGAGTGGAGTGCTGAGAAGGAAAAGTAAAGAAAAAGAAAAGAAAGGAAAGAAAGAAGAAGAAAGGAGGAAGGGTGCGAAGGCCAATACCACCACCAACACACCATATCACCACCAATATTGTTAGGCTATAACCAAGAGGTAGGTGGCCCCTCTCTTTTTGAGATAATTTCATGTGTTATTATTTGCTATTTGCTTTGTTTATTGTTTATTTTGCATGTTATAGTTTAAATTGGTGTGTTATAAATTTTAGGTGCTTTTATGGTTGCATAAAGATATTATGTTTATGAATTGTTTGTCATTTTCGGTATGGTATTATAAGGTCTCATATATCTTACCGGCTCTAAGGATATATACATATATAAATCTTTTTTGTCATAGTGGAAATAGCTGGTTATACATATAAACAAATAAAAAAACTATTTTTAAATATACATCTTTAATAAGTATTGAAGATATATAGTAATCTTATTAGATTTGGGCTGAAAGATTGTGGATGGGAGGTGTGGTCCGGAAAAGTAAAGAGGAAAGGAAAAATGGCTGGCCTGGAGTCTAGAGCAGGCCAACAGAAAAAGAAAAGGAAGAAGAAAAATTGGGCCGGCCTTTTTTCGCTGGCAGAAATGGAAGGGAGAAAAGGAAAGAAAAGGGGCTGGGGGCGCGGGATGGGCTGGGGAAATTTGGGTTTGGTAAAAAAAAGAAGATTTGGTTTGGGTTTCTTTAAAATAAAAATAAAAATAAAAAAACATACAAACAGTTTAGATTCAGGTTATTTCTTTTAAAATAAAAAAGTAAATTAACAGGGATGATTTTTGAATGTTTAAATTGGAAAAAAAATATTGATAAGAAAATTATTTCGGAAATGAATTTGACTCGTCTGGTGTCATACATATACAAGTGTGAGGGTTTTTTTTGAAACAATATCTTATTAATCAGCCTCATTTATGGCAGAGGAAAACCATATTACATAAAAGTCAGTGTAAGAAAATAAATGAAATAAAAAGCTAATGATTGTCAACCTCCAATCATATATGATATGCTGCATTAAAACCTTGCCAAGTAAAACCACCCTTGTGGATAAAACCTTGGCGAAGGAAAAAGCTATTTATATGATTAGAGAGATGACCTATAACTATGGAATGCTAAGAAATATGTGTCACTCGAACTCTTGAAGACGTATCATGCTGTGGACATTCATCTCGTGAAGATGGTTGCAGCAGAGTATGAATTGGCAGAATTGCTTTGGAGCCAAACCATTGCACCTCAGAACAAGATATACAAAGAAGCATTAGCAATGTTGGGCGAAGATAATTGAGTACAAACAGAAATGTAGTGAACGTACCTATGCTACCTCGATTCAAGTAGAACCAAGGCGGCTTCCAAGAGATGTGTGGCCAAAAACTGGATGAAGCAGAACAACATTTGCGATTTTGTAAATGCAGATTCTCCAGTTTCCAAGAGGACCAACACGTAAATGTCAACCACAGAGAAAAGTATGAGGATAAACAAAAGTCGTATAAGGAAATAAGCATGTAGAAAGGCCTAATGAGAGATTGATTACGCACCCGCGTTGCCTGTGTTTTTTGACACAGGCAACCATAACAATTTAATGCCAACACCATGTGAGACATCTCAGCGACGGAAATTAGGAAGTTGTAGATCCATGTGAATTGCTCCACGCACCTCACAAGGAAGCTCTTGTAAGCAGGCATAGCGGCGAACCCCTTGAGAGTTATAACCATGTCGAGCTAAAAAGTGTGCTGCTGTGTTAACCTCTCGAGGACAATATTGCAGTGTAACTTGATTGAGAGTCAAAAAACAGCCAGTCTAGCGATTTCATCAGCTAAAGTTCCCGTTATAGTATCTCTATTCAATAGGAGCGAAAGTATCGATTTGCAATCTATTACCACAATGAGATGTGAATAAGCCGTCGCGTAGTAAATGAGAGAGAAGGACATCTCATGTAATTCCGCTCGCAATGGAGGCAGTGGCGGAAGAGCAAAGCATATAGAGGAGATCATTTGTCCGCGGTCATCCCTCAACACAGCACTACCCGCAGCTGATTTCTTGCCCACAGCCGCATCTATATTGAGTTTGATTCGACCAGTTGGAGGAAGCGCCCACTTTATCAGACGGAACTTCTTGCGCCGTATTGATGGCGCAAAATGTAAAGCCTCGAGCTGTGGTAAAGGGTGTGCAAAATTCTTGCCACTCATCGCTGCACACCATGTGTAGATTGTCCGATGAACTTGCTCATATAAAGTCCTATATATAAATATGTCATCCCCAAACCGAATGGCGACATACATTTTCCATATTTCCCACGTAACTATAGATGACACCACTGACTTGAGCTGGCCAGACATAGTTGAGAGCGACGAAAGACGCCACCATCTGCGAAGGTATTGCTTGATAATTTCTTGTCTAGGGAACGGACCAGAGAATAGTATCGAAACTTCAATCCATATTGGACGAATTTGTATGCAACAAAGGAATATATGATCCATAGTATCAAAGAAGTGACGATAAAAAAACATTGTGTGGGGTATATAGTTTGCCACAACGAAAGATTGTCCACCAAAGGCAACGATTTTGTCCAAAGGCGCCAAAGGAATAGGCGCATACCTAAATGAGCATTAGGCCACCATATGTAGCGATGGTCTGGAAAACTGTTTCCAGTTGTACTGATAGTTAAGTAAACGAATTTAAGTGAGGACTGGCTATTGGTATCTGGGATCCAATTAATACTATTCTGCATGTGTACCACATTTCCTTGCATGAAATCATTGATACGACATAACCTCTTCCACACTGGAGAGTCGTATATATGAGCATACATGGTGGGACAACTTCCGTATTTTGCTCTACAGTATTCAGCCCAAAGCGTATTGGAGTGATGATATTTCCACCAAAGCTGACAGCCATATGCCTTTTGTATATGCAAGAGATGTCTTATGCCTAGTCTGCCTTCATCTTGTGATTTACACACTGATAGCGAGGAACGCCAATGATGACGATCTCTCCACAAAAAGTTTGTCGTCTTTTGATTTAAATTGTCAATGACTCCTTTGGGCAATCTAGAACTAGCAATAATATGCAATGGCATGGAGTTGAGCACATGTTTGATGAGAACCACCCGACCCACCATCGACAACAGTTTAGCAGACCAAGAATGAAGTTTAGTATCAAAATTCTGTATAAGTAATAAGCAATACCAGGCTCTATTAATGCCTTTATATAAGTAGGAACCCAAATAGTTAATAGGCAGCGATGTCAGACGCATACCCTTGGCTCTTGTGATAGTTAACTAGATGACAAGAAGCATTTTGATATGCAGGTAAGAACCTTTGAAATCTGTCCAGATTATGTGTTTAGCCATTTAGAAATATCAACAAATTATCTGCAAAACCTAAATGTGAAACACATGCCATACGCCCCACATGAAAACCCTTGATTGCCCCCTGATAGATCATAGCCTTAAGTCTACGTGAGAAACCTTCTGATGCAATAATAAACAAAAGAGGCGATAATGGATCACCTTGCGTAACCCCTCGCCCAACAGGAAAGAAACCGACTTGTTTACCATTTAACAATATCGAACAACGACTTTCCTGCAAATTATTTATCAGCATGCGAACCAACCGCGAATGAAAGCCCATCTTTTGTAGGAGAAGTTCTAAGTAATGCCAACTTACTCGATCAAATGCCTTTGCCATATCTAATTTAACATGATATGGCCCCCCAGTTTTCTTATCCATCACGTGGACCATTTCTTGCGCTAAGAGAATTTGCTCTGTAATGCTTCTGCCTTTCATAAAACTTGCTGTGAGATAAACAATGAAAACAATGAAAACATAACCATTAAGTATATATTTGAGAATAATTTGTAAAGCAAAACTCAAGTAGCTTCACCCATAAATAAATAAATAAATTTATAAAGAGAAGTTAAGAAATAAGAGGGAATTATTATTATGAGGAAATTGTGAAGGAATGTAAAATGAGGAAGGGGTATAGAGGAAGAAAACGAAAAATGTGTTGTGTGGCATGTTGCATTGCATTTCATGGCACATGCATTGTCCTTGGGGATGTGTGGTCCTTCGGGACGTGTGGCCCTATGAGGAGTGTGGCCTGATGGGGCGTGTGGTAGGATCACCTCGAGGTTCGTGCATTACACGGTAGAGAGACAGGCATTCATATGTTGAGATACCGTTGCGTGTGACACAAGCATGCATCATGACATCGCATAATTGTTGTGATGTGCTTTTATTTATTTACTTAGTTATTCAGGTTTATACATGTGCTACGTGTTATTTGTTGCCATATATGAAATTTTTCGGAAAGATGCGAGAACATACTGGGTCATATTTCTATATCACTCACCCCTTTATTTTTCCCTAGGTGAGCAGCAGTACGACTACATATACATAGAAGACGGAGCTGAGTTCGTGCAGTGAGATAGTTAGAGCCATAAGATGTTTACTTTGGTAGTTTTATATCTTTTATATTGAAATGTAATAGTGAACTTAGACTTGGTACTTATCTGATGTTAAATTTGGGATGTTATAATAAAATGAATGTTTATTTTATTTATTTCGTTTCCGCTGTGAAATTTTCTATGTCGCTGCTGATGTATAAGAGAATTGAACGACGCCTTGTAGCTCTCATAGCAGACTGCGGCAGGTGCACCGTTTCCGATGCTAGGGTTCGGGAGCAGGGCGCTACAGATGCTCTTTGGCATGCTGGCTTGCTTGCTTTGACGAAGATCCCCATCTCCTTGAGGAGTCGCCTCACGCATTCGCTTACCAGCTTTTTTTTCTTCTTCTTGTTTCTTGTCTTTCCTTGGAAAGACATCTTCGAAGAACACTGCATTCCTCAATTCCATGACAACGTTCTCATGTGTGTCACGAATGTCTGATTTGTGCACCAAGAATCGATATGCACTAATGTTAGTCACATAACCTATAAATATGCTGTCAATTATTTTAGGCCGAATTTTTACTTGTCTTAGTTTAGGTACCTCAACCTTTGCCAGACACCCCCACACTTTCAAGTATTTATAACTAGGCTTATGGCCCTTCCAATGTTCGCATGGGGTTTCATCCATTCCTTTAGATGGAATTCTATTTAAAATGACGTTGGCTGAGAGAATCGCTTCCGCCCATAAGATTTAAGGTAAGCTCGAACTTATCAACATAGCATTCATCATCTCTTTTATAGTTTGGTTTTTGTGTTCACCAATACCATTCGATTGAGGTGAATATGATGCAGTCATTTGACGAATAATGTCATGTTCTGAACAAAATTCAATAAACGGTGCATCATATTCGCCACCTCTATCATTAGAATTGCTTTAATTCGTTTGCTAAGTTGATTCTCAACTTCATTTTTATAGTCTTTGAAAGCATCAATGGCCTCAACTTTGCTATAGACATAACAGTATCGTGTGCAATCATCGATAAAAGTTACAAAATACTTTTTATCATCTCTTGTTTGCACAAATTTTAAATCGCACACATCAGTATGAATTAAATCCAAAGGTTCAGTGTTCCTTTCTATTGAAGAAAATGGCGCCTTTGCCATCTTCGCTTCAACACATATTTGGCATTTCTCATTATCAAAATTTAATTTGGACAACAAGTCAAGATTGACCATACGTTGTATTGATTTATAATTAATATGTCCCAAATGAAAATGCCATAAATAAGAAGACTCAAGCATGTAAACAAAATAGGAAGCAATATCATTAGCCTCTGCGGACAAATCTTTCTTTTGTACAATAGTGATGACATTTAATTTGAACATCCTATTTGTCAAGTACCCTTTCCTTAAATAAATGACATTTTTCGAAATAATAACTTCATTGGACTCTAACACTAGTCTAAAACCATGCATGGCTAGAAGAGCTCCAGATACTAAATTCTTCCGAATGTCGAGGACGTGCAACACATTCTGCAGAGTCAGATGCTTCTCCGAGGTCAGCTTCAAAATAACTTTGCCCTCGCCTTCGATCTTTAATGAGGTCGAGTTCCCCATATAAAGTTGTTCATTGTTCCCAGGCTGGTACTCTATGAACATCTCTCTGCTGGAGCAGACATATCTCGTGGCGCCTGTATCGAGCCACCATTGGCACATGTTCCCCACAGCGTTGCACTCTGAGACCACTGTACAGAGGTTTAGATCGTCCATAGCATCAATGATGTTCGCCTTTGCCTTGGTCTGCTTCTTCTTGGGCTTTCTGTACTCATTGCTAACATGCCCTGAATGCCACAGTTGTAGCATTTCCCGGTGAACTTCTTGGCGATCTGATTGCCTTTCTTGTTCGCCCCAAGTTGGCCCTTTTGTTTCTTGGCCTCTGCAACATGGACCTTGGCCTGACCAGTATTGGAATGTGGCTTCCTTTCAGATATGCGATTGTCTTCCTAAATGCGGAGTCGGACAAGCAGATCTTCTAATGCCATCTCCTTTCTCTTGTGCTTGAGACAGCTTCTGAATTCCCTCCACGAAAGAGGTAGCTTCTCAATAACTGCAGCCATCACGAAAGATTCACTAAGCAACATGCCCTCCTCTTCCATTTTGGCTACCAATGTCTGAAGTTCCTCAACTTGAGAAACAACAGGGCGAGAGTCTGATTTTTTGAAATCCAAGAATTTACCGACAATAAATTTCTTAGTGCCGGCATCTTCAGTACGGTCTTTCCAAAGCCTGTCACAAAGACTTTGCCGTCTTGTACGTGTAGTACAAGCCATACAAGGAGTTGTCCAAGCACCCCAGAATATGGCTCAAGCAAACATAGTTGTTGAAGTTCCATGTTTCAACAAAAAGTTTGTGTTCCATATTCTTAGTCTGGTCCTCCTCAGGATCCACCATAGGCGGGTCCTCGGTCAGAAAAGAAGCCAAACCCATGGTAGTCAAGAAGAACAACACTTCTGCTGCGAGCGCTTGAAGAAGCTCCCACTGAACTTCTCATGTTTCTCCACTTGTGCCACTACAGGGCCCTGTGCAGTAGGAGCATGCCTCGGCACCCCAGCATTTGGTGACATTGGAGTAGAACTGTGTACGTATGCACCTTGAACAGAGCTTGAGCTTGCGTTCTCCATTTAGATTCTGTTAAGATGTCAGAACAAACTGAAATCAGTACAGAATCAATACGAATATGTCTTAAGAATTGTTGGAAATAATTCAACTCAGACAAAATTGACTTCTGTACAACAGTGGCTGACCTGCCGAGCTCAGGGTAGGCTAGATTGATCGGCTAAGTCAATAGTGTTCAGATAGCGCAATTGAGTTTGCATTCTGAACAGTCAGTCGATCTGCCGACCTGAACTGAACAGCACTTCAGAACAGTAGTTCTGTGCTATCAGCCTTCTAGCCGAGCTGAACTAAACTCAGGCTGATCAGACAGATCAGATCAGTCCAGTCAGCATAATTGTATTTGCATTCTGGGCTGATCACCGACCTGCTGACCTCGGCACCGCAACATAACAACCAACAGTTGTGCTTTCAGCCGCTTCAGCCGAGCTCAACATAAAGCAAAGCTCAGCACGACAGTGCTGCAAAACAACGAATATTCTCAGCCAAGCAACAGAACTCAGCACAAAGCAGAGCTCAGCACGACAACACTGTACAACAACAGTGCTGCGCTATCCCACGATCAGCTGGGCTCAAAACAAAGCAGAGCTCAGCACGACAATAACCTTCATAGCTCTACTGAGCAGAGATCTGAGATGAGTCCAGGACTCTGTCCTTAAGACGTATTGCTCTGGTATACTGTGTCCAACCGGATGGAGCAATCATCATCTAGAATACGACGGAGGTCAGTTAAGACGAGCAGTGCTGCAGCGTATGAACCCTACGAACCTGTTAAGATGTTCTGAACTTCTCGATATAGAGAAATGTAGAAGTGTTTGGGAGAATATGCGGAGATGCGAAAGGAGATTGCAGAGGAAAGAAGAAGAATTTCTGAGTGAATGTCGATGACCTCAGAGGTCTCCTTGGCAACTATTTATAGGGAAATTCTGAGGTCAGTTTGTCACAGTCAGTTCAATATCAGCTGCAGGATCAGATACCATCTCGGCCTGAACCATTGGATCAGATAACTACACCAGTTCTGCCCTCAGCCATCAAATCAAATAACTGTTCAACCTAAGCCGTTATATAATAACAAATTCAGGTTAGCTCGACCGGTTAAAGTTCAAAAAACTCATTTAAGCTTAGCCTATCTTGACAACCTGGAGAGTTTGAACTGAAACAAACTTCATCCCAGTTAATAAGATCGGACCCGGTGCTACAGGAACCGACCTGCAGTCTGCAGCCCACAGCCTGGCATGTAGCCCAGTCCGTGTAGGATCTGCAAGGCACCACTAGAAGGGGGGGTTGAATAGTGGGTGCGGAAAATGTGGTTTTTAAAATTTCTTTAAACTTGAACAATTCAAGTTCTGAAAACAGTTTCTGTTTTCAGGACCTGTTTTAAAACGTTTTGAAAACTAGGTTGTAGGCCTTCAAAAATTCTGAAATTTGGAGAGAACTTAGACTCAGATGTTATGAGTATCTCCTAAAAATTTCAGATTTAAAGTCAACCTCTAACCCCTTGAAAATTCGTTGGTGGTCAGATTGCGCAAATCTGCCAGAACCGATACACTGATTTGAAAAATTTATTCCAATTTGTACACAACTCCAAATGCTTTGAAACTTTAACCACTAACCCCTTATATGTTATATTTAAATGGGTTGAAACAGTTTTTAAAAATTCTTTTGGGAAGTTAGTCAAATACGATCAAAGTCTCAACCTTTGCAAGCCTGAAAATCAGACTGCACTAGTCTCAGAACTTTGGACGTTTGAATGACTTATACTTGTCCAAAAGGGTTGAAACTTGCGCCAAAAGAACCCTAGAACGTGTGGTTATCTTTTCTGAAAGTTTCGTGATTTTTGAAATTCGTTAACTATTTTTACGAACGTGATTAAAAACAGTAAACAGTGCTGAAACAGAAAATCAGTGCTGAAAGTAAATGACACCAAGAATTTTATACTGGTTCGGTTATCAACAACCTACTCCAGTCTTCAAGGAACACCTTCTTTGGTTCACACTAATCACACAACTCAAAAACACCTTACCACAGGGTTGATGGAGTTACACACCAACTCCAACCCTTTACAAACCTTGTACGTGAATACAATTGTCACGAACACCACCACCTCGCAAGAATGAAGATTGATCACACCTTGATCAATCTTTTACAAAGATATAGAATGAATGGTGGTTTATCTCAAGCCTATTCAAGATTGAAAGAATATGGATACAATAGGCTTACAAGAAGAAAGAAAGAAAGAGGATGTAGAAGAAGGCTAGAACACTTTTGATATTTGATTTTGCAACTCTTGTTCTTGTTTTTGTTTTGCTCTTATTTCTCTCCTTTTAATTTGTTTTTGGACGCCCCCTTAGGTGTAGTATCCTTCTTGAAAATTATCTTCTAAGTCCTTGGGAGGATGTAAGACATCATTGTGACATGGCCTTGCTTACTTGTCACCTTCTCATTGGATGATCACTTAAGCTTTGCTTACTTGGCACTTCTTGATTGGTTGGATGTTGTCATCATTGATGACTTGGAAAAAATCTGAGAATAACACTTAAAACATGTGCCAAAATCATCACAAAATAATTTCCATAAATCATGAGATACATCACATAAATTGCAAGACAAAAATTCCTTCCCAACTAAGTCATGAAAATCGCCCATTAAGTGATTTACCATGCTGAATTTTCAGCATGTGTTACATGGTTGTATAATTCAAAATATTACCATTTTCTTTGATTTTTCTTTTTGAAATAAATCACCAATTTATGATAAATATCTTTATCACATTGAGAATGAACTTGGACACATTCAAGACCATGAATTCGGCCATCACAAGTCACACACATGCTGAAATATTTTCAGCATGTGTGATATATAAAATATCACACTTTATGAATTTAAATAATATTCAAATTACTTCTATTTCTTCTCCCAATCAATCACATAATTTGAGATGATGAAATATGTCATATTAAAGTCACAAAATCGGCCAACCATGCTAATACATGCTGAAATTTTCAGCATGTGTTATAAGTGAGACAAAGTTTGAATTATTACCATTTGTAGCTTCTTTCTTTAAGTCACCAACTTTGTATGATTGATTCTTAACCAATCAATATGCCAACAAGGCTCCACATATGCTCCATCTCAGCTGTAGGGGCGTGTATACATGTATATGCATGTGCTGAATTTCATTTTTGCTAACTTTGTAAAATAGTGCACATTTAATAATACACACATGTAATATTACAATCAGCCCTTAATTTAATTTTCTAGAACACTTTAAGATGTATATTATATGTAAAAAGTGTCTAGATACGTGTCACATGATGTTCAAGAAAAACGTTCCATGTTATGTGCGTAGAAAACCGAATTTTCGATATTTATCGATTACCCGATTTTTCTCTAATTTAAATTCCAACTTTTGCACATGATATATATATTATGTTATACATAATATATATAATATATACTTTAAATTTCAGCACTTGGCTGATTTAAAGTGGTACCATAAACATGTGACAAAATTAAAATTGGAATCTTCACATTTTGGCCTAAATATGGGGTGATTTGTGTGTGCCAACATGGAAAGTATTTTTGGCTGATCACACCATGTGTAGCACGAAATTTTCATCATTTTTTTTGATGTATATAGGCTGGCCATTTATTTATGGCAAGTACGTGACACGTTGGCGAAGTTTCGGTATTCGCCCGATACGACAAATTTCGGTTTAGAACCTTTTATCGTGTCGTTTTTAATTTGTCATCACTATGTCTTATATCATATGATATAAGACCTGAATATATTCATAAATATGAGTTAAGTATAGTGGTGTGACGTTAACGTACGTACGTAAGATATATAATGTGTCGGTAGTACGTTGGAATACATGTGTACGTGCCTTTTTCAAAAAATCTGAATATATATATATATATATATATTATGTATATGTGGCGTGTTTAATAAGATGGGGAGGAGGAGAGAACTTTCCTTCCTTGGCCTTGTTGCCTTTGTGCCTTTTCCAAATGAATCTTCCTTTAATGAACTACTTAGTTTATCAAACTAAGTACTTCACTTAATGAACTACTTTAGTTCATTAATGGTGGCACCTGAAAATAGTATAAACTCAACAAATGTTCGCCATATGATGTAAGTTTTAATGCTTCATGGCTCGTTAGTACGGAAACATTATATATGAGCTAAATAAGGCAAGTACTAAGCAATATCATGCACACGATTGTTTATATCATGCACGTTTTATCTTATGCTCGTTTTTGTGCACATTTAAATCATGTATTTGAAAATCACTCAAACCCCTTTTTCTCTACAATCTTCCCCTTTTGATGATTTTCAAAATAACTTATGCACATGATTTAAATCCTATCGCTCCCCCTTCAATTATGCATAAATTCAAAATTCAAAATTTAAATTCCGAGTCGCTCTCCCTTAATTTATGCAATTAGTATCTTTCTCCCCCTTAAATCATGCTTTCTCTCCCCCTTTATTTTGGAAAGCAAATCAAAAGATGCCTGAAAAAAATCATGCATTTCATCTACGTGCGTTCGTAAGGGTCATTGATTCAACCCTTTGAAAATGTCCCTTTTGGTACCCACATTTGGGTGACCTTTCTAGGTCTTCCAAAAGGTGAGAAAGGTGATGAAAATGCAACATAGTATCCTTTGGGGGCAAATGCGTTTGGCCTTTGGCCACGAATCCCATCATGCATATAGTATGGTTTTCGTTTTTGGTTTGCATGCACGGGGAGTGATCTAGATGCATTTTTATGATATGACTGTCGCATATGCATCAGTGGCTTTCTATATGGCATGTGATTTCTCTTTGCATGATAAGAAGCACGATGAGATGAGATAAATGGTGTACTAGTCTTCTTCTCATATTTATACGGCACATAATTATACTTCGTATGAGATGAAGAAGAGATATGACGAGATGTGGGGAGAGGGGGTTTTTTGCTTTAGTTTAGGCGCTACGTAAGCCTTTGATGTGTCTACTTTCTTAGACAAAACAAACTTGGATGGTTTAGATGATGCTTCGTTTGTCTCGCTGTATCCTAATCCAGTTTTATCACTGTCATGTTTTTGTGATAAAATAATGCGATCTAGCATGTTGGATCCCATATCAAATTGTTTTATCATTTTCTCTAAATCAGTATTCCTTGATTTCAATTCAGTGTTCTCGGATGTCAATGATGAAATCTCAGACTTTAATGAATTTATTATGCACGACGACTCTTCTTTTGAATCGTTTAATTGAGACATAAGATCTTTGTTAGAAGATTCTAACAATTTCTTATCTTCAATTAACCGTTTCTTTTGTTTTGCAAGAGTTCTAGCAAACTTATGTAATTCAAGATATTCAACATATAAATCATCATAAGATAGTTCAGAATCCGAGTCAGAATCAGAATTTACCTCATTTTCGAATAGTGGAGGCATTTGGCTTGACATATCTTTTTCCTCGGATTCATGGCTAGTGGTTGCCATCTCACTAAGATCGTTGGATTCTTTGAAGTGAGTGTTCCTGCGCTCTGATACCAATTGTAGAATCTACAAGGCACCACTAGAAGGGGGGTTGAATAGTGGGTGCGGAAAATGTGGTTTTTAAAATTTCTTTAAACTTGAACAATTCAAGTTCTAAAAACAGTTTCTGTTTTCAGGACCTGTTTTAAAACGTTTTGAAAACTAAGTTGTAGGCCTTCAAAAATTCTGAAATTTGGAGAGAACTTAGACTCAGATGTTATGAGTATCTCCTAAAAATTTCAGATTTAAATTCAACCTCTAACCCCTTGAAAATTCGTTGGTGGTCAGATTGCGCAAATCTGCCAGAACCGATACACTGATTTGAAAAATTTATTCCAATTTGTACACAACTCCAAATGATTTGAAACTTTAACCACTAACCCCTTATATGTTATATTTAAATGGGTTGAAACAGTTTTTAAAAATTCTTTTGGGAAGTTAGTCAAATACGATCAAAGTCTCAACCTTTGCAAGCCTGAAAATCAGACTGCACTAGTCTCAGAACTTTGGACGTTTGAATGACTTATACTTGTCCAAAAGGGTTGAAACTTGCGCCAAAAGAACCCTAGAACGTGTGGTTATCTTTTCTGAAAGTTTCGTGATTTTTGAAATTCGTTTACTATTTTTACGAACGTGATTAAAAACAGTAAACAGTGCTGAAACAGAAAATCAGTGCTGAAAGTAAATGACACCAAGAATTTTATACTGGTTCGGTTATCAACAACCTACTCCAGTCTTCAAGGAACACCTTCCTTGGTTCACACTAATCACACAACTCAAAAACACCTTACCACAGGGTTGATGGAGTTACACACCAACTCCAACCCTTTACAAACCTTGTACGTGAATACAATTGTCACGAACACCACCACCTCGCAAGAATGAAGATTGATCACACCTTGATCAATCTTTTACAAAGATATAGAATGAATGGTGGTTTATCTCAAGCCTATTCAAGATTGAAAGAATATGGATACAATAGGCTTACAAGAAGAAAGAAAGAAAGAGGATGTAGAAGAAGGCTAGAACACTTTTGATATTTGATTTTGCAACTCTTGTTCTTGTTTTTGTTTTGCTCTTCTTTCTCTCCTTTTAATTTGTTTTTGGCCGCCCCCTTAGGTGTAGTCTCCTTCTTGAAAATTATCTTCTAAGTCCTTGGGAGGATGTAAGACATCATTGTGACATGGCCTTGCTTACTTGTCACCTTCTCATTGGATGATCACTTAAGCTTTGCTTACTTGGCACTTCTTGATTGCTTGGATGTTGTCATCATTGATGACTTGGAAAAAATCTGAGAATAACATTTAAAACATGTGCCAAAATCATCATAAAATAATTTCCATAAATCATGAGATACATCACATAAATTGCAAGACAAAAATTCCTTCCCAACTAAGTCATGAAAATCGCCCATTAAGTGATTTACCATGCTGAATTTTCAGCATGTGTTACATGGTTGTATAATTCAAAATATTACCATTTTCTTTGATTTTTCTTTTTGAAATAAATCACCAATTTATGATAAATATCTTTATCACATTGAGAATGAACTTGGACACATTCAAGACCATGAATTCGGCCATCACAAGTCACACACATGCTGAAATATTTTCAGCATGTGTGATATATAAAATATCACACTTTATGAATTTAAATAATATTCAAATTACTTCTATTTCTTCTCCCAATCAATAACATAATTTGAGATGATGAAATATGTCATATTAAAGTCACAAAATCGGCCAGCCATGCTAATACATGCTGAAATTTTCAGCATGTGTTATAAGTGAGACAAAGTTTGAATTATTACCATTTGTAGCTTCTTTCTTTAAGTCACCAACTTTGTATGATTGATTCTTGACCAATCAATATGCCAACAAGGCTCCACATATGCTCCATCTCAGCTGTAGGGGCGTGTATACATGTATATGCATGTGCTGAATTTCATTTTTGCTAACTTTGTAAAATAGTGCACATTTAATAATACACACATGTAATATTCCAATCAGCCCTTAATTTAATTTTCTAGAACACTTTAAGATGTATATTATATGTAAAAAGTGTCTAGATACGTGTCACATGATGTTCAAGAAAAACGTTCCATGTTATGTGCGTAGAAAACCGAATTTTCGATATTTATCGATTACCCGATTTTTCTCTAATTTAAATTCCAACTTTTGCACATGATATATATATTATGTTATACATAATATATATAATATATACTTTAAATTTCAGCACTTGGCTGATTTAAAGTGGTACCATAAACATGTGACAAAATTAAAATTGGAATCTTCACATTTTGGCCTAAATGTGGGGTGATTTGTGTGTGCCAACATGGAAAGTATTTTTGGCTGATCACACCATGTGTAGCACGAAATTTTCATCATTTTTTTTGATGTATATGGGCTAGCCATTTATTTATGGCAAGTACGTGACACGTTGGCGAAGTTTCGGTATTCGCCCGATACGACAAATTTCGGTTTAGAACCTTTTATCGTGTCGTTTTTAATTTGTCATCACCATGTCTTATATCATATGATATAAGACCTGAATATACTCATAAATATGAGTTAAGTATAGTGGTGTGACGTTAACGTACGTACGTAAGATATATAATGTGTCGGTAGTACGTTGGAATACATGTGTACGTGCCTTTTTCAAAAAATCTGAAAATATATATATATTATGTATATGTGGCGTGTTTAATAAGATGGGGAGGAGGAGAGAACTTTCCTTCCTTGGCCTTGTTGCCTTTGTGCCTTTTCCAAATGAATCTTCCTTTAATGAACTACTTAGTTTATCAAACTAAGTACTTCACTTAATGAACTACTTTAGTTCATTAATGGTGGCACCTGAAAATAGTATAAACTCAACAAATGTTCGCCATATGATGTAAGCTTTAATGCTTCATGGCTCGTTTGTACGGCAACATTATATATGAGCTAAATAAGGCAAGTACTAAGCAATATCATGCACACGATTGTTTATATCATGCACGTTTTATCTTATGCTCGTTTTTGTGCACATTTAAATCATGTATTTGAAAATCACTCAAACCCCTTTTTCTCTACAGTCCGCAACCTGAGCCCATCAGCTCAGTCCATCACCTTAACCCATCAGGTACGCAGCTCAGTCCGCTACCTGAGCGCATGCCTAGGTACGGGCCGAAATGAGCTGACTTTTCTCTTTTACTTTGAGAATTAATTTCTTATTCATCCGGAATCAGAATCGAGTGATTCAAGAGCCTATAATTATCTACTCATCGCGCAGATAATTAAGGACTCATTAGTTTCTACTTATCATTAGTGAAACTAATCATAATCTTAGCTCAAATACGTTTCTAACCACAGTTTGTAACTTGGCCCAATTTCAATTTCTTTCCGTTTTCTGCAACAAGAAATATTTCTGATGATACTATCGACATCATGAGCAACGCGGAAGTGATTGCAGTCAATCAAGGTTGTGCTTTGGCATAGTCAAAGCAAGAATCCAGTTTGAGTTTTGATAAATTGTCTGTAAGTGGTAAAACTCTTTGTTTTTCCACTTTATTTGATCTGCTAAACAGATCCGAGAGGCAAACAGGCTAAGAAAGTTCGTATCGTGGGAGGCCGCGAGGTAATCAACCTTCTTTATCTTTGAACTCTTGTTGCACTTGATAAAATGATCCTTCTTATCGCGATTTTTAACCTTTTTCTTGTTTTGTACTTTTTAGGTGTGTGGGCAGGGCCTCTTTCAGGTAATAAAGTAGTTGTGCTTCTGCTCAATCTTGGTCTTGTACAAAGTATGGGGTAAGACTGCATATATCAGATCGCGAAGCGACCCAACCCCTCTCTGAAGCCTGCTCAAACGCGGAAGCTTAGTGCACCAAAAATGCCCTTTAAACTTGTGGCAGATATAATTTTATTCTTAGCAGTAATAGATGTTTAATTCAGCAGACTTAGTAATTAAAAACTGCTATAAACATAATAATATGACTACTCTAAGATGAAACATGCCAACATCTCTTTAGGTGTTCTTGACAACCTTTTTTCCAAAGAAATATTGGATGCTACTTTTTATGTGCTCTCTTGATTTTGAGAGTGGTTTCTGATGAAATTCCTCTTTGAATATGCATCACGAGATGTTGAAGACAATTTGTAAACAACATAACCGCAACATTAGATTCTCATACCTGCAAAATGTACCTCTAGATGCCAGTAGCTTGAGGACTTGGTCAATATTCATCATTTTATATTTTTTAATCATACGTAGATGCAAGTGTTTGGGGTTTGGTCTTTCTATACGTAGATGCAAGCGTTTGAGGTTTTGGTCTTTCTATATAAAGATCGTTTGGTGGGCTTGATGATGCTATAGTAAATTATTGACATTGAACAGTTAGATGTGACAAATAATTGGTCCCAGTCGTTTGTATTGTTTTTGCGTTATGCTGCTGTTGTTGTTATTATTATTATTATTTTACCTTTTTCTTGTTAACAGGAGTTATAAAGTTTGTATTGTATACATGATATAAGTATGGCATTATTGTTTGATACCGGTTTAGTACCTCTTATAGCTGACAAATGCGTGTTTATATGTTCGATTCAAAAGTTTGTCTTTCATATTTGAAGTTGGTCATCTTGGTAGAGATTATCTTTGGCGGACTTACAAAATTTTACACATACTTGGTGTGTTATGCAGTGTACCAGTAGGTGTGTAGCATACATCAGATCGTGACGCGACCGGTCTTCTCTTAAATCCTACATAAACGTGAAAACATAGTGTTGGTTTTTCAGTGTTGCAGAGTATTGAAGATACGGAAACTTTTTAAAGCATTTAGAAAAGCACACATTGTAAAGTATGGAAGAATAAATTACAAAATAGAAGAGTTGAATTGGAGGCTGAATAGTGTAAAATTTTATTCAGACCTTTTAAGTTCTTCTCGCAGAACGTCACACTTAAACTGTACAAGTGTTTGCCCTTTTGTAAGGCTTGTAAGAGGTAAGAAACCTCAAGCCGCCAATAATAACGGTTATATTCTTTGTTTAATCCACTGAGCTAGTGGATATACAGTATATTCATATAAATACACGAGCTCTGCTTTTCTTGTATTTTCTGGATTGTGCCTTTGTTCAGTCGTCTCTTTATTGCTGCCTTTGAGATTCTCGTATTTTCCTAAATGTTTTAGCTCTGCAGTGCAGTCTCTTGTTGTTGCTCTTTCTTTGTTCTGTTGTGCTTAGTGCAGCTTGGCACATCTGCTTAGTTTATTTGCCTTCACCTCGTCTCTCAGCTCTGCATCTCATCATTGTTGTGTGCCTTTACTTCATTACCTCGGCTTGGCCTTCTTTCCCTCAGCTCCGCCACTTTATCATCTGGACCTCCTCATTTTAGTTCACCTCGGCACTCCTTATTTTGGCTTGGTACTGCATCTTGATTCCGACACATTTCACCTCAGTGCTTTATATCATCACTTCAGCATTGCATTGTTTCACCTTGGCACTGCATCTTGTCACCTCGGCACTTCATCTCAGCTCGAGTACTACTTCTGACCTCACCTCGGCTAAGCACCTTGGTTCGGTACTTCTTCTACTTCTGCCTCACTTTAGTTTAACACCTCAGCTCCACACTCCTTTTGATCCTCACCTCGGTATGACACCTTGGCTCGGTACTCCTTTACTTCTGCCTTTACTTCAGCTACGCATCTCAGCTCGGCTAGTAACTAGTTTCTGCTTACTTCAGTTAGGCACATCAACTCGGCTAGTTACTTTGAATATTTCTGCAACTTCAACACATAGTGCACTAATAACGACTTTAGAAAATAGGTTAAGAGAGAGAAAACACTATTAGAAGATCTCCTCTTCAGACAACCATGGCTAACTATGACTTGTCCATCTTGAATACGACACTAGAAGCATCCGAATTTTTATACCAACCATCGTAGATTAGGTCCGATCGAATCTTTTCTTACAGTCAGTCTAATTATTTATCCTAATTTGGAATATCAAACTATGTAAATACAACCAAAATATAATCATTCAAATTATTTATCCTAATTTATAATATCAAACTATGTAAGTACAACAAACATATAGATTAAAAAACGAGGTACTCTAGAGTTTCTAAAACCTTATATGTTATAACCTATAAAAAAAATAGAAAAAACTTACAACATTTTCACACTCCTTACTATATGTAGCGCCCCGCTCCCGAGCCCTAGCATCGGGAACGGTGCACTCGCCGTATCTCGCTGAGGAGAATACAAAGCGTCGAATCAATTTCCAACATGTCAAAAAGACGCAGAAATTTTTCGCGCGGAAACGAAATACAATAACATAAAGTTTTCTTGTTAATAAATTTTCTTAATACAATAATAAACCAAATCCTGACAATAACATAAGTCTGAAAATCTAACAAGGTAATGTCTAATGAGATCTCAATAAAATAAAGACAAACAGTCGCAGGGTCTTCTTATATCCTAAGCGCGACCATCAGTCTGCACACTCCACTGTATCAGCCCCGTCCTCAACAAAGACGTAGTCATAAGTCTCTTCCTGCTCACCTGGTGGGAGGGAGTAGGGGTGAGTGACTGGAAAATCACTCAGTAGGCACCTGCCTCCGAGTAGTACAAGACAAACATACAATAATGATATAGCACATAACACATAGGACATGGTATCACCAAAGCATATGAATATGGAAAGTAATTTACTCCAGATAAGAATGCGCAACAACATGATGCATGCCCTAATATGCATGTCACACGCAACGAAGTCATGTCACACAAGATGCCGATAACTCCGCCATGCAATGCATGATCTCGGGACCTAACTGAGTGGCTGTGGGTCGTACCCACCCACAGTCACCATCCTGAGTGTACTTGGCCCCGCCACTGTACACCATCCTGAGCGCCCGTGACCCGTACGTCACGACCCACCATCATGCAATGCACGTGCCATGAATGCAAACAACACAATCGTCTGAGGCCCCTGGCCCATCCTCACCATCCTCCGGCACTCAAATCTAGGTTCATTTATCATCCGATAAATGATCTCATGTCATTTAACATTAAAACTATTTTTCCATGGCTTGCCTACATTTATCGTGCAATTTCTATATTTTTTCTTATTTTTTCCCTAATTTATTTACACTTATTACCTAATTATCCAAATTAAATAAATTATCATAATTACTGAAATTTAATGAAAATATTTAAACCTCAGCATTTTATAATTTCTGGAATTTATTTATAATTTTCTGATATTTATTTATTTTTTTTCTAAATTTATTACTAGTTTAAATTAATTAAATAGCTATTATACAATTAAGAATTTAAACCAAAAAAAACCTAAAGAAACCAACCTTGGGGCTGGCCCTATTCCATTTCTGCCAGCCCCAGCCCGCACTCACTCCCGGTCCGGCCCGCCAGGGTTCGGCCTGCCTCAATACATATTTTTTTTTAATATAACTTATTTGGGCCGACCAACAGCTGGCCCGGACCGTTGGCCATTCAGCCCGGTCCGCGAAGCTGGCAGCCTTTTTTTTTTTAATATTAACTGATCTTGGGCCAAGACTGCTGCAGGAGCAGCCAGCCCACCAAACCAGTCTCCACCATTAAGGGCCTTCGGCCCTTTTTACTTTCCAGGTGCAGTATTTTCTTCAACAACAATCCAATACCAGCCATTGACAGCAGGGGCGCGTGCAGCCACGCGCTGCCGCATCCGGCGGCGCGTGTGGCGCACCGGCGGTCTCCGGCGACCGTTTTTCGATCCTGATCTATTTTTCCTCCTATTTCCAATCTATGGGAACCTATTCTAAGGCCAAAACAAATTGAAAAACCTCTACTCTTGCAACAGTTTTGCTATTTTGATTATCAAATTTTTTCCCTAAAATCAAAAGCAACCCACGCAAATATCAGCAACGCATTCCATAGTCTACAAGATCTCATGCTTTTCACAGATAATTTAACATGATATAAATTGCAACAATTAAAACAACAAAAACACATAATATATATCACCAAGGCATGCTTGAATTTGTACCAATTGGAGGGAGAAAAGAGAACCTACCTGGATTGTTGACAAGACTACGTGACTACAATACCCTTTGTTGGCTTCTCCTACTCTCCCTTTTCCTTCTTCCTCTTTTTCTTATGCTGCTGCCCACCCTTTTTTTTTCTTATTCTTTCTTTCTGCGTTTGGTTTCTTGCCCCCTGCCCCTTCTTATTAACTGACGCTGAAATCATGGAGGGCGGTTACTCCCCCCCAAACCATGTTCCTTTATTATTTTTATTTATGTTTTTCTTTTTTTGTTTATAATTATTTTATTCTTATTACTTTTGTAATTGCATCTTCTCATGTTTATTTTAATTTAATTCAACCTTTTTCTCCTACCTTATATTACTACCTATACATATATTTACATAATCATTATATGTAATTACAAAAACACCCAAACATAATTAACACGTTACAACTAATGTAATTTCGAGATGTCGTTATATCCATCGACTGCTTAATATTAATTTAACGTATAACAATTAGTTTAAAATTTTTGTTTATAACATCCTACCCTCCTTACAAGAAGTTTCGTCCTCGAAACTTGATGTAGCTTAATAGTCGAGACCGGAAAGATCCAACATACCTTAATCAAAGAGCTCGGGGTAGCGTTCGCGCATCTGGTCCTCCAGCTCCCAAGTCGCTTCGTCCTCTCGGTGATTGCTCCATTGTACCTTGACATATGGAATGATTCTCCTCCTCAGCACCTGGTCTTTACGATCTATAATCCGAACCGGTGTCTCTTCATATGATGTGTCCGGTCTGATCCTTAAAGGTGGTGTGTCCAACACATGACTCGGATCTGGAACGTACTTCCTCAACTGGGATGCATGGAATACATTATGCACTTGGGCTAGTGCTGGAGGTAAAGCCAACCGATAAGCTAACGGACCAATCTTTTCGAGTACCTCATAGGGACCAATGTATCGAGGCCTCAGCTTACCCTTCAGACCAAATCTTGCAACACCCTTCATAGGTGATACTTTTAGATAAACCTTTTCTCCCACATCAAACTCCAACGGACGCCTCTTCGAGTCAGCCTAACTCTTACTTCTGTCTTGAGCAACCTTGAGCCTTTCTCGAATCAACTTAACCTTCTCCTTGGTTTGCTCAACTAGCTCTGGACCTGTAATAGCGCGCTCTCCTACTTCATCCCAAAGAATAGGAGATCTGCACTTACGCCCATAAAGCGCCTCAAATGGTGCCATGCCGATGGCGCTATGATGACTGTTATTGTAGGAGAACTGAATCAATTTGATCATACCGTCCCAGTTCCCTTTGAAATCGATGGCGCAAGCTCTCAACATATCCTCCAACGTCTGTATGGTTCTCTCTGATTGCCCATCCGTCTGCGGGTGAAACGCAGTACTCAGACGTAACTCGGTCCCCATTCTCTTCTGACATGCTGACCATAATTTGGATGTAAATTTCGAGTCACGATCGGAGACAATACTGACCGAGACGCCATGTAAACTGATGATGTTGTCGATATAGAGTGTAACCAATCTCTTCAGAGTTACATCATTCGGCACTGGTAGGAAATGTGCGGACTTAGTCAAACGGTCTACAATCACCCATATCATGTCATTTCCATTCCTTGTCTTCGGAAGACCCACCACAAAATCCATCGTTACATGCTCCCATTTCCATTCAGGGATCTCTAACGGCATCAACAAACCCCCTGGTCTCTGGTGTTCTGCCTTGACCTGCTGACATACCAAACATCTTTCAATGAACTCGGCTATATGTCTCTTCATACCGCTCCACCAGTAGTGTTTCTTCAAGTCGTTATACATCTTTGTGGCACCCGGATGGATAGACAACTTTGAGTTGTGCGCCTCCCTCCGCACTGTCCTTCTAAGGTCCTCATCCTCAGGAACACACAGTCTCCCCTGAAACCATATGCTATCATCATCATGTATCTGAAATCCATCAACCTGGTTGGTCATCATCTTCTCTCGGATCCCTCTAAGCGTTACATCTCCTTTCTGCGCCTCCTTGATCTGCTCAATTAGGGATGGGGTGATAATCAATGCTACCAAAACATTAGCTGTGGAGTCCACGATATCAAGATCTAACTCCGCCATATCTCTCTCCAACGGTGTCTGTCTGGCATGACTGGACTTCCTACTCAGCGCATCTGCTACTCGATTCGCCTTTCCTGGATGATAGCTGATAGTCAGGTCATAGTCTTTCAACAATTCAAGCCATCTCCTTTGTCGCATGTTCAGCTCCTTTTGAGTGAATAAGTACTTCAAACACTTATGATCCGTGAATACTTCGGACTTCACTCCATAAAGATAATGACGCCAAATCTTAAGTGCGAAAACTACGGCAGCTAGCTCCAGGTTGTGAGTCGGATAATTCTGCTCATATGGCTTCAACTGGCATGAAGCATATGCGATAACCTTGTCGTTCTGCATCAGGACACATCCTGAAAAGAAAGAGATTAGACCAGGTTGTAACATATATCAAACTTACTCGAAGTCTTATGCACATACCTAGCCCATTCTTCGATGCGTCGCTATAGATGATGAACCCTTCCGAGCCTGAGGGTTGAGCAAGTATAGGGGCCGTCGTCAATCGTCTTTTAAGTTCTGCGAAACTCTGCTCGCACTCAGCGGTCCATACAAACTTCGACTTTTTCTGAGTCAACCTGCTTAGTGGCACCACAATAGACGAGAACCCTTCTACAAACTTCCGGTAGTAGCCAGCCAAGCCCAGAAAACTCCTCACTTCCGTCATATTAGTCGGTCTGGGCCACTCAGTGATAGCCTCAATCTTCTTGGGATCCACAGAAATTCCTTCTTCCGAAACCACATGTCCCAAGAAAGCAACGCACTTAAAACCATAACTCGCATTTACTAAACTTGGCATATAGCTTCTTCTGCCTGAGTACCTCCAGAACCTCTCTCAAATGCATTTCGTGCAATTCCTCATTCGGAGAATAGATCAGAATATCATCGATAAAGACCACCACGAACTTATCAAGCTGGTCTCTGAACACCGTATTCATCAAGTCCATGAAGGCTGCGGGAGCATTAGTCAGACCGAATGGCATCACTAAAAATTCATAATGGCCATATCTAGTGCGGAAAGCAGTCTTCGCTACGTCCTCTGCTTTAATCCTAAGCTGATGATATCCGGAACGAAGATCAATCTTGGAGAATACCTTAGCTCCCTGAAGGATACCAAAGTTGATGAGTCAATTGTAAAATTTCACGGCAATAATTTGAATTACATTGATTTAAAGATACCTTTAACTGATCGAAGAGGTCCTCGATTTGGGGTAGAGGATACTTGTTCTTGATTGTGATCTTATTAATCTCTCGATAATCGATGCAGAGTCTCATACTGCCATCCTTCTTCTTCACGAACAAGACCGGAGCTCCCCATGGTGAGACGCTGGGTCGAATGAACTTCCGGTCCAGTAACTCCTGTAGCTGCTCTTTTAGTTCCTTTAACTCAGCCAGAGCCATTGTGTACGGTGCCTTCGATATTGGCTCAGCACCTGGCAGTAAATTAATCTCAAACTCTACCTCCCGACTGGGCGGTAGTCCTGGCAGCTCTTCGGGAAATACATCTTTATATTCATTCACCACTGGTATTGAATCTATCAAGGGTACCTCTTTTTCTGCGCCAATAGCATATACAAGAAAACATTGATTACCTTTCCTCAATGCTTTGTGTGCCTACGCTGCACTCATGTAGATCTTCTTAGGCACCTTATGTAACTTGTAATCCCCTTAAAAGACGGTTTCCTGCTTACTATGTGTCTGCATGCGGACCTGCCTCTGACGACATCGATCTTGGCCTCATGCTTAGCCAGAAAATCCATGCCCAGAATAACATCAAAATCTTGCATCTGGATCGGAATCAGAGTCGCCGTGAACTCCAACTCATTAATCTCCATCGAACAATCTCTGTACTGATAGTGCGATACAATCACCTGGTCACCAGCGGTTTATACATGGTAGGGAATCTCCAGCCGTTCTGGTGGAGTATTCAGACTCTTGACAACCCTCCTGGCGATAAATGAATGGCTGGCCCCACTATCAAAAAGGACGTAGGCTGGGACCTTATTAATCAATATCTCACCTATCATGGGCAGGGTTATACATATAACACATAACCACAGACAGAAAAGTATTTAAAACAAATTCGGACTATAACACTTAATTAAAGTGTACCTGCTACGACGTCGCTGGTGTCCTCGACATCGGCGTGCGACATGACATGTACTCGGGCGTTCATCTTTGGCCTCCCCTTCTGCTGTGGCTGGCTCTGCTGGGCTGGGGGTGCCTGTCCCTGCGTGGGGCAGTCTTTGGCAAAGTGCCCAGGGGTGTCGCATCTGTAGCAGACGTCTCTATTCCTCCAACACTGACCTAGATGAAGACACCCACATTGAGCACATGGTGGGGTGGGTGCCACGGCCCTCATCGGCTGTGCATGAGTCGCTGCTGGTCCCTCAATGGCAAGGGGCTGAGTAAATGGTCTCTGCTGCTGCGGGGGTCGGTAAGAGTGTCCTGGCTGGTGGCGGCGTGGTACCTTCAGCCATCTACCTGATCTCCTAGAACGATACTCGTCACGTGGCCTCTTTGCTCGGTCCTCTGCTGCAACCCTCCTGAGGTCACCTTCAGCATCACGGCACACCTCCAGTAACTCCTCGAATGTCCCTGGTCTCGTACAAATAATCAAAGTCTGAATGCGAGAACTCAGTCCTGTCTTAAACTTGGACATCTTTGCCCTCTCGTTATCCATAACGGAAGGCATGTATCTCCCCAAGGCATGGAATCTCTCTGAATATTGATCCACAGTCATAGACCCCTGTGTAAGCAGCTGAAACTCGGTCATCCTCCTCTGTAAGGCACTCTCGGGGATATAGTGCTTCTCGTATTCTTCCCTGAACTGAGCCCAAGTCAACTGTGGGGTCAGTCGGCGCTGTACACCAAGCCACCATTCCCTGGCGTCACCTTCGAGGAATGGAACTACCACCTCCACCTTCAACTCATCCGGCACCTGCAGTAACCTCAGCTGCTCGGTCACATTCTCGAGCCAGATTTCGGCCTCCTCCGGACGTGTCCTAAACATCGGTATCCGGGAGTGCTGCATCTCTCTATAGTAGAATCGAAGTCCATGGGGTGGTGGTGGTGGTGGCTGCTGCTGCTGCTGCTTCTGCTGCTGCTGCTGCAGGTGAGCCATCTGTACCTGCTGCTGGGCCACCAAGGTAGTCAGGGTGGCTAGTGTGTCTGCAAGGACTTGGGGTATGGCCCCTGACCTTGGTGGTCGTCACCGTTGTACCCTCCATTTCCTGCTGGCTCACGTCGTGGAGGCATTTTTCCTGGAGTTCAAGTTCATGAAAGGCAAGCAGGTCAGTAAAATAAATAAATAAAAATAAATAGTTGATTCCGATTTAGAACGGTAATTAACAAGAAAAGCTCACCATCGGCACACACCTCCCTTAACCCGATCATAACTTAGGTCTACTTCATTTATTAGGGTCATATTATCGTTTCTAGGAAAAGATCATAGCTTATGTCTAGATGATCTAGTTAATCCTGCGTTCCCGAGGCGGATCTGAAGCATCGGCTCTGGTACCATCTGTAGCACCCCGCTCCCGAGCCCTAGCATCGGGAACGGTGCACCCGCCGTATCTCGCTGAGGAGAATACAAAGCGTCGAATCAATTTCCAACATGTCCAAAAAGACACAGAAATTTTTCACGCGGAAATGAAATACAATAACATAAAGTTTTCTTGTTAAATAAAATTCCTTAATACAATAATAAACCAAATCCTGACAATAACATAAGTCTGAAAATCTAACAAGGTAATGTCTGATGAGATCTCAATAAAATAAAGACAAACAGTCGCAGGGTCTTCTTATATCCTAAGCGCGACCATCAGTCTGCCCACTCCACTGTATCAGCCCCGTCCTCAACAAAGACGTAGTCATAAGTCTCTTCCTGCTCACCTGGTGGGGGGGAGTAGGGGTGAGTGACTGGGAAATCACTCAGTAGGCACCTGCCTCCGAGTAGTACAAGACAAACATACAATAATGATATAGCACATAACACATAGGACATGGTATCACCAAAGCATATGAATACGGAAAGTAATTCACTCCAGATAAGAATGCGCAACAACATGATGCATGCCCTAATATGCATGTCACACGCAACGAAGTCATGTCACACAAGATGCCGATAACTATGCCATGCAATGCATGATCCCGGGACCTAACTGAGTGGCTGTGGGTCGTACCCACCTACAGTCACCATCCTGAGTGTACTTGGCCCCGCCACCGTACACCATCCTGAGCGCCCGTGACCCGTACGTCAGGACCCACCATCATGCAATGCACGTGCCATGAATGCAAACAACACAATCGCCTCAGGCCCCTGGCCCATCCTCACCATCCTCCGGCACTCAAATCTAGGTTCATTTATCATCCGAGCAATGATCTCATGTCATTTAACATTAAAACTATTTTTCCATGGCTTGCCTACATTTATCGTGCAATTTCTATATTTTTCCTTATTTTTCCCTAATTTATTTATACTTATTACCTAATTATCCAAATTAAATAAATTATCATAATTACTGAAATTTAATGAAAATATTTAAACCTCAGCATTTTATAATTTCTAGAATTTATTTATAATTTTCTGATATTTATTTATATTTTTTTCTAAATTTATTACTAGTTTAAATTAATTAAATAGCTATTATACAATTAAGAATTTAAACCAAAAAAAAAAACCTAAAGAAACCAACCTTGGGGCTGGCCCTATTCCATTTCTGCCAGCCCCAGCCCGCACTCACTCCCAGTCTGGCCCGCCAGGGTCCGGCCTGCCTCAATACATATATTTTTTTAATATAACTTATTTGGGCCGACCAACAGCTGGCCCGGACCGTTGGCCATTCGGCCCGGTCCGCGAAGCTGGCAGCCTTTTTTTTTTTAATATTTACTGATCTTGGGCCAAGACTGCTGCAGGAGCAGCCAGCCCACCAAACCAGTCTCCACCATTAAGGGCCTTCGGCCCTTTTTACTTTCCAGGTGCAGAATTTTCTTCAACAACAATCCAATACCAGCCATTGACAGCAGGAGCGCGTGCAGCCACGCGCTGCCGCCTCCGGCGGCGCGTGTGGCGCACCGGCGGTCTCCGGCGACCGTTTTTCGATCCCGATCTATACTTCCTCCTATTTCCAATCTATGGGAACCTATTCTAAGGCCAAAACAAATTGAAAAACCTCTACTCTTGCAACAGTTTTGCTATTTTGATTATCAAATTTTTTCTCTAAAATCAAAAGCAACCCACGCAAATATCAGCAACGCATTCCACAGTCTACAAGATCTCATGCTTTTCACAGATAATTTAACATGATATAAATTACAACAATTAAAACAACAAAAACACATAATATATATCACCAAGGCATGCTTGAATTTGTACCAATTGGAGGGGGAAAAGGGAACCTACCTGGATAATTGACAAGACTACGCGACTACAATACCCTTTGTTGGCTTCTCCTACTCTCCCTTCTCCTTCTTCCTCTTTTTCTTATGCTGTTGCCCACCCGTTTTTTTCTTATTCTTTCTTTCTGCGTTTGGTTTCTTGCCCCCCTGCCCCTTCTTATTAACTGACGCTGAAATCATGGGGGGGCGGTTACTCCCCCCCAAACCATGTTCCTTTATTATTTTATTTTTTTTTTGTTTATAATTATTTTATTCTTATTACTTTTGTAATTGCATCTTCTCATGTTTATTTTAATTTAATTCAACCTTTTTCTCCTACCTTATATCACTACCTATACATATATTTACATAATCATTATATGTAATTACAAAAACATCCAAACATAATTAACACGTTACAACTAATGTAATTTCGAGATGTCGTTATATCCATCGACTGCTTAATATTAATTTAACGTATAACAATTAGTTTAAAATTTTGGTTTATAACACTATATATGGGATGCGTCTCTATATAACATTTATTTTTCGTGTATGTTGTCCAAAGACGATATTGTAGATAACCTAAAAAATAATGGGAAAATCTGATTCGTTCTTTCTTCGTTATATTTCCCATTTTTGATTCTGTACGTTTTCTAGTAACATTTTACTTTTACATTATATAAAACATAATTTTTACATAAAATAGTAACATTATTATAAAAACTAATCACTTTATTCGAAACACTTACCAGAATGTGGTCCATTTTGAATAGAGGTGTCAAATAGGTTGTGTATCGTGTTTCGTGTTTTTTGGGTTTCGTGTATTAAAGTACCAGACTCATACCTTACCTGTTTGCTTCACGTGTATAGATGTAGATACCCAAACCTGTATATGTCAGGTTTCGTGTCGTGTATCGGGTATACCCACGAACTTCTCGCCTTCAGACACTGGAATAAGATCTTAAATTTCTTTGACAATTTTGAACTTTATCTCTTTATTTATGGCATCAATTCACTTATGATAATTAGAACTTTCGATGGATTAGTAGACGCTTATTAGATATCCTCCACATTCTTATGCCGTTTAGTTCTTAAAATAAATGCACGCAATTATTCACAAGCGTACTTCTTCTTTTTTGGATAGATCTCCATAATGGCCTTAGCAAATAAGAGTTGTTGACTTTTTTAAGAGATTCTTAGAGATTATTTTATTTAGAATTAACGTATAATCGATAATCAGGTATATAATCATAATCTTGATTATAGTTAAATGCAACTCAAAAGATACTCAAGGGCATCCTATTCTTTTTCAAAGTCAACATCCTCAATTAACTTCCCGTCTTAAAATTATATAATAGTGGAATTTTAGAATTTTAGCCCCTGGAGTAGTTATATTAGTCAAGAAAGGAATAACTACTAGTGCATTATATTTAAAACAACAGTTCTTGAAATCATGAATGAAATTCATATTTTTTTACTTTATTAGTTTAAAATTTTTATTTAAAATATATTTTTTAAAAATCGGGTATGGCGGGTATAAATGGATAACCCGCAAGTATACTCAAACACGACCCACTTTTAACAGGTAACTTTCAAGTTTTACCCGATTTGAATACTTTATATAATATATTTTGACAAGTTATTTTACAAGACAAAAATAAAAAAAAAACATAAAACAAATTTGTAGTTGGAAAAGAACACAAACTTACAAATATAAAGAACACAAACTTACAAATATGGGGATAGGCTCCGCATAAAACTAGATTTCCCTTCTCTAAAAAAATTAGATTTCCCATGTGACAACATATAATTACATATGTCAGAAAACGAATAATCATCATATGGGTTTCACCAATACATAAACAATTCATTGTTTATAAGGTAATTAAAAAAACAAACAATGAAGTGTTTATGTAATGATAAAGTGATAAAGCAAGTGCATCTTATTTTAGGTGCAGTGCATAATGCCATCATGAATGGATCTGTATTCATCCCGCAGTTATTGATAAAGGAGAAAAATATTAGAAATAGAAACCCTTTGGTGGGATGAGTAAAATAAAGAAGACAAGAAAAAGGCAGCAAGAGAAGGCAATTGTCTTCTTCATCATCAACCAAAAATGCGAAAACAATCAATATCAAGAATCCATATCCAGAGCACCTTAGTCCAACCCAGATGAATGCCGGGCAGTGAGAGACACCCTTTTGTCCCACCATGGTTTTCCCAAACAATTCATCAGGTATCGCCAACAAAGACTCCAGTTTTATGATAAAAATGAACCCTTTTGAAGTGAAAAAAATTCTGGGCTTTCGCTAGATATTGAAACCAATGGGGAGGATTTGGGTTCGACAGGGAGTGTGCTTGATGGTTTAGTCAGCACAATTTTGTCGCAGAATACAACTGATGTTAATTCTCAGAAGGTCTTTTGTTATAGCCCGTGACTGATGGAAAAAAATTTTAATCAAAAGAAAAAGTTTTAATTGCAAAAATGTTTAATCTAAGAAAAAAAAAAAAAAGAGGATAACGTGGGTGGGAGAATTAATTCCCTCATTAATCACCCTCCCACTATATCCGCCCCCACTGCCTCTGAAATCCTCCCTCACCCTTTCAGTTATTTCTCCCATCACTTTGTTTAATCCCCATTAAATTATCCCCAGCGGCCATTTTATCCCAAGACAAAAAGTGCAAAGTTCATTTTGGCCAAAGGTTTTTCCCATGCTGTTCCTTTCTTTCCCCAGCAACCAAAACAGAAAAAATATATATTATAATTTCCCCTTCCGATCCACCAACCGAATACACAAATAGGAGAAAAGAGAAATAGTTGTTGGCTTCAACCCATTTCGACCTTGTATACAGTATAATATAGAAGAATTCAAGATAAGTAATCTTTCAATACTTGCAATGATTTACGAAAATCTATACATTATTTTGCTACAAACTTTGGATCATGCATTAGTATTCTTGAATTGCATAAATTGTATATATATATATATATATATATATGTGTGTGTGTGTGTGTGTGTGTGCGCGCGCGCGCGCCCCGCTGGAAAGATAATTGGTCTATGCGTATTGTTGCTAACTGTTGTTGGTCGAAATTATGTTAATCATATGATGGTGCGGCTTATATATATATATATAGAAATATATATCTATATAAATAAATATGTATTTGCATGTGCGTAATGTATATTAGAATATATACCTATATGTTTATATGTATAAACCTTATTTACATGGTAGAATCTTTGTTCAACTGTTGTGGTATATGTATATATGCAAATGATGTGTGATGTGTTAAGACTGGAAAAAGAAAAAAAAAAGAAAAGACATAAGTTGGCCGATGTGGTACATATATGCTTAGGAAAATAAATAAATAAATTCATAGTAAGGGAAAGCAGCAAAGCTCCCTGGCAAACTTTCTGTTGTGGCCAACGTCTAAAATTTTGCATGGTCCAATATTTTGTGTAAATGGTTTAAAAAGGTTGGGCAGCGGCCATTACTTTTATTTTGAGAAATACCAGCAATATGAGAGTATTATGAGCTAATATATGGTCGATAATACGTCTATATATGTGCGAGTGAAATTGTAATATTGTGAGTGGGGAATTTGATATTTGGAATTGTATGGAAAATTATTTGGTTTGGAAATTGTTTTGTAACATTGACATTTGAAAGTTGTTTGGAAAATCGTGCATTGCATATTTTAGAAAAATTCACCGTTACATGGAAAATATATAGCTAAGCTAGATTGGTTCCGAACAAACGGGCCGTCCGAGCATATTTGTTATTTTGGTATATAGAGCGCTCGGGCACATTTGACCGTCAATCGGGCTGTCCGAGCATATTGGCTATTTTGGTATATTGAGCGTTTGGGCACATTTGACCGCCAATTTGGCCGTCCAGACACATTTGACTATTTTGATAGGCCGCTTGTTACACATTTGACCAATTGGAGAATCAATTCGTAAGTCTTACGATATAAGTCCTCTTGTAAGGAAAATGCCATGGCCTTTGCATTGAAAATCGATTCCATATTTGGATATTGAACAATTAACATTTGGTATTTGGACCGGTTTAGAACTGGATATTGTATTTGGATTTGGACGTTTGATCGAATCATTTTGTATCAAACATCGCATTTGGTTTTGGAATTTGGAAAACTTTGGAACTTTCGTATCGAACTTTTCATCGCATCGATTTGGAAATTGCATCATTGTTTTTGACTTGGACTATCATTTGATTGACTATCGTTGGTTTGACTTGATCATTGGTCTATTTATTGACTTTGTTCGTTGATTGTTATAGGGGCATAATAGTAAACTTATTTGTGAATGAGAAGCATGCTATTTTCCATATTGTTTATTTATTTTTGTTACAATTGCTTCTCCGTGCATGATCCCATGGTAAGTATAGTGAGGTTAATTGTTGGGCGACTTGTCGCTTCTATCACCCTCCCCCTATTTTTTTTCCCAGATGATCATGAGTTCGAGTGGGTTTACGTAGAGGACAACTTGTACCGAGGGAGTCGATCATGGCTACTGAGGATATCGAGGAGTTAGAGACATTTGGATTTTCAGTTTGAGACAGTTGAGATTTAGCAGTTATTTTTTTAATTATTCCGACATTGTAATAGTTTTGACCTAGACTTTTCACATTCATTTATTATATTGATGATTTCAAAGATTTCATTTTGACTTCTGCTAACGTGTATTTGTATTGATTTCGACGCCTTGTATTTGTTTAGCGAAATACGGTGGGTGAGTCGTTTCGAGTACTAGGGCTCGGGACGGGTCGCTACAGGTGGTATCAGAGCGAGGCTCCAGATCCATGGCGAAAACATAGATTTAGGCCATGATCGTAGAAACTAAGCGATGATCTCGAACATAAGTCACGATCTTAGATGTAAGAGATGACTTGAATATTAGGCGATGATTTGAACATAAGTACTGATCTTAGTCATACGATGATGATATTCTAAACAATGAACCGAGAAATAATTAATGATTTTAGATTTAGCGATGATCGGATGAGGGATACATTCACGTATACCTAGGATAAACCATACGACTCTGAATTAATTGTCTTATTGATGAACCTTTGCATACATTCCCTTAGACCAATCACTGCAAGACCCTCAAATATTTGATATCTAATTATAAATTGCAAGGTTAACCAGAATGCTCTGTTGCAGACGCTGGTAGATGCATTAATTTGCATAAGGCAGACGGTTACTCGGGCTACTTCACCGTAACAACACCATGGGACCAGACACCATTAGAGTAAAATAAAGCAGGTTCATATCCTTACTTGAACGGTAGTGTCAAAGCCGGTTAGGTCTAAGTTGTAATCGTAGCTACTGATAAATAAATTATAGTAGTATAATAGTTACTTAGAAACGATTTATAAGCATTATGATCAATAAAGTTTAGTGAAGAATATCGTACAAATGAGTTTATCGTTTATGGTTAAGTTGTTAAATTCAGAGTTATCAAAACAGGCCGAATGTATTAGTCTTATTAGAGATGTTGATTGATAGCGATACGAGCACATTACAATAGAAAATATAGAGGTATGATTGAGTTAAAAGAAATTAGGGTAAGATATTTTCCTTAAACGTTAAAATTCACTATTGTATAATAAAGGAACGTAGTGTATTAGAATGTCTTAAGTTGCTTAAGATTTAGTGTATGAAATATTAAGCTTTACAACATCTTAAGTTGAATATTAGAGTATTAATGAATACCGATGGGCGAGAATCGGCTATAGAAAGTATAATAGAATGGTATATAATTGCAAAAACTTTGGTTAAGTATTGATTCATAGAAACATCAAGTTACTTTGCTTGAATCTGATATGGAATAACTGGATGTTAAAATTTTAGTTACGGTGTAGTACTTCAGTGACAGAACCAACATATTGTTGCAAGTAACGAAATAAATGAATAATATTGAGAGTAATACAAGAGAATTTCATAGGTGATGTACACAATGATCAAGTAGTGCAACTGTAGCACCACGATTGAATGATGACGTTATACAGTGGTTAAATACAATAAGTATGATGTATTAGAATACCATAAGTCGATTAATAGTGGATGTGCTATACTAGAGTTGGGCAATTTAAGTTAAAGATTTTATCATGACTAGACGAATACTAATTATAAGAAACGACACATAAGCGGATGACTTATAAAAGTGTTGGACTGTTATTTTTTTAAAGTAATTATTCCCCTAGATAAGCACGTCCACCAATATATACTCTGTATTTTAAAGGTACTTAAAAGATTTTGCTTCCAAGTATTTCAACTGGTTTCATTTTATATAGTCCGTTAACTTTACAATACTATATTTTCTTTCCGTATTTGTATGCAAACATAATGTAATTTCTACTCTTGACAACTCTAGAAAAAAAAACAGATATATTTTAAAATATTGATGTTTTCGAAGAATGATATGTTTACATACTTCTTATGTATTATCTCACTTTTCGTTTGAGTTACATTTATTTAGTTGAAATTAATTCGTTGAATGTCGACATTACAATTATTTTATCTCTTATATAGTTTGTTTTAAGTATTTATCCGTTTGCAAGAAACTCACTTAATTTTGCGAAGCGGAAAGCAGTTTCCAAAATATATACTTCTTTTGGAAAAAGACACCGTGTTCGAAACATTTTATACAAAAGAAACATTTACGATTTTTATGTTTCATTCGCGTCAAAGTGATTATACCCGTAATATTTTTGCAAGTAAGTTATACCATTATTTTTAAAGAGGTCCTTGAGACACCGCTTTGCTAAAACGACTATATAATACTCTGATCCTCGTGTTTACAAAAAAATAGAATGGATATTATTTTAAATAATTAAAGATATATTCCAAATTATAGTCACACAAGTTACGTTGTTTTATTGAACTTAAAGAAAAACATGCCTATTCACATATTTAGGCTGTTGGTGATATCTCCGTAGAAGTAAGGATATGATCATAGGACTAGCTCGTAAGTATATAAGCATTGATTTTGAAGACTTGGTTCTATGTCAAGGAGGTGTTATAGTTAGCATATTGGAGGACTCGATGGATACTTAGGTCTGGGTATCGAGGTGATGGTGTTGGGTGCAGCAATCGTCCTGTGGCGCGTAGGCCGTGTGGGCCAAGTCACAATCGAATGCTGTGGGCGCTGGTGCGTGTTGAATGCACTATAAGGCTAAGGTATGCACATCTCCTATCACAAATTGGTTTTGGGAGAGTTGGTAGCGCCTGAGGTCCTACAAGTGGTATCAGAGCTAAGGTCACGGGTTCGATTCCCAGCGGAAGCAATTGATGAGGGGAAGATTGTTGGGTGCAGCAATTGTCCCGTGGCACGTAGGCCGTGTGGGCAAAGTCACAATCGAATGCCGTGAGCGCTGGTGTGTGTTGAATGCACTATAAGGCTAGGGTATGCACATCTCCTATCACCAATCGGTTTTGGTAGAGTTGGTAGCGCCTGAGGTCCTACAGAAGGATCACATATGATTATTCTTAGGAATACAGAAATCGTAGACCACAATGATATCAGCTGAATGATACACATAAGTGTCGTAAGTATGGACAAGTAACGGATGTAATAACTGATACAATAGATCAGAGTGGCGCGTGGAAGCATGGGGGATTAGGATGGCTTAAGATGGCTAAGTTAATGACTATTTAAAGTTGAACCCTAGAATATAGAACGAGTTGAGATAAGTTACGATTAAGCATTAAACTGATAAGTCGTGATATCATTACTAGGGACAACGATCCATAGAAACAAATAGGCTTGAAGGTGTGCGTTGGTATAGTGAACTTCTAAGTTGTAACTATGGAGAAGTAAGTTAAGGATTGAACTCTATAAGGACTAGATCATCTTGTGGGATGCTAGTGATGACTAAGTTGAATTGTACTAGAATAAGATGTGTTCATATAATATATACGGTATAAGGAATGAGTTCTGTAAATCAGACGTTATGTAAAAGATGTAGTACACAAAGATACTGATTATAGAGGGTTGCTGATGACAGCATATAGGAATTCCACCTAGCATGACAATTGGATTGTGGAACTCTCAGTATGGTGACAATACTTGTAAGTTTGATACTAGAGTTATAGAACGATTAAGTTATGATATAACTAGCGGTAGATGATGAAGTTAGAAAATACCTTGTCGGTGTACAATAGATGATTCTTGGAAACTTAGCCATGAGAAGTAGCATTTGTAATGATGTCGAAATACCGATGGAAGCCAGTTGACCCAGGCACTTGAGCAATATGATTAGTCATGGTATTTCAAATGTAGAATGCAACTACATAAGTACAACTTATAAAGGTATTTATAGAAACTAAGCAAAATGATTGATAAGAAGGTACACAAGTTTTGAGGACGAAACTTAATGTTAGGAGGGAGGAATGTTATAGCCCGTGACTGATGGAAAAAAATTGAATTAAAAGAAAAAGTTTTGATTGCAAAAATGTTTAATTTACGAAAAAAAGAGGATAACATGTGTGGGAAATTAATTCCCTCATTAACCACCCTCCCACTATCTCCGCCCCCACCGCCCCTGAAATCCTCCCTCCCCTTTCAGTTATTTCTCCATCAATTTGTTTAATCCCCCTTAAATTATCCCCCACGGACATTTTTTCCCAAGACAAAAAGTGCAAAGCTCATTTTGCTCAAAGGTTTTCCCCATGCTGCTCCTTTCTTTTCCCAGCAACCAAAACAGACAAAAAAATATTATAATTTCCCCTTCCCTAAATCCACCAGCCGAATACACAAATAAGAGAAAAGATGAATAGTTGTTGGCTTCAACACATTTCAACCTTGTACACAGTATAATATAGAAGAATTCGAGGTAAGTAATTTTTCGATACTTGCTATGATTTACGAAAATCTATAGGTTATTTTGCTATAAACTTTGGATCATGCATTAGTATTCTTGAATTGCATAAATGAATTGTATATGTATATGTATGTGCCACTGGATAGTTAATTGGTCTATGCGTATTGTTGCTAACTGTTGTTGGCCGAAATTATGTTAATCATATGATGGTGCGGCTTATATATATAGAAATATATATCTATATAAATAAATATGTATTTGCAAGTGCGTAATGTATATTGGAATGTATACCTATATGTTTATATGTATAAACCTTATTTACATGGTAGAATCTTTGTTCAACTGTTGTGGTATACGTATGTATGCAAACGATGTGTGATGTGTTAAGGCTGGAAAAGAAAAAAAAAAGAAAAGATATAAGTTGGCTGATGTGGTACGTATATGCTTAGGAAAAAATAAATAAATTCATAGTAAGAAAAAGCAGCAAAGCTTCCTGGCAAGCTTTCTGTTGTGGCCAGCATCTAAAATTTTGCATGGACCAATATTTTATATAAATGGTTTGAAAAGGTTGGGCAGCGGCGTTACTTTTATTTTGAGAAAATATCAGCAATAGGAGAGTATTATGAGCTAATATATGATCGATTATATGTCTATATATGTGCGAGTGAAATTGTAATATTGTGAGTGGGGAATTTATTTGGAATCGTTTGGAAAATTATTTCGTTTGGAAATTGTTTTGGAACATTGACATTTGAAAGTCGTTTGGAAAATCGTGCATTGCATATTTTAGAAAAATTCACCCTTACATGAGAAATATATCGCTAAGGTAGATTGGTTCTGAACAAACGGGCGGTCTAAGCATATTGGTTATTTTGGTATATAGAGCGCTCGGACACATTTGACCGTCAATCGGGGTGTCCGAGCATATTGGCTATTTTGGTATATTGAGCGCTCGGGCATATTTGGCCGCCAATTGGACCGTCCAGACACATTTGACTATTTTGATAGTCGCCTGTGACACATTTGACCAATTGGAGAATCAGTTCGTAAGTCTGCGATATAAGTCACTTGTATGGAAAATGACATGGCCTTTGCATTGAAAATCGATTCGATATTTGGATATTGAACATTGGACATTTGGTATTTGGATCGGTTTAGAACTGGATATCGTATTGGATTTGGACGTTTGATCGAATCATTTTGTATCAAACATCGCATTTGTTTTGGAATTTGGAAAACTCTGGAACTTTCGTATCGAACTTTGCATCGCATCGATTTGGAAATTGCATCATTGATTTTTGACTTGGACTATCATTTGATTGACTATCATTGGTTTTTACTTGATCATTCGTCTATTCGTTGACTTTGTTGGTTGATTGTTATAGGGGCATAATAGTAAATTTATTTGTGAATGAGAAGCATGCTATTTTCCATATTGTTTATTTATTTTTGTCACACTTACACTTGCTGGGCGACTTGTCGCTCATGCCACCCTCCCCCTATTTTTCCCATATGATCATGAGTTCGAGTGTGTTTACGAAGAGGACAACTTGGACCGAGAGAGTCGATCGTGGCTACTGAGGATATCGAGGAGTTAGAGACATTTGGATTTTCAGTTTGAGACAATTGAGGTTTAGCAGTTATTTTTTTAATTATTCCGACATTGTAATAGTTTTGACCTAGACTTTTGACATTCATTTATGATATTGATGATTTCAAAGATTTTATTTCGACTTCTGCTGACGTGTATTTGTATCGATTTCGACGCCTTGTATTTCTTTAGCGAAATACGGCAGGTGAGTCGTTTCAAGTACTAAGGCTCGGGATGGTTCGCTACACCTTTGCTTCTCTCAAGTCTGCTTTTCCCAACTGGGAAGTTGTAACCTTCCCTTCACAATTCTTACATTATGCATTTGGGTTGTGTGTGTGTGTATATGCTATAGAATGATATCCTCGAGTGGATTCTTGCAGCAGATTACTGAATTAGTTACTAGAAGGGGCTTCTTCTTGAGGTTAAGGTTTTGCGTTTTTGTTCTCTCCATAATTAGTTTATTGGTAATGAACAAGGCTTCTTTAATTGGCATTCTTATCTATATCTTTACTTGGTGCATTGTTGATTCTGTGTTTCTAGTTCATGTTATGCATTTGCTTGTTGCAATATGATTGTTGCTGGTCAAGTTTTATTTTTTTATAACTGTAATTTGATCACAAGCTGTACCAAGAATTAGTGTGTTAGCCTGGGTTGCTCGAGTATTACTGTTTGTCTTATCTAGGCAAATGGAGGGCGTTAATTTGTTGGAGAATTAAAGTTTGGGCTTTGGCCCATTAAGGAAGGTTGCAAAACTTGGTTTAGCAACATATTTTGAGCTTAATTATGATTAGTTTCCGATAATGAAAATCGAAAACTAATGGGTCCTTAATTATCTACGTAACGAGTAGTTAATTTTAGTCTTTGGAATCACTCAATTACAATACCGGGTGAATGACAAATTAATGCTCAAAATGGATGGAAAACATGGTTAATGAGTGATGTGTCCTATTCTTAGGAGGTCACATCACCCTTATGGAGGAATACCACATTGGATATTTGGACATGTTTAGCCACTTTATAAATGGCTAGAATGGACACTTTAGATGTGCCCTTGGAGCATGAGAAGTTTTTGATCGAAGAGAAGACCTAGAAAGTGCCACACGCGCGTGGGCGCACGCCGCTGCTGCCGCCCGTCCGGCCGGCCCGGCTCGGGCTCGTGCTAGTGCGCCGGGCCGGTTCCTATCTTTTTGGAGAAAATTATTTTTTGATCTCCTATGTGCGCGGTCCGGTCCAGTAACGGATCCCAAATGGTCTCCTATGTGCGCGCGCTGTCCAGTCCAGGAACGGATAAACGCGTTCCAATTTAAGCATTCGGTTGTTCGGTTATGATTTAAAATCGAGCGGTTATGTTTTAAATTTGAATCGAACGTCTCCTCCAATGTGCGATAAGATCAATTGGTTTTGATCCAACGGTGGCGGAAAGGCAGCTTTGATCCAACGACGGAAATTGGAACTGTCCTAACCGCCCAACCGATTTTGGTTTTCATCCAATGCTCCAAGACGATTCGGTTTCCATCTGATGGCTGAGATTTGAAAGGTTCAAATCGCCAACAGATGACGCGTCGGTTGTCATCTAACGGTTCTGGTCGATCTACGGTTATGATCCGACGGTCACGATTCCATCTGCGTAACCGATTATCCAACCGACTCCCGTATATAAACAGGGCAAGGGGTGCGTTCTACACTCACTCTCGCTCTCAGCATTCGTCGCATACTGTATTCGTAGCATTATACTTTTTGCATCACGTCCAAGAGAAGTCAGGACACTCGAAGGTTCGCAGTAGTTCAAGTTCAGCAGTGCCGCTCAACTAAACAGGTACCCGTTGTATCCTGGGAGACGGTTGCTAACGCAGGTTAGGCACAGTATACCGGAGCAATACGTCTTAAAGACAGAGTCCTCGACTCGCCCGGGATTGTTTTGTTTTACTGTTTCCATACGCACACACCGAACAACTGCGTCTTAGTACATGATTGATTATTTCCAACAATCTTAAGACGTATTTTTCAATTAATTTCTGTACGCAAAGTAGTATTCTACTGATTTGCAGTCTCTTTCTACTCCTTTCTTATATCTGAATCTGTTCTGATCTATATGTTTTGATCGAACTGAACAGGAATGGAAAACGAAAGCTCGAACTCTGTTCAAGGCTTTAACGGTGCACACTCCGTGTCTGCACCTGACGGGGCTAATAATGTTGCTGCCAGTGCGCCGTTCAACACGGTTCCATTGGCACCAAGCGGAGGGCCTCAGATGAATTCGGCTGCCACAGCTGCACACGTGGAGAAGCCGGAAAAGTTTGCTGGCAGTTTCTTCAAGAGGTGCCATCAAAAGATGTTGTTCTATCTCACAGCGCTAGGATTGGCCAAGATGCTGAGCGAGGATCCGCGAGTGGTAGAACAAGTGGAGGATCAAAATCTGAACATGCAGAATGCCTTGGGTGCTGAAGCATGGGCATATACGAATTTTTGTTGTTTGAATTTGATTCTGAGTTTCCTGGATAATACTATCTATGGCGTATTTTGTACTTATAAAACTGCAAAAGCATTGTGGTCGGCTTTAGATAAAAAGTATTGTACAGAAGATCCTGGCACGAAAAAGTTGATAGTTGGTAAATTTCTCGACTATAAAATGCTAGATTCCAAAACTATTATTTTACAGGTTGAGGAAATACAGATGTTGGTATCTGAAATGGAAGAGGAGGGCATGACGCTCAGTGAATCTTCCCAAGTTGCGGCTGTGATTGAGAAGCTGCCTCCTTCGTGGAGAGAATTTAGGAGCTATCTCAAGCACAAACGAAAGGAAATGAAGATGGAGGATTTGATTGTCCGGCTTCGAATTGAAGAGGACAATCGTCGTGCCGAGAGAAAGCCAACCACTTCGTCTGGTCAAGCCAAGGCTCATGTTGCTGAGGCGAGGAACAAGAAGAAGAATAACACTTTGGGTGTGAACATCAAGGGCAAGGAGATTGCAAAGAAGTTCACAGGTAAGTGTTACAACTGTGGGAAACCGGGGCATCGTAGCAGTGACTGCAGAAAGCCCAAAAAGAATCAGAATCAAACCAAAGCAAAAGCGAATCTGGTCGGCGCAATGGAAGATTTGAATCTCTGCACAGTGGTGACTGAGTGCAACGCAGTGGGGAATCTGCGTGAATGGGGGTGGATATAGGGGCCACTCGACATGTATTTGCCAATAGGGCAATGTTCAGAGACTATGTACCCACGACAAATAATGAACAACTCTTCATGGGAAACTCCGATAGCTCGAAGATTGAAGGATCGAGCAAGGTGGTTCTGAAACAAACCTCAGGACGGGAGCTGACCCTGCAGAATATGTTGCATGTTCCTGACATCTGGAAGAACTTGGTATCTGGCGCTCTACTAGTCAGTCATGGTTTCAGACTAGTTTTTGAGGCAAACAAATTTACACTTTCTAAGAATGGCTTGTATTTGGAAAAGGGGTACCTTACTGATAACATGTTTAAGTTAAATGTTATGACGATTGTACCCAAGAAAGTTGCGCCCACTGAGGCTAATAAAATTGTTTCCTCTTCTGCTTACATGCTTTAGTCTTCTTATTTATGACATTTTCGTTTGGGACATGTTAATTACAAGTAAATACAACGAATGATTAACCTTGACTTATTACCTAAACTGGACTTTAATAATAAAGAAAAATGCCAAATATGTGTTGAAGCAAAATTGACAAAAGCGTCATTTCCTTCAACAGAACGAAACACTAAATCCTTGGATTTAATTCATACAGACTTGTGTGATTTAAAGTTTGTGCAAACAAGAGAAGGTAAAAAGTATTTTGTAACTTTTATCGACGATTGCACTAGATACTGTTATGTTTATTTGCTAAGTAGCAAAGATGAGGCCATTGATGCTTTTAAAGATTATAAGAATGAAGTTGAGAATCAACTTAGCAAACGAATTAAAACAATTCGAAGTGATAGAGGCGGGGAATATGACGCATTGTTTAATGAATTCTGTTCAGAACATGTCATTATTCATCAAACGACTGCACCATATTCACCTCAATCTAATGGTATTACAGAACGCAAGAACCGTACTCTAAAGGAAATGATGAATGCTATGTTGATAAGTTTGGGTTTACCTCGGGGAAGCAATTCTCTCCCCCAACGTCATTTTAAATAGGATTCCGTCTAAAAAGACGGATAAAACCCCATATGAACTTTGGAAAGGCTATAAGCCTAGTTACAAATACTTGAAAGTGTGGGGGTGTCTGTCGAAGGTTGCTGTACCTAAACCAAGACAAGTGAGAATCGGGCCTAAAACAATTGATTGCATATTCATAGGTTATGCAACTAACAGTAGTGCATATCGTTTCTTAGTGCACAAATCAGACATTCTCGAGATACATGAAAATGTTGTCATGGAGTCCAGGAATGCAGTGTTCTTTGAAAATGTCTTTCCGAAGAAAGACAAAAACAGTGAAGAAGCTAGCACTAATAAGCGAGTGCGTGAGATGACTCCTCAAGGGACTGAGAAACCTCGTCAAAGCAAACGAGCCAAAATACCGACGTCTTTTGGATCAGATTTTCTTACCTACATGGTAAAAAACGAGCCGAGATCTTTTTCTGAAGCAATGACAACTCCAGAAGCTCCTTTCTGGAAAGAGGCAGTAAATAGTGAGATAGATTCTATTCTTCAGAATCACACTTGAGAGTTGGTAGATCTTCCTCCAGGAAGTAAACCACTCGGAAGCAAGTGGATTTTCAGGAAAAAACTGAAAGAAGATGGATCTATTGACAAGTACAAGGCCAGGTTGGTAGCCAAGGGCTACAGACAGAAAGAAGGATTTGACTTCTTTGACACCTACTCACCAGTGAATAGGATCACTTCCATGAGGATGCTAGTGGTTATTGCTGTAGTCTATGATTTAGAAATTCATCAAATGGATGTGAAGACTGCCTTTCTGAATGGTGAGTTAGAGGAAGAAATTTATATGGAACAACCCAAAGGGTTCGTCGTTCCAAGACAAGAAAGGAAATTGTGTAGACTTGTTAAGTCTCTGGACGGACTTAAACAAGCACCTAAGCAATGACATTTAAAGTTTGATCAGGTAATGATGTCAGACGGCTTCAGGATCAACGAGTGTGACAAGTGTGTGTACATCAAGAGCACACCAAATGCCTATGTGATAGTATGTCTCTATGTAGACGACATGCTAATCACGGGCAGTACTCGTGACATCATCTTGAATATAAAGAAGATGTTAACACGAAATTTTGATATGAAGGACATGGAGGTTGCCAATGTTATTCTAGGAATTAAAATTTCTCGAATGACTGATGGTCTTGTTATGTCGCAAACTCATTATATTGAATCTGTTCTCAAACGATTCAATAAGTTTGACACAAAACCAATAAAGACCCCACTTGACTTAAGTATACACTTAAGGAAAAACCGAGGCGAACCTATAGCTCAATTAAAATACTCGCAGGTAATCGGGAGTCTGATGTACATAACGAATTGTACAAGACCAGACTTAGATTGTTCAGTAAACAAATTGAGTAGGTTTACCAGTAATCCAAGTGATCATCATTGGAAAGCTCTTAATAGAGTGATGAGGTATATGAAATACACAATGAACCTTGTATTACATTACACGAGATATCCGGCAGTATTAGAAGGATATTGCGATGCAAATTGGATATCAGATTGTAAGGACTCGAAGTCCACCAGTGGATAGTTATTCACTGTTGGTGGTGCTGCTGTGTCGTAGAAATCCACGAAACAAACGTGCATAGCTCGGTCCACTATGGAAGCTGAGTTTATAGCGCTGGATAAAGCTGGGGAAGAGGCTGAATGGCTTCGAAATTTCCTAGAAGATGTTCCATGCTGGCCTAAGCCAATCGCTCCTATTAGCATACACTGTGATAGTCAGTCAGCTATAGGACGTGCTCAAAGCAGCATCTACAATGGTAAGTCACGACACATACGTCGGAGACATAACACTATTAAACAGTTGATCTCTAATGGCGTGATTTCCATTGATTTACATAAAATCAATGGAGAATCTTGCGGATCCGCTTACAAAAGGCTTGCCTAGAGATCAGATGTCAATTTTGACAAACGGAATGGGACTAAAGCCTATAATGCAAGAATCTTTGTAATGGTAACCCAACCTTGTTGACTGGAGATCCCAGAATATTGGTTCAATGGGACAACTAAGTTATGAAGTTTCAGTGTAGCGCTTGCTCATTCTGTTACGGAATCCTTTCTTTCCTTTTTCCTTTTTCTTTTCCTTTTCCTTTTTCTTTTTCCCTTTTCTTTCCCTACTTCTGTCGTCCTCCTCCCTGCGATTTCCACTTTCTGCCTGTCACTTTTCCACCCCCTCACCAGCTCCCCTCTCCCCCTCACCCCCGCACAAACCCCCCCACTTCCTTAGCTTCTGTCGATTCTTCCCCCCTTCCGTGCGATTCCCTTCTCAGTTTCTGTCTTCTAACTTTTCCAACCCCCCTCACCCGCTCCCCTCTCCCTCTCACCCCCACACAAGCCCCCACTGCCTCAGCCCCCTACAGACTGCACCCCCTGCATCAGCCCCCCAGTCGGCCCCACCCCTGAGTCCGCCACACTCCTCAGCCCCCTCCCCCAACCGTGCTCCCCCCAGCCCACCACCGTCAGCCGTCCTCTAGCCCCACTCCTTCAATCGCCACCAGCACGACAGCACGTGGCCATAGCCCACCACCACCGGCCACGCGCCGCCATCACTGCCACCTCCAAACCAATTCTATTATTCACATATGCATCAAAAAGTAAAACCTTTTCATACTATTCATATGAAAATAATACCATACATATATACGGATATACAATTCATCACATACACATATAATGAAATAAACAGTCATCTATACAATTACAATTACTTATGCACGTTCTTGATTTCGTATGGAAATTACAGATTATCGTTTATACATTCAACGGATGTTAAAGGGGCACCTACTTGGTAATTGATACGCGTTTGAAAGGCTTGATCAAGGCGGTGGTGCTCCTCCATCTCTTAAAACTGGCGGCCTTGGTGTCTTTGAGATAAGAATCGCTTCTTTTATTCTCTCTGTGGAAAGCGGCCGTATGTTTTTGTGAGGGGAGGAGAGGAGTATTCACGTGATTAAATAGAAATTTGATTAGGGTTTAGGGAAAATTTCCTAATCAAATTAGGTTTACCAATTAATTAAGCCTAATTTCCCTTTTTACCCTTATTTAAAAAAATTGAATATAACATTCTCCCTCCGTACAAAAAGTTTCGTCCCCAAAACTAGCGTACCTTAGTCGAAGAGTCGAGGACACATCTCCCTTGTATGATCTTCGAGCTCCCAAGTGGCTTCCTTCTCGATGTGATTATTCCATTGAATCTTCACATACAGGATAACTCGGTGCCTTAGAACTTGCTCCTTGCGATCCACAATCCTTACAGGAACCTCTTCGTAGGTCGTATCATTTCTCGCTTTCAAAGGCCGTGTTCCAAAACATGGATAGGATCAGAAACATATCTTCTGAGCTACGACACGTGGAATATGTTGTGTACTTGTGACAACGCTGGAGGCAAAGCAAGACGATAAGCCAGAGTTCCAATCTTTTCGAGCACCTCGAAGGGACCCACATATCGAGGGCTCAACTTACCCTTCTCTCCAAATCTCATCACCCCTTTCGTTGGCAAAACTCCAAGATACACCTTCTCTCCCACCTCGAACTCCAAGGGTCATTTCCTCAAATCAGCCCAACTCTTACTCCGGTCCTGGGACACTTTCAATCTCTGGCGAATCATCTTGATCTTCTCTAATGTCTAATGAACCAATTCTAGACCAGTAATAGCTCTCTCACCAACCTCATCCCAATATAGTGGTGACCTGCACCTTCGTCCATATAGAGTCTCGAAGGGTGCCATCCCAATAGCAATGTGATGACTGTTATTATATGAGAACTCAATTAGCTTTACCATGCCATCCCAGTTTCCTCTGAAATCCAACGCGCATGCTTGTAACATATCCTCGAGCGTCTGAATAGTCCTCTTAGACTGACCATCGGTCTGCAGATAGAATGCTGTACTCAGTCTCAACTCGGTACCCATAGCCTTCTGAAAGGCTCTCCAAAATCGAGATGTAAACCTCAGGTCCTGATCAGATACTATACTCACAGGAACGCCATGTAAGCTCACAACACTATCAATATACAAGGTCACCAACTTCTCTAAGGGCATCTCAATCGATATCGGAAGAAAGTGTACAGATTTAGTCAAACGGTCAACAATAACCCAAATAGCATCATTGTTATTTCTTGTCCTGTGAAGTCCCACTACGAAATCCATGGTAATATGCTCCCGCTTCCATGTAGGAATCTCTAACGGTAGCATTAGACCTCTGAGTCGCTGATGTTCTGCCTTAATCTGTTGACACACCAAATATCTCTCTATGATTTCCACAATGTGTCTTTTCATACCACTCCACCAATAGTTTCTCTTTAAGTCATTATACATCTTGGTGGCTCCTAGGTGGATAGACAATCTGGTATTATGAGCCTATTTTAGCACCTCCCTTCTAAGATCCAAATTATCGGGCACACATAATCTTCTTTGGAACCAAAGACTCCTATCTCCCAACACCTGAAATCCTTTGACCTGATAAGTAGTCAATCTCTGCTTGATATCTCGTAAAGCCTCATTATCAACCTGCGCTTCTTTAAGTTTCTCAATCAGTGTAGGCGTAATGGTTAGGGCGGCCAGCACATTTGTCGTGGAGTCAACAATATCCAAATCAAACTCTGCAATCTCTCTCTCCAACGGAGTCTGTCGGCCGTGGCTCGATTCCCTGCTCAGTGCATCAACCACTCGATTAGCCTTGCCCGGACAATAACTGATCGTGAGATCGTAATCCTTGATCAACTCCAACCAACGGCGCTGTCTCATATTAAGTTCCTTCTGAGTGAACAAGTACTTTAAACTTTTATGGTCCGTGAATACTTGGCATTTCTCTCCATAAAGGTAGTGTCGCCAAATCTTCAAAGCAAACACTACTGCGGCAAACTCTAAATCATGGGTCGGATAATTCTGTTCATATGGCTTCAACTGTCTTGATGCATAAGCTATGACTCTTCACTCTTGCATCAACACACAACCCAGACCATTCTTGGAAGCATCACTGTAGACCACGAATTCTCCTTCCCCGGAAGGCTGTGCTAACACGGGTGCTGTCGTCAACCTTTTCTTTAACTCGGTAAAACTCTTCTCGCATTCAGGGGTCCACTCAAATTTCGTCTTCTTCTGAGTCAGACGGCTCAGAGGCACAGTGATAGTCTAGAAACCCTCCACGAACTTTCTATAATAACCGGCCAACCTAAGAAAACTCCGCACCTCAGTCACATTTGTTGCCCTCGACCACTCGGTGATTACTTCAGTCTTCTTGGGGTCCACTGATATACCTTTCTCAGAAACCACATGTGTAGCGCCCCATCCCGAACCCTAGGGTCAGAACCGGTACGGTGCTGTATTCCGCTAAGGGATATACAAGGTGTCTGTACGAATCCCTGTACTTATCAAAATGACAGAGTATTCGATTGCAGAAGCAAAATAAATCAACTCAAAATCCTAAATCGAAAGTAAAATCCCCAAAATCATATGTAGTCAACATCAAGTCAAAATCCCCTAAACAACATCGTAAAGTTCGTAAAACGAAATTCCTAAGCTAAGTCCTCAAATGAAATAATAAAGAAAATAAAACTTCTCTAATTCTTGATCATCAATCTCCAGTCAGTCTCTCTATGAGTACGAGTGAGCCCACTCAGAGTCCTCTCTAATCCATATCTAGTCGTACCCTGAATCGTCTGCAAGGAAACAAAACGAACGGTGTGAGCGACAAAAACGTCACTCAGTAGGTACACTGCCTGCATCGGCCCTATGAGATCATGCACGCTAGGACGATAGTGAAATACATATAAGTACGGTAATACAAAAATAGACTTTCCACGTTTTCACAAATTCGTATAACGATCATAACTTCTTAAACAATCAAAACACATAATCATGCTAAACGAACGTGAAATGCAATGCCACATACGTGACGCATGACAAACCTACTTTCTCGAAAACATTCACCTTATCGTGTAATGCATGACCCTAGGACCTAGCAGAACAGAACGGAACGGAACGAAACAGATCAGAACGGAGATGTGACTTATGTCTTGCATATCCTAACAGAACAGAACGGAACAGAACAGAACATATATGCAATGTCGTGATGTATGAATGCACAAAAATCACATACAGAATCCTTCATTTACTTTCCTTTGTCATTTTTTTTCTCTTTCCTTTCCCTTTTCCTTTTCCTTTTCCTTTTCCTTTTCTTATTATTTTTTTTCTTATTCTTTTTTTACTTCCTTTTTCTATTTTTCCTTCGCCCTAAGTTTCTTCTACCTCCATGTCATTCCAAATTCTTCCTACAATTCCAAATTCTTCCAATCCCCCCAGCGATTCTCCCTCCGTCCCACAACATCCCCTCCTCCCTTCGCCCCCTTCTCCTCGCTTAACCCTCTCAGCTGCACCACCCTCTCCCCCGCCTCACCACCCTCAGCTGCACCCTCTTCTCTCCAGCCGCCCACCCCCTAACCCGCCGCACCCCCTCCTTCAGCACCCCCTCTCAGCCGCCCCCAGCCCACTCCTTCAATCCGGCAGCACTTGGCCATAGGTCACCACCACCGGCCATGCGCCACTGCCACTGCCACCAACAACTCTTCTTCCGATTCTGTTATTCCTATATACATAAAAAATACAATCTTTTCCGAGTCGACCATACGAAAATGGCATCATACATATATATACATATATGATTATGTACACAGATATACAATTCATCACATACACATATACCCTAATAATCAATCATCTATACAATCACAAATACTGATGCACGATCTCGTTTTCATAAAGAAATTAAAAATTATCGTTTTTACATTCAACGGATGTTAAGGGGGCACCTACCTGATGATTAATACGTGTTGGAAGAATTGATTGGGTTGGTGGTGCTCTCCCCAACCGGCAGCTTGAAGCTCTTGGTGGCAAGAAAGCATCGCTTTTCTTATTCGGTAAATGGCGGCTGATTTGCTTTGTGGGGAGAGGGAGAGAACTCACGTGATTAAATAGAAATTTGATTAGGGTTTAGGGAAAATTTACTAATCAAATTAGGTTTAGTAATTTAATAAGCCTTAATGACTCTTTTGCCCTTGATTAAAAAAATGGGATATAACATTATCCCTCCTTACAAAAAGTTTTGTTCTCGAAACTTGCGTGACATAATTGGTAACTTAGTGTGGTCCTACAAAATTCATTTAACTAGATCATGATCGAACATAGTATCCCTTGCATATTTCGATATGTTCCCCATTCCACTTCCTCGATACAAGACTAAGTCCTCAATTCATTCAGTGTGTATACATACAAGGTAATCATTTAAATCCATTTTCCTCTGCCTGATAGATCGTAACCTATTCTTTCTATAGTTCCCGAATCAACCTTAAGGGTATCATCATTATAATGGCTTCATAACTTAATCGTTGGTCTATATCGTACTTATATTTGCTATCTTGAGCAACCCTCTAAAATCAGTTCTTAGGTGTAGTACCATCTTTAACTTCACGCTTTGTTCACACGACTCATCGATGAAGCTGTATGTATTTTTCGGAATGCGTTGTACTCTAGTACGATTTAATTTAGTCATCACTAGCATCTCACAAGATAATCTAGTCCTTATAGGGTTCAATCCTTACTTAATTCTCTATAATTAATGCTTACAAACTTCAACTTATACCATTTGACGTATATCATTCAACTTATTGCAATCTACAATACTGGATTCTTAAACTTATCACATATGATTCATCTCCTAGATAAACATCCTTTGTGTATGCCAATATGTTAATCGTTACCCTTCCTTAATACAATCAAGTCTTCAATATCAATTCCTATATACTTACGAACTAGCTTTATGATCATGCTCTTAATTTCTCCAAGATATCGTCAGCACCTAGTATACAAAATATGTGTATAGACATATCTTTCTTCAAGTTAAAAGAAAAGTAGCTTACGTAGCTATAATTTTGAATATAGCTTTAACTATTTAAAATACTGAACCTTCTAATTTTTGTAAAGACAAAATTCAAAGTATCTAAATTTGTTTTTGCAACACGATATCTCATATGACCATTTTAAAAACGATAATATAACTTTTTCGCAAGATATTTTGGTAAAATTGCGTCAAAACAGTCGAAAATTTAATAATGTAAGGTTTTATGAAATGATTTGAATACGGTACCTTCCATTTTCAAAAACAGGTATATATATTGAAAGCTATTTTTTTGGCTTCACAAAAGTTAAGTAAGTTCATCCAAGCAGATAAATCACTTCGAAAACATTTAAAAGGTTAAACTGCTTGCGATATCGATAGTCGTCAAATTAATTTTGACTAAAAAATAGATGTAACAAAAAGGAAATTTGAAATATTATATAAGAAATATATATAAACACATTGTTTGCAAGAACCTCAATATTTTAAAAGTTTTTCTCTTTTCAAGGTCGTCAAAAGAATTGAAATTTCTATTATGATGATTTACAAGTACGGAAAAGAATTAACCTTATAAGGTTTTAAGGAAAAAAAATGAGACTCAATAAAGTATTTTCGATAACAAAATTCTTCCTTTTTTTTGAAGTCTCTAAAAATATACGTATAAGTTGGTGTACGTGCTTATATAAAATATTTTTCTGATAGAGAAATAATAGTCCAATATTTCGTATAATTTCTATAATCCATCCTTATTTTCAAAAGAACAATCTGTCTATGTATTGTTTCTTATAAGTCTAACCTTCGCCTACGATGATAAAATACCTAACTTAAATTGTCTAATCCTGGCATGGCACACTAAATATTTGTCGACTTAAGGTGTTCGAATTCACCATGCTTCCGCACGCCATACTGATCTACTGTATTTCTTTACTTGGTTATTTGAACCGCTAATTATCCTAGTTAAATCTCACCTGCACAAACAACCACTACTGGTTCATGCTTACTCTATTTCAATTCAAGCCTACTATATTCAAATCAAATGTTCCGATATCAACACTTAACCCACAATTTTGTAATGATATAGTTTTCCAAGGCACATACTATAGTCGATCCTCGCATGTCGCTATTGTTGAATACCTCTAATAAGACTAATATCGTCGACCTATTTTGATTACCCTGTATTCAACATCTTAACCGTAGACTATAAATTCCTTTATACAATATCCTTAACTGAACTCTACTGATTATAATGCTAATCGTTATTTAGTTTCTATTATTCTACTATAAATCATCTCTTAGTATTTATCATACTATTATAATTCATTTCTTAGTAGCTATGGTCCCAGCTTAGACCTAAGCCTGCTATGATGCTACAGTCCAGTAGAGATATGAACCGGCTTTACTTTATCCTAATGGTACCGAGTACCATGTTGCAATTATGGTAAGGTAGCCTGAGTTACTGTCTGACCCATTAATATGTCAACTAATGTTTGTAGTGTGGTATTCTGGTTAACATTGTAATTCATTTAAATCAATTATATAGTATTCAACTAGGGTTACTAAGTTTACAGCTTAAAGAGTTATGATCAACCTTAGATAACGGAGAATCGTATGGGATATCCTAGGTAGACATGTTTCAAAACCGATCGACTTCTTAAGTTTAGGATCATAACTTATTTCTAGGATCATTCTTAGCATCATCATTTCTTAAGTCTAAGATCACGTCTTATTTCCAAATCATAATTAGTACATAATCAACACTTATTACTAAATTAGTACTCTACAGTCAACTCTTAATCGAGATCGTTACTTATGTCTAAGGTCATGACTTATGTTCAGGATCATCGCTTATAACTAAGATCAGTACCTATGTTCATGATCATCGCTTATGTTCGAATCGTCACTTATGTCTACGATTGTGACTTAGAGGCAAAATCGTAACTTATTTTCTAACATCATAGCCTAATTCTACAGTTCTGCTGTAGATCTAAAGCCATGCTCTGAAGATCGTAGTGTTGGAACGTAATACCTCTTGAACTCATTCTGAAATTAGATCCAAGTGATCGGCGGTGTCAGTTGTGCTGCGCCACCACTCTTCCACATCCACTTGTAGAAGAATCTCAAGTCCGAGTGCGGTGGTGGTGGAGCCTGTGGCTGCGGATGTGGTAGCGCCACAGCTTAGGCAATGTCCAGTAGTGCATCGGTCAAGGTCTGGGGAAGCACAACCTACGGTGGAGCCCCATTCTCAAAGTGGTTCCCATGCCGTTTCTTTCGTTCTCTTCTCAGCGGCATCTTTGCTACGACAAGGAACTTTCAGTTTTGGTCAAGGGCATTTCAGGCAATATATAAAACTTAAGAAAAAATAGGAGAGAATCAAACACGGAAAAAGTAAAACGGAGATAAAAACCAACCATGCTCCCTGTCTGATCATTACTTAGTCTAAATCAAACCTATTCTAAAGTCAAACTTAGTCTCAGATCATAGCTTATGTCTAGAATCAAACTTAGTCTCACGTCACAGCTTGTGTCTAGAATCAAACTTAGTCTAAGATCAAACTTACATCTACGATCGAAACTTAAGTCTATAGTCATCTCTTACGTCTAAGATCATTTCTTAATTCTACATTTTTCAGCAATAGATCTAGAGCCCCGGGCTCTAATACCACCTATAGAGCCCCGTCCCGAACCCTAGGGTCAGATTCGGTATGCCCGTTGTATTCCGCTAAGGGATATACAAGGCGCCTGTAGAATCCCTGTACTTATCAAAATTACAGAGTATTCGATTGCAGAAGCGAAATAAATCAACTCAAAACCCTACATCGGAAGTAAAATCCCCAAAATCGTATATAGTCAACATCAAGTCAAAATTCCCTAAACGACATCGTAAAGTTCGTAAAATGAAATCCCTAAGCTAAGTCCTCAAATGAAATAATAAATAAAATAAAACTTCACTAATTATTGATCGTCAATCTCCAATCAATCTCTCTATGAGTCCCAGTGAGCCCACTCAGAGTCCTCTCTAATCCATATCTAGTTGTACCCTGAATCGTCTGTAAGGAAACAAAACGAACGGTGTAAGCGACAAAAATGTTACTCAGTAGGTACCCTGTCTGCATCGGCCTGTGAGATCATACATATGCTAGGACAGTAGTGAAATACATATAAGTACGGTAATACGAAAATAGACTGTCCACGTTTTCACAAATACGTATAACGATCATAGCTTCTTAAAACAATCAAAACACATAATCATGCGAAACGAACGTGAAATGCAATGCCACATACGTGATGCATGATAAACCTACATTCTCGGAAACATTCACCTTATCGTGCAATGCATGACCTCGAGACCTAACAGAACGGAACGGAACGGAATGGAACAGATCAGGACGGAGATGCGACTTACGTCTCGCATATCCTAACAGAACAAAACAGAACAGAACAGAACATATATGCAATGTCGTGATGCATGAATGCACATAAATCACATATGAAATCCTTGAGTTACCTTCCTTTGTCCTTTTCCTTTTCTTATTCTTTTTCTTTTCTTATTCTTTTTTTCCTTCCTTTTTTTATTTTTCCTTCGCCCTAAGTTTCTTCTAACTCCCTGAGATTCCAAATTCTTCCTGCAATTCCAAATTCTTCCAATGCCCCCAGCGATTCTCCCTCCGTCCCACAACATCCCCTCCTCCCTTCGGCCCCCTTCTCTTCACTTAACCCTCTCATCTGCATCACCCTCTCCCCCGCCTCACCACCCTCAGCCGCACCCTCTTCTCTCCAGCCGCCCACCCCCTAACCCGCCGCACCCCCTCTCAGCCGCCCCCGCCCACTCCTTCAATCCGGCAGCACGTGGACATAGCCCACCACCACCGGCCACGCGTCGCCGCCACCAATAACTCTTCTTCCGATTTTGTTATTCATATCTACATAAAAAAATAAAATCTTTTCCGAGTTGACCATACAAAAATAGCATCATACATATATATACATATACGATTTTGTACACGGATATACAATTCATCACATACACATATACCCTAATAATCAATCATCTATACAATCACAAATACTAATGCACGATCTTGTTTTCATAAAGAAATTAAAGATTATTGTTTTTACATTCAACGGATGTTAAGGGGGCACCTACTTGATGATTAATACGTGTTGGAAGAATTGATCGGGTTGGTGGTGCTCTCCCAAACCGGCGGCTTAAAGTCTTAGAGGCAAGAAAGCGTCGCTTTTCTTGTTCGGTAAATGGCGGCTGATTTGCTTTGTGCGGAGAGGGAGAGAACTCATGTGATTAAATAGAAATTTGATTAGGGTTTAGGAAAAATTTCCTAATCAAATTAGGTTTAGTAATTTAATAAGCCTTAATGACTCTTTTGCCCTTTATTAGAAAAAATAGGATATAACATGACCCAAGAAGGATACGCTTCGTAGCCAAAACTCGCATTTACTAAACTTCGCGAAGAGCTTCTTCTGTCACAGTATTCCCAGAACGGTCCTCAGATATATCTCATGTGTCTTTTCATCAGGCGAGTATATACCAAAATATCATCGATGAATACCGCCACAAACTTATCTAGCTGATCTCTGAACGTGGCATTCATCATATCCATAAATGCTGCAGGGGCATTAGTGAGTCCGAAGGGCATCATCAGAAACTCATAATGTCCATATCTCGTTCGGAAAGCCGTCTTCGCAATATCGGCGGCCTTGATCCTCAATTGACGATATCCTAACCTGAGATCGATCTTTGAGAATACCCTCGCACCCTAAAAGAATACAAAGGTAATCCTCAGTTCACAATAAAGGTAATTCAAGTTCTTTTGAAATAAATCGTACCTTTAGCTGGTCGAAAAGGTCCTCAATTCTCGGAAGAGTATACTTGTTCTTTATGGTAATCTTGTTTAATTCTCGATAGTCGATGCACATATGCATATACTACCGTCCTTCTTTTTCACAAACAGAACAGGTGAACCCCATGGTAAAGCACTAGGTTGGATGAACTTTCGATCTAGTAGCTCTTGTAATTGCTCCTTAAGTTCCTTCAATTTAGCGGGGGGACATACGATAAGGAGCTTTAGATATGGGTTCCGCCCCTGGTACCAGCTTAATCTCAAACTCTATCTCACAGTTGGGCGGTAAACTGGGTAGCTCGTCAGGAAAAACGTCTTGGAACTCCTTCACCACTGGTATCTCGTCGATGGAAGGTACTTTGACACTGGGATCCATGGCATAAACAAGAAAACCTTCTCTACCCTTTCGTCGAGCCTTATAAGCATGTGCCGCTGTTAGATAGATCTTTTGTGGCGCCTTCTTGAACTCAGGGCTTCCTTGGAAAACAAGCTCCTTTCTGGCTGGGTCATTGATAATAACATGTTTCTGACGACAATTGATGTTGGCGCGATAACGAACCAACCAATCCATCCCAAGAATTATATCAAAGTCGCCCATCTGGATGGGTATAACAGTCGCGTTAAAAATCTGACCTTCCATCTCTAATTTGCAAGCTGGGTACTGATGATGTGAAACAAATACTTGGTCTCCGGTGGCTAACACCTAATAAAGAGTCTCTAATTGTTCAGGGCATTTATTAAGATTCTTCACAAATTTCATAGCGACGAATGAATGACTTGTGCCGCTATCAAATAGTACGTTCGCTGGGACTTTGTTTACAAGAATTACACCTAAAGTTCATGGAGCCACACAAGTATAACATATGCAAGTATAATTAACAGATAAGAAGAAAGACAATTGACTTGCGTAAATCTTAAATATACCTGTCAATACTTCGTTTGAACCTTGCACATCTGCAATAGTCATGGAGTGAACTCGGGCATTTTTCCGAGGCTTGTTGGGCGGTGGCGGTGTCGCCTCAGGCTATGGCGCTAACTTCATATCTTGGCAATCTCTGATAACATGGCCCACTTTCCCGCAACTGAAGCAGGCTCCGGTCTTCTTATGACATTCCCCCTGATGGGGCTTGTTGCAGTCTTTGCACATCGGTGTGGCTTGTGAAAGGCGTGCATACTCCTGATCGTCCCTCGGTGGAGGTGGTAGTCTAACTGGTTGTCCAAAAGTGGGTCGCCGGGCAATCTTCACCCATCTGCCTGTACCACTCCAACTGACCTCCTCTCGAGGTCTCTTGTTCCTGTCCTACGCTGCGACTCTCCTGAAGTCGCTCTTAACCCTGTAACATGTATCAAGCATCTCCTCGAAAGTTCTTATGCCCGCATTCACAATTGCGGACTGGATACAAGAGTCTAATCCCTCCTCAAACTTAAGCATCTTCAAGTGGTTATCTGACATAACCGAAGGTACAAACTTTCCCAACGCATGAAATGTCTCAGCATACTCTTTCACTGTCATCTTCCCTTGCTGTAACCTGCTGAATGCCCTCATCTTCTCTAACACTACAGTCTCGGGCACATAGTACTTCCTAAAAGCATCTAGGAACTGAGCTCAGGTGATAGGTGGCTGCATACGAGGAACCATGCCATCCCATCGCTCACTGGCCTTGCCACTAAGCAGTGGTGTGGCCACATCAACACGAATCTCTTCAGGCACCTGAGTCACCCTAAAGCATTTATCAATCTCTGCTAACCAATGCTCTGCATCCTCTGGGTCAGAACTACCTGCAAACATCGAAGCATGTATCTTCTTCATCTCACCATAATAGAATTGAATCTTATGCTGTGGTGGTGGCGGAGGAGGTGGAGCCTGTGGCTGCTGATGCTGCTGGGCCACAGCTTGGGCCATGACCAGTAGTGTATCGGTAGGGGCCTGAGGAAGCACGACCTGCGGTGGAGTCCCGTCATCAGAGTGATTTCCTCTGCCGTTCCCACCATTTTCTCTTCTTGGCAGTATTTTTCTACGACAAGGAAATTTTCAGTTTTGGTCAAGGGCATTTCAGGAAATAAATAAACTTAAGATATAGAAAACAATCAATACAGATAAATAAAACAAAAATAGAACCCAAACGTGCCCCAACCCGATCATCATTTAGTCTAAATCAAACTTTTTTTAAGGTCAAACTTAGTCTCAGATCACAACTTACGTCTAGAATCAAACTTAATCTACGATCAGAACTTAAGTCTATGGTCATCTCTTACGTCTAAGATCGTTTCTTAATCTCTACGTTTTTCGCAGTAGATCTAGTGTCTGGGCTCTGATACCACCTGTAGCGCCCCGTCCCAAACCCTAGGGTGTAGCGCCCCAGCCCGATACCGTTATCGGAACCAGTGCACCCGCCGTAGCCTACTATGAGAACTACGAAGCGTCAAGCAGATCAAGCATACATCCTTCATAGTGTAAGTTAAAACCAGCGGAAACGTCATAAAATCTAAACCTTCGTTGTCAATATTACAACCAGAAAACTGCAGCGGAAATAAAACTATTTGTTCCTCTAGCCGACATAAGTTTTAAAACAACATAATAACAATGAGTTCCAACTCAAACAAAATAGACCAGCATCTATCTATTCCCTTGTCCATCATCCCATTGAGCCCACTCGCCGTCGTCTTCGATAAATATCAACTCATAATCAGGCTCACCTGAAAAGGAGACAGAATGATTGTTCTTAGCGAAAACTTCGCCAGCAAGTAACCCGTCTATACACCCTACGGAATCACACACGTCGAGTCACCAGTGTATAAAACATTGCCCAAAAATAAGGTGCTCGGGTTAACAAATAGCATCTTAATAAGAATTACTCAAAACAGATAAAGCACATATGTGAACACAGCTACGAGAACCAACATGTATTAAAACAACGAATCACATAAGCAAGTCATAGACTAACCACGTTTCTTGCATGTCAAGTCTTATGCTTCGTGTATCATGATGCATGTACTTCTTTAAAATCACACACAACACCCATGCATATGCCTTCTTTCATAAACATGTCATGCATGTCATTTCACAAACATTTCATCACTTTACATATCATATTCTTCGCGTAGCAGAACTTTATACCCTGTGGGTGATCAGTCCACAGCCATCATAACTTTATACCCCGTGCTGAAAGGTCCACGGCCCCATTACATATATCATATATCCGTGCTGAAAGGTCCACGGCCCCATTACATATATCATATATCCGTGCTGAAAGGTCCACGGCCCCATAAAATACTTCATTTTCCGTGCTGATAGGTCCACGGCCCCATAACATACTTTATACCCTGCTGTTGATTCACAGATCACGCTCTTTATACCCTGCTTTCGCAGACGTGACTTTTATACCCTGTGATCAACCAGCAGCCATTTTGTCTTTCGCAAACTTTACCTTTCTTGTTCTTTTGCAAAACATATCTCAAATCAAATGCAAGTGCCCATGTCATGATGCAGGATGCACAGATAGCTTCATATCAACATGTAACACACACACACATACATCTTGTCTATCAAGGATATGGTCTTGCACCTCAAACACTCCCTAAACGTGTTTTACCAAGTCTATTTGTCTCACTTATTCACTAGAATTCAATCTTATGCTTACTTAATCAAACTTACCATCTACACCTCAAATATACCTCAAATACCCTTGCATTTTATGTTCAAAAGAAGTGTATAAAGTTACTACACTTACATAGGGCGCCTAAAGGGTCAAAAATACTTCCAGAATACTTGGAACACCACTTGAAGCGCCTAATGGTACATGAAGCGCCTCTACTAGGCGTTCGAAGTGTTCGGAGATGATTCAGGACACATTGAACACCACATGAAGCGCCTAAAGTGACTTGAAGCGCCTCATGTAGGCGTTCGAAGTGTTCTGACGGTTCTAAATTGCAGTTTTTCTATACGGGAAAGCTCCAGGACACATGGAACGCTACATGAAGCGCCTATAGTGACATGAAGCGCCTCATGTAGGCGTTCGAAGTGTTCTGACGATGCCAAACTGCAGTTTTTCTGCAGTAACTTCCACCCAACTCCTTTCTTCTTCAACCCTTCCATATTCAACTCTTAAAGATCCATCTTAACATCTAAATTCATCATACTTAACATACATCTAATCATGAATTGAAGCTTAGTTGTGCCGAACAACATCCACTCTAACTCTTCAATCATTCACCATCTTCAAAGATTGTCATCAACAACAACCAACACAACAAGTCTACAACAATGTCAACTCTCATCCCTCAATTTCCTGCACATACTCTCAACGTCAAAGTGTAGACAATCAACATAAGAGTAGAGCAAGACAATAAGCAAGTCAAGATATACACTTTATGGGCATGCTTGACAATAACAAAGCACCACACAACTATTTTCAGAGATATGGCCCAAAGCACAAAACTTTACACAATTAGTAACAAGAATTACATATAACAAAGCATTTAAGATAGTCAAGACAAGAATACTAATGTGTGATTCATGTTTTCTCTTTGTAAGATCATAGGGCCTAAGTATAAAAATTTGCATAAAGCGTATAGAAAGATTACTTGCCTTGGAATCTAGTTAATCTTACGGATTTACTGCAGAATTTCGGTAAGGATTGCACCTAGTTTGACCGCAAGTTCTTCCTTCTCTTCTTCTTCCTTCCTCTCTTTCTCTTTTCTCTCTTTCCTCTCTCTTTCCTCTCCCTTTCCTTCTCTTTTCATGCAGCCGATTTTTCCCTCTCCTTTGGTGTTATAACCGTCCCCCTTAATGCCAATGGGGAGTTATACCAAAGTGTGGTGTAACTCCCTTAACTCCTAGTAGGGACCTTTTAAGTAATTACTCTTAGTTTCTTTTAATTCTACTTTTAACCCCTTTCTTTTGTTCTTCTATGTTTTGTGCAACTAAGTCTCATAACTACATAATTAATTAAGTTGCACTTAAGGTTGACCTCTAAGTATTGAAAGTTGCGCTTAAAAGTCACGGGGTGTAACATTCCACCCCCCTTACAAAAAGTTTCGTCCTCGAAACTTACGTACCTTAGTCAAAGAGCTGATGATACTTCTCCCGCATTTGTTCTTCGAGCTCCCAAGTGGCTTCACGTTCCGTGTGATTGCTCCATTGAACCTTTACATAAGGGATCACTCGCTTCCTCAACACTTGATCCTTTCGGTCCACAATTTTCACGGGTACTTCCTCATATGTAACATCGTCCTTGAGTTCCAAAGGTTGAGCTTCAAGTACATGACTTGGATCCGCCACGTACTTTCTTAATTGTGACACGTGGAATACATTGTGAACTTGTGCCAACACCGGGGGTAATGCCAACCTATATGCCAAGGCTCCTACCTTCTCAAGTATTTCATAGGGACCAATGAAACGAGGGCTTAGCTTGCCTTTTACTCCAAACCTCATGACGCCCTTCGTAGGTGATACCTTCAAATAAACTTTATCACCCACATCAAAATCCAATGGTCGTCGTTTGGAATCTGCCCAACTCTTGCTACGGTCCTGAGCCGTCTTGAGTCTTTCCCGAATGACCTTTACCTTCTCTAGCGTTTTCTCTAATAGCTCAGGTCCCGTGATGGTCCTCACGCCCACTTCGTCCCAATAAACCGGGGACCTACATTTCCTTCCATACAAAGCCTCAAAAGGAGCCATATCAATTGCACTGTGGTAACTATTGTTATAAGAAAACTCCATCAGCTTTACCATTCCATCCCAACTCCCTTTGAAATCCAGCACGCAGGCTCTTAGCATATCTTCCAAGGTTTGAATTGTCCCGCTCGGACTGTCCATCAGTTTGGGGATGATATGCCGTACTCAACCTTAATTCTGTACCCATGGCTTCTTGAAATGCTGTCCAAAACTTAGATGTGAACCGTGAGTCTCGGTCGGATACTATACTTACCGGAACACCATGTAAGCTCACTATGTTCTCCATATACACATTCACTAGTTTGTCGAGAGGTGTCTCACTTGAAACGGGTAAGAAATGGGCAGACTTTGTTAAACGATCCACGATCACCCAAATCATGTCACATCCACTCCTTGTCTTTGGTAAACCGGCTACAAAATCCATTGTGACATGTTCCCATTTCCATTCCGGAATTTCCAACGGCATCAACAATCCACCGGGTCTTTGATGTTCCGCCTTAACTTGTTGACACACCAAACACCTCTCTATGAATTCCGCAATATGTCTCTTCATCCCAGACCACCAATAGTAACGTTTGAGATCTCTATACATCTTGGTGCTACCGGGGTGTATTGATAACCTTGAATTATGAGCTTCTTGCAAAACTTCTTTCCTAAGTTCGTCAACATCCGGAACGCATAATCTCTCCCTGAACCATAAGCTCCCATCCTCCTTAGTTCGAAATCCTTCAACTTGACTATGTTTCACCCTTTCCATTATCTCACTTAAAGCCTTATCTCTCTTCTGTGCCTCCTTTATCCGATCAATCAAACTCGGGGTGATAGTCAAGGCTGTCAAAACATTCACCGTGGATTCAATCAAATCTAAACCAAACTCCTCCATCTCTCTTTCCAACGGTGATTGTCGTGCATGGCTGGACTTCCTGCTTAAGGCGTCGGCTACCTTGTTAGCCTTTCCCGGGTGATAATGAATAGTTAGGTCATAGTCTTTTAGCAATTCCAACCATCTCCGCTGCCTCATATTCAATTCCTTCTGTGAGAATAAATACTTTAGACTCTTATGGTCCGTGAATACCGCGCACTTCTCCCCATACAAATAATGCCGCCAGATCTTCAAGGCGAACACAACCGCGGCAAGTTCAAGATCATGTGTGGGATAGTTTTGTTCATAAGGCTTTAGCTGTCTTGAGGCATACGCGATGACTCGTTCGTTTTGCATTAAAACACAACCTACAAACAAAGTGTTAGTCTAAACTTAATGGGTATACAAGATCATAACCTTATACTATAATTTACGTACCTAACCCATTCTTTGACGCATCACTATAAATCACAAATCCATCCGTTCCAGAGGGTTGAGCTAATACTGGAGCTGTCGTTAATCTCTTTTTAAGCTCCGTGAAACTCTGCTCGCATTCCGCCGTCCACTCAAACTTGGACTTCTTTTGAGTAAGGCGACTGAGAGGTACGGCAATTCTCGAGAATCCCTCCACAAATTTTCGGTAATAACCGGCTAGACCCAAGAAACTTCGCACTTCGGTGACATTGGTAGGTCTAGGCCATTCAGTTATGGCTTCCACCTTCTTCGGGTCGACAGCAATCCCCTCTTCTGATATCACATGACCCAAGAAAGCCACACTTCTTAACCAAAAGTCACACTTGCTAAACTTTGCATAAAGTTGTTTCTGCCTCAGAATGCCTAGTACGGTTCTCAAATGCTCAGTGTGAGTTTGCTCGTCAGGAGAGTACACAAGAATATCATCTATGAATACCACTACAAACTTATCCAACTGTTCTCGAAAGACGGTATTCATAAGATCCATAAAAGCCGCAGGGGCATTTGTCAATCCAAATGGCATCACTAAAAATTCATAGTGGCCATACCTTGTGCGGAAAGCTGTCTTTGCAATGTCCTCGGCCTTCACTCGCAACTGATGATATCCTGAACGGAGATCGATTTTCGAGAAAATCTTGGCACCTTTGAGCTGATCAAATAAATCTTCGATTCGCGGAAGGGGATACTTATTCTTGATGGTAACTTTATTCAACTCTCTATAATCGATACACAGCCTCATGCTCCCATCTTTCTTCTTTACAAACAACACAGGTGCTCCCCAAGGCGACACACTAGGTCGGATAAACTTCTTGTCCAATAACTCTTGCAATTGTTCCTTCAACTCTCTCAATTCCGCCGGAGCCATTCTATAAGGAGCTTTAGAAATAGGTTCAGTACCGGGGATCAAGTTAATCTCAAACTCAACTTCTCTCGGAGGTGGCACTCCTGGTAAATCTTCCGGAAACACATCAAGGAATTCATTGACCACTGGAATTTGCTCAATAGACGGTACCTCCTGAGTAACATCCATGGCATACACTAGAAATCCCTCAGCACCTTTCCTTAATGCCTTGCGCGCTTGTGCAACCGACACGTACACCTTTTTGGGTACCTTCTTTCGTTCCGCATCTCCTTGAAATATTACCTCCTCCATCTTAGCATTCTTGATTGTCACTTGTTTCAACCGACAATCAATATTAGCGTGATTCTTGGCTAACCAGTCCATTCCTAATATGACGTCAAAGTCATACATCTGAATAGGGATCAGTGTGGCAGGGAATGTTTGTCCTTCAAACTCCAATTCACAATCCCGGTACCGATGATACGAAACCATAATTTGATCTCCGGCCGCTTGAACACGATACGGAGTTTCTAACCACTCAGGCAGACTACTCAGGTGTTTAGTGAATCTCTTTGCTACGAAGGAGTGGCTTGCGCCGCTATCAAAGAGCACGTTGGCAGGTACCTTATTTACTAAAATCGCACCTAAAGCCATATCAAGTTATACACGGAAAATTAAGCACATAAATACTTAATTCATTAAAGATTTAAACTTAGTTTAAATGGTACCTGCTACTACGTCAGTAGCCTCCTGCACATCCGTATCCGTCATGAGATGTACACGGGCATTTGCTCTAGGCTTCGCTCTCGGCTGCTGAGCCGCCTCTTCAGGATTATTTTTCTTCATCTCCGGGCAGTCCCTAATCATGTGACCCACTTGACCGCATCGGAAACATGCTCCAGCCACTTTCCTACACTCTCCAACGTGATTCCTATTGCAATGTGGACAAACTCCTACCGCCTGCTGAGCTACTTGATTCTGGGGTGGCAGTCTCTGAAAATTTCCAACTGGGCCTCTCTTCGGAATCTTGACCCAACGTCCGGGTCTTCCACCAACTCTCACATCCTCCCTTGGCCTCTTGCCTCTATCAGCCCCTCCTATGCTAGCTGCTCTTGCCGCCACTCGGCGAAAATCACTCTCAACACGGTAACACGCATCTAGCATATCCTCATAAGTTTTCATCCCCGCATTCACTATCGCCGATTGTATCCTCGAGTCCAAGCCCCTCTCAAACTTCGTCATCTTAAGACGATTATCAGACATAATCGCAGGGGCAAACTTACCCAGGGTATGAAAACGATCTGCATACTCCGACACTGTCATCCTTCCTTGCTCCAGTCTGTCAAACGCCCTTATCTTGTCCAAGATCGCCGTCTCCGGTACGTAGTATTTCAGGAAAACATCACAAAACTGTGTCCATGAGATTGGTGGGGTCATTCTCAACACCATTCCTTCCCACCATTCGCCAGCCTTGCCACTTAAAAGGGGTGTGGCCACCTCAACTTTTATCTCATTCGGAACTTGCACCAGCCGAAAACATTTCTCAACCTCAGCCAACCAATGCTGAGCCTCTTCAGGATCCGTACATCCACCGAACTCCGGCACCCTCATCTTCCTCATCTCCCCATAAAAGAACCTGATGTTATGCTGCGGCGGTGGTGGAGGCGGAGGCTGATGCTGCTGCACATACCCTTGTGCAATGACCGTCAGCGCATCAGTGAGTACTTGGGGTAAAACCACTTGTGGTGGTTGGTTCTCCTGTCCATTGCCAGAGTTGCCTGTGTTATCTCTCCTGGGAGGCATTTTTCTCTGAAAAGGTCAACATTACATTGGCATTTATTAAATACAAGGATTACTAAAAGCTTGAACGCGTGCTAATAGGTAAGGTGTGTAGTACAACTATTAATACAAAGTTAGGTAACAAGACGCGCTCGCACACACCCAACCCATATCATACTTAACCACTAAAGAGATCAGTACTTATAACTAAGGATCAACCTTAAAGGAGAATCATAGCTTAAGTGTCTAAAAATCATGAACCTAAGTTTCCGAGATAGATCTAAAGCCTAGGCTCTGATACCACCTGTAGCGCCCCAGCCCGATACCGTTATCGGAACCAGTGCACCCGCCGTAGCCTACTATGAGAACTACGAAGCGTCAAGCAGATCAAGCATACATCCTTCATAGTGTAAGTTAAAACCAGCGGAAACGTCATAAAATCTAAACCTTCGTTGTCAATATTACAACCAGAAAACTGCAAGCGGAAATAAAACTATTTGTTCCTCTAGCCGACATAAGTTTTAAAACAACATAATAACAATGAGTTCCAACTCAAACAAAATAGACCAGCATCTATCTATTCCCTTGTCCATCATCCCATTGAGCCCACTCGCCGTCGTCTTCGATAAATATCAACTCATAATCAGGCTCACCTGAAAAGGAGACAGAATGATTGTTCTTAGCGAAAACTTCGCCAGCAAGTAACCCGTCTATACACCCTACGGAATCACACACGTCGAGTCACCAGTGTATAAAACATTGCCCAAAAATAAGGTGCTCGGGTTAACAAATAGCATCTTAATAAGAATTACTCAAAACAGATAAAGCACATATGTGAACACAGCTACGAGAACCAACATGTATTAAAACAACGAATCACATAAGCAAGTCATAGACTAACCACGTTTCTTGCATGTCAAGTCTTATGCTTCGTGTATCATGATGCATGTACTTCTTTAAAATCACACACAACACCCATGCATATGCCTTCTTTCATAAACATGTCATGCATGTCATTTCACAAACATTTCATCACTTTACATATCATATTCTTCGCGTAGCAGAACTTTATACCCTGTGGGTGATCAGTCCACAGCCATCATAACTTTATACCCCCGTGCTGAAAGGTCCACGGCCCCATTACATATATCATATATCCGTGCTGAAAGGTCCACGGCCCCATTACATATATCATATATCCGTGCTGAAAGGTCCACGGCCCCATAAAATACTTCATTTTCCGTGCTGATAGGTCCACGGCCCCATAACATACTTTATACCCTGCTGTTGATTCACAGATCACGCTCTTTATACCCTGCTTTCGCAGACGTGACTTTTATACCCTGTGATCAACCAGCAGCCATTTTGTCTTTCGCAAACTTTACCTTTCTTGTTCTTTTGCAAAACATATCTCAAATCAAATGCAAGTGCCCATGTCATGATGCAGGATGCACAGATAGCTTCATATCAACATGTAACACACACACACATACATCTTGTCTATCAAGGATATGGTCTTGCACCTCAAACACTCCCTAAACGTGTTTTACCAAGTCTATTTGTCTCACTTATTCACTAGAATTCAATCTTATGCTTACTTAATCAAACTTACCATCTACACCTCAAATATACCTCAAATACCCTTGCATTTTATGTTCAAAAGAAGTGTATAAAGTTACTACACTTACATAGGGCGCCTAAAGGGTCAAAAATACTTCCAGAATACTTGGAACAACCACTTGAAGCGCCTAATGGTACATGAAGCGCCTCTACTAGGCGTTCGAAGTGTTCGGAGATGATTCAGGACACATTGAACACCACATGAAGCGCCTAAAGTGACTTGAAGCGCCTCATGTAGGCGTTCGAAGTGTTCTGACGGTTCTAAATTGCAGTTTTTCTATACGGGAAAGCTCCAGGACACATGGAACGCTACATGAAGAGCCTATAGTGACATGAAGCGCCTCATGTAGGCGTTCGAAGTGTTCTGACGATGCCAAACTACAGTTTTTCTGCAGTAACTTCCACCCAACTCCTTTCTTCTTCAACCCTTCCATATTCAACTCTTAAAGATCCATCTTAACATCTAAATTCATCATACTTAACATACATCTAATCATGAATTGAAGCTTAGTTGTGCCGAACAACATCCACTCTAACTCTTCAATCATTCACCATCTTCAAAGATTGTCATCAACAACAACCAACACAACAAGTCTACAACAATGTCAACTCTCATCCCTCAATTTCCTGCACATACTCTCAACGTCAAAGTGTAGACAATCAACATAAGAGTAGAGCAAGACAATAAGCAAGTCAAGATATACACTTTATGGGCATGCTTGACAATAACAAAGCACCACACAACTATTTTCAGAGATATGGCCCAAAGCACAAAACTTTACACAATTAGTAACAAGAATTACATATAACAAAGCATTTAAGATAGTCAAGACAAGAATACTAATGTGTGATTCATGTTTTCTCTTTGTAAGATCATAGGGCCTAAGTATAAAAATTTGCATAAAGCGTATAGAAAGATTACTTGCCTTGGAATCTAGTTAATCTTACGGATTTACTGCAGAATTTCGGTAAGGATTGCACCTAGTTTGACCGCAAGTTCTTCCTTCTCTTCTTCTTCTTCCTTCCTCTCTTTCTCTTTTCTCTCTTTTCCTCTCCCTTTCCTTCTCTTTTCATGCAGCCGATTTTTCCCTCTCCTTTGGTGTTATAACCGTCCCCCTTAATGCCAATGGGGAGTTATACCAAAGTGTGGTGTAACTCCCTTAACTCCTAGTAGGGACCTTTTAAGTAATTACTCTTAGTTTCTTTTAATTCTACTTTTAACCCCTTTCTTTTGTTCTTCTATGTTTTGTGCAACTAAGTCTCATAACTACATAATTAATTAAGTTGCACTTAAGGTTGACCTCTAAGTATTGAAAGTTGCGCTTAAAAGTCACGGGGTGTAACATAGGGTCAAAACGGGTACGCCCGTTGTATTCCGCTAAGGGATATACAAGGCGTCTGTATGAATCCCTGCACTTATCAAAACGACACAGTATTCGATCGCGGAAGCAAATTAAATCAACTGAAACCTAAATCAAAAGTAAAACCCATAAACCGTAAATAGTCAACATCAAGTCAAAATCCCCTAAAACGACATCATAAAGTGCGTAAAATGAAATCCTTAAGCTAAGTCCTCAAATGAAATAATAAATGAAATAAAACTCCTCTAATTCTTGGTCATCAATCTCCCATCAGCCTCTATGAATCCCAGTGAGCCTACTCAGAGTCTTCTCCAACCCATATATAATCATACCCTGATTCGTCTGCAAGAAAACATAACAAATGGCGTGAGCGACAAAAACGTTGCATAGTAGGCCCTGTCTGCTCGGCCCTGTGAGATCATACATGCTAGGACAGTAGTGAAATACATATAAGTAAGGTAATACGAAAATAGATTATCCACGTTTTCACAAATACGTATAACGGTCATAACTTCTTAAAACAATCAAAACACATAATCATGCGACATACGCGTGAAATGCAATGTCACATACATGATGCATGATAAGCCTACATTCTTGGAAACATACATACTATCGTGCAATGCATAACCTCATGACCTAGCAGAATCAAACGGAACAGAACGGAGATGCGACTTACGTCTCACATATCCTAACAGAACAGAACAGAACAGAACAGATATGCGACTTAGGTCTCGCATACCCTAATGCAATGTCGTGATGCATGAATGCATAAAAATCACATACGAAATCCTTTTTTCCTTTTTCCTTTTTCTTTTTTCCTTTTCTTTTTCTTTTCCTCTTTCTTTTTCCTTTTACTTTCCTCATTTCTGTCGTCCTGCTCCCTGCGATTTCCACTTTCTACCCGTCACTTTTCCACCCTCCCCCCTCTCCCCCTCACCCCCACACAAGCCCTCCACTCCCTCAGATTCTGTCGATTCTTTCCCCCCTTCCATGCGAAACCCTTCTCAGTTTCTGTCTCCCAACTTTTCCACCCCCTCACCCGCTCCCCTCCCCCCTCACCCCCACACAAGCCCCCACTCCCTCAGCCCCCCTCCAGACCGCACCCCCTCCCTCAGCCCCCTCAGTCCACCCCACTCCTTAACCCCCCCTCCCCCCAACCGAACTCCCCTCAGCCCACCACCGTCAGCCGCCCCCTAGCCCCGCTCCCTCAACGGCCACCAGCACGGCAGCACGTGGCCATAGCTCACCACCACCGGCCACGTGCTGCCATCACCGTCACCTCCAAACCAATTCCGTTACACATATGCATCAAAAAGTATCACCTTTTCATACTATTCATATGAAAATAATACCATACATATATACGGATATACAATTAATCACATACACATATAATCAAATAAACAGTCATCTATACAATTACAATTACTTATGCACGATCTCGATTTCGTGTAGAAATTACAGATTATCGTTTATACATTCAACGAATGTTAAGGGGACACCTACTTAGTAATTGATACGCATTTGAAAGGCTTGATTGAGGTGGTGGTGCTCCTTCCTCTCTCTTAAAACCGGCGGCCTTGGTGTCTTTGAGACAAGAATCGTTTCTTTTTTTCTCTCTCGGGAAAGCGGCCGTATGTTTTTGTGAGGGGAGGAGAGGAGTATTCACGTGATAAAATAGAAATTTGATTAGGGTTTAGAGAAAATTTCCTAATCAAATTAGGTTTGCCAATTAATTAAGCCTAATTTTCCTTTTTACCCTTATTTAAAAAAAGGAATATAATAGGTTGCCGGTTGGTTCACCCTTGGACAATCAATCTTGTATCCTTTACTTTGAAAGAAAAAGCTAATCATATACAGATTACTAATCCTTGAAATTTAAACACCTTAGAGAATGAATACTTTTCATCAGATGGAATTTGCTTCATGAGTTATTTATCACCATGGAGATTTGTACCCTCATTAGTTATTGCCATAGGTCCTGTAATTCTTAGCTGTATAATAAGGAAGACCTTGCTGATAGTTTATGGGTAGTGAATTCTATATTAGCCAGTGTGACGCCGCTATAGACTACGTAGCTTTTAGCATGAGTGCTGTTTCTCAAACTCTGCCAACTTTTCTGTTGCTTTTAAACCCAGAATACAGGATCTGAATAAATAAACATCAACACTGATCTGTTTAGGAAACTGGGAAAGCTCTAAATGAAAGTTTGCTTCATATTAAACTTCACAGTATAGAAATATACAGCAGAATATACTGTCTATGTATGCGCACAAATATATATATATGCATATATATAATACTAACACATGTTTACTCAAGTATAGGATACAAATACACTAGGCTATACTATTAGTTAAGTAGTAATAGATAAAATAACCTATTCCATCAATCAACTAGAATATAGCCGTTGGAGCCTGTTGGAGCCAACAAGCCGCTGGACAGGACTCATAGCTGTTGAGGCTGCTGTGTGTTACTCCTATATAAGGAGAAACACATATAAATACATTACTAACTTGGAGATTAATAAAATACTCAAGTTTCTGTATGGTATCAGAGCTCTCTTGAAACTACTCCATTCTGTGTTAGTAAAAAAATGTCTGGAATGACATCAATTGGGTCTAATGTCTATTTCACCTCATTCGAAGGTGCCAGTGATGATTACAAATCATAAGCTCATTGGAATAATTATCTATCATGGAGTAGAGCTGTTGAAATATTTGTCACAGGAAGGGTTAAAGATGACTATCTCTATGTAGATATAGTAATGGCTATATCAGAGAGCCAAAGTTTAGGGCGTGAAAAACAGAAAACTCCATTGTTATGTCATGGTTAATAATGTTAATGATCCCAGAAATCAGAGATAATTTTATGCTATACTCTACTATTACTGACATATGGAAGGCAGCTAGAGAAATATACTCTAAAAAAGATGATATGTTGGAGCTCTATGAGCTAGAAGCTTAGCTTCAAGAAATTAGACTAGGAGACTTGCCTGTAAGCAAGTACTATTCCCAGCTGGCCAAACTCTGGCAGCAGATTGACATTTTTTAGGCTCATTCTTGGTCTGGCCAGGCAGATGACCAATTTTTCGAACATGTCATAGACACCAAAAGAGTATTTAAACTCTTAACTGGGTTACACAAGGACTTTGATGCAGTTAGAGGCAGAATACTAATCACCAAACTAGTACCAAGTCTAACCATTGCTTTCTCATAAATTAGACATGAGAAAAACAGACTAAAAATCATGTCGGGATCTCTCCCCACTTTAGTTACTGAAGGATCAGTCCTCATTGCTAGAAAGGGAGGTCCTGACTTTCAACACTCACACATTGCTGCTCATATGATCAAGAGACCAATGAGTGAAAAACCATATTGCAAACATTGCAAGAAAATTGTTCATACAATTGATACGTGTTGGACACTTTATCCAGAAAATGTTACCACACGAACCAACTGAAAAACCATTCAACAACTCCTGGAGAAATAATAGGACACAACAACCTATGACCAACTCAGTAAAAGATGTTACCAGTTGTCAGACAGGAGGGAACACACCTGCACTAACCAAAGATCAAGTAGATGCATTACTCCACCTCTTAAATCAACAGAAGGGAAGCACTTCTACAACGATGCAAGCCACAATGGGTTATACCGATAATAAGCAAAAATGTAAGTTTACTACTTGGATTGTAGATTTAGAGAGCATCTGATCACATGACTAAAAATCAAAATATACTTCTTGAGCATGAAAATTTTCCTACTTACAAATCTGTAAAGATAGCAAATGAGGTTAACTTACATGTAGTAGGAAAAGAGTCTATTATACCTACAGAATGTTATGTACATACCACATATTGGCTTTAGCCTAATCTCAGTAGGAAAACTAACTAGAGATAGCCACTATACTGCTTACTTCTCACCCTCTGAGTGTTATTTTCAGGGGATTTCTATAGGGGAGAATATTGGCTGTTCTAGGAATCCAAATGGACTCTTTATTTTGCAAGATGAGGCACCCAAATTAAGAGAAAATATACTCAACTATTATGCTTTTACCAATCTAGAAGTAGATATTAAACAGATTTTGATCTGGCAGAAGAGAGTAGGACATCCTAATTTTTTGTGTTTAAAATGGCTTATGCTTGATTTATATATAAAGTTAGATTTGAAAATTCTTCATTATGAAGTATATTAGTTTGCAAAACAAACAGAGACTACTTATCCCTCTAAAAACTATACACCTACACAACCAATTATCTGATACACTACGATATTTGGAGACCATCCAGAGTAGCTAACATTAATAGTGTTAGATGGTGTATAACATTTGTGGATGACCACACAAGAATTACCTGGGCGTATCTGATGAAACATAAATCATAGGCAGGATAGGTTTGAAAAGACTTTATAACTTTAGTTAAAACACAATCTGGTGTGACAATTAAAACGTTGAGATCAAACAATGGGTATGAATACCTAGACAAGACTGTAAAAGAGTTTATGGAGATTAATTGTATACATTAGCCGACTGCATGTGCTTACGGTCCACATAAAAATGGCATAGCAGAAAGGAAAAAATCAGACATCTACTAGAAGTTACTATGACTATCATGTTTTCAATGAATGTTCCAAATTTTTATTGAGGAGAAGCTGTACTTACATGGGTGTATCTGATGAAACATAAATCACAGGCACGAAATATTTGAAATGACTTTATAACTCTAGTTAAAACACAATCTGGTGTGACAATTAAAACGTTGAGATCAAACAATTGGTTCGAATACATAGACAATACTGTAAAAGAGTTTATGGAGATTAATTGTATACATCATCAGACTGCATGTGCTTACACTCCACAACAAAATGGTATAACAGAAAGGAAAAATCAGACATCTACTAGAAGTAACCAGGACTATTACGTTTTCAATGAATGTACCGATGTTTTATTGGGGATAAGCTGTACTTATAGCTTGGTTAATAGAATGCCTTCTAGGGTATTTTTATTTAAGACTCCTAACATACTTGTTTAATAGAATGCCTTCTACAGTCTTGTTATTTAAGACTCCTAAACAAGTCTAGTAAGTTATTATCCTCATGCTCATCTAGTTTCAACTCTCCCATTTAAACTGTTTGGAAGTACTGTTGATCTATTTGTTCAGCCACACCTACGAGGAAAACTTGATTATAGGTCTACCAAGTGTATATTTCTAGGGTATTCAAGCACACAGAAAGGATACAAGTGCTACTGTCCTCTTACCAGAAAACTCCTGGATGTAAAAATTGATAAAGATCATGCTTACTATCCCAAAAACTTAGGAGCTGAGAATAATGAATCAGAACAAAATAGTTGTTGGGGTATTATTGATACATTACCTAGAATTGGGAGTGATACTGGAATGACAGAACAAGGAATAGAAGACAATGTAGATAAAGAATGTTTTAAAAACTCAAAAACAAAGAGCATATTGAGGCTAGAGCAGATCTACCAATAACTCAAGTATACACTCGAATGAGAGCTAATAATGAGAACATTAAACCTACCAGAGAAGAGGAATCGAATAGAAATCTTGAAACAAGAAATGATAATAGGCCTACTGGTCTTAGAAAGGGGGTTAGATAGTGTACCAAGCATCCTCTATGTAATTTTATCTCTTACCAGAATCTTAATCTAGACTTCAAAAGTTTCACTAGTTCACTAGGTAGCATATTTATACCTAGAGACATTAATAAGACACTAAGCACCTCAAAATGGAGATAGGCTGTTTATGAAGAAATGGAACCGTTAACCAAGAATAACACCTGAGAATTATGGCCATGGACTAAGGATATCAAGCAAGTAGGTTGTAAATGGGATTTTTCAGTCAATTACAACCCCAATGACACAGTAAACAGATATAAGACTAGATTAGTGGCAAAAGGATTTACGCAAACACATGAAATAGATTATTTGGAGACATTTGCTCCGGTAGATAAATTGAATACTATAAGAATCATATTTACAATAGCTGTTAACCTAGACTAGAACTTGTTTCAACTAGATGCTAAAAGTGCATTTCTAAATGCGAACTTACCACAAAATGTATACATGAATATCCCTCCTGGCTTCAGTACTGACAGTAGTACGAATCATGCATGCAAACTAAAAAGGTCATTATATGAACTAAATAATCACCCAAAGAATGGTTTAGAAGGTTTGCTAAAGCAGTTCTAGCTTTTGGCTTTATACAAACTCACAGTGACCACACCTTATACATAAAAGGTTGTGGTACATGACATATTACTGTGTTTATAGTATATATAGATGGCATAATACTTACAGGAAATGATATCTTAGGAATAGAAACAATAAAGAAACAGTTATCCATGGAGTTTGAGCTTTAAGATTTAGGACAACTTAAATACTTCCTTGGTATGGAAGTAGGAAGAAACAAACAGAACATGAGTATTGCTCAAAGAAAATATATATTGGATATACTAAAAGAGACAGGTATGTCGTGATGTAAACCAGCTATTACACCCATCAAACTAGGTCATAAACCTAGGGATCAGTGAGACAATACAGCTATAGGCAGACTCAACTATAAAAAACTGGTTGGAAGGTTAATCTACTTATCACATACAAGACTTGACATTTGTTATGCAGTAAGCTTTGTGAGTCAGTTTATGCAGAACCCTAGTATGAACATCTTAAGGGTGCATTGAGAATTCTCTGGCACTTGAAAGCCAATCCAAGACAAGTCCTACATTTTAGGAAGAGTGAAGATAGAAGTCTTCAGATGTATATAGACGCAGATTGGGCTGATATGAGATCAACAACTAGATATGGAGCTTTTCTGTAGGAAAATCTTATTTCTTGGAGAAATAAGAAGCAGTCAGTGGTATCCAGGAGTAGTGCAGAAGCGGAATTTAGAGCATTTTCATTGGGATTATATGAAGGTTTATGGATTCAGAGTAATGAAGGAATGAGGATAGACTATCACCTTACATGTTCAGATAATCTGTGACAACATATCAGCTATAAACATGGCAGAAAATCCAGTTCAACATGACAAATCCAAACATGTAGAGATTGACAGACACTTTATACGTGAAACGATTGAAGATCAAGTCATTACTATCAAACATATTTCAACCGGAGATCAAGTGACTGATATCTTCACCAAACCAGTGTCAATCAAGATATTCCAAAATCTTATAGTCAAGCTTAGCGTAATAAATATATACGCCAAGCTTGAGGAGTGTAGAAATATACATTAGAAAACAGTGTCATTGTATACGCGCAAATGTATATACATATATAGAATACTAATACATGTATAGTCAAGTATAGGACACAAATACACTAAGATGTACTATTAGTTTAGTAGTAATAGATAAAATAAACTATTCCATCAATCAACTAGAATATAGTCGTTGGAGCCCGTCGGAGCCAACTAGCCGTTGGACAGGACTCACAACCGTTGAGACAGCAACACATGTAAATACATTACTAACTTTGAGATTAATAAAATACTCAAGTTTCTACACAGAATCTTGATTTGTTTGAAATGATTTTTTATTTGTTGTGGGTCTTGGAAGGCCTGAATTTTTTTATTCTTTTTGCATGCCTGTTCAGTTGATTATTTTTTCATTCTCTTAAAATTGTTTTCAGCGTTCTTTTTAAAGAAAACCTGATTTCTTTTCTAGACTTTCTTTGTTTGGCGTTTAACAACATTTATCTCTTCCCACTCTAAGATCGTCTTGGGGGACTCGTTTTCTGAGTGTCTCTGCATTAGACATAGGCAAAAGAAGAAAAAAGAACAAAAGAATAAATGGAGAGTAAATATGGGTGGTTTATGATGTGCTTCTTGTCTGACTTTTCCTGAGGTATTTGGTATTAAATATGTTTATTAAGATAACATATCGGTGCTGGCTACTGCTGATTACTGTTGGAGTATGCTTTTCGGAAAATCGTAGTGCATCAGGCGCATAGATGAACCCATTTAGAGCTTGCAAATGTTCTTTAGGATAAAACCAAATTTATGGGAGTGTGTTGGTGGAACATGGAACCATGCAATTTTCCTTCTCTCGTGTGGAGCAATCTTGCTAATTTAACTTTGTTAATAAATATGTCCAAATTGCTAAATAATTTACAGGCTTTTTGGTGACAGGTGGCATGCGTCTTGATGTTTAATCTCCAGCGCGATGATTTCCCAGTGGACACTCATGTGAGTACATCGTTCTCGGGATCTTCTCTCGCAATTACAGCTCCTTAACATCTCGTGTATATGTTCAGGTACTACAGATTGCGAAGACCATTGGCTGGCTACCCTTGATGGCTAACCTGAAAAAGGCATGTCTTCATTTGAATTCCCATATCCCGAATCACCTGAAGTTTGAATTGAACTGTCTTTTGTTCTCTCACGGTAAGGTCTGTCGACAATGCTCAAAAGTAGCAGACTATAAGCCGAAAAAGGAATCTTGTGAAAATCCTTGCCCATTGCTGAATACTGCAACAAGCCTATAAACTACACATGAGAAAAATGAAGACAAGCGATGGTGCTTTCGTCACTTAATATGGAGAACTGAAAGAACTCCTTTGGTTTTGTCCCTGTCCGTTAATTGGTGTGAAGCTGCAGCAGCAACAGATTGATAACCAAGTTTTGAATTCGATGATTGCCAAGGAAGATGCCTGTTATACGAAAGGACATGGATCACTAATTATGCCGCCTGAGAAAATCCAACTCCTTGATGTATGAGAAGTTGCAAGTGATGACAGACCAGAATGCCCTCTCTGTTTGCACAAAGCTTCAAGGATCATGCTCGCAGTACCCATCTGATCCAGATGGCGATAAGTGTTTCCCTTTTTTGATTAAAATGTAAATTGTATTAACCAAGAACCAAGCATCACAAAAGGGGATGCATCCCATACAATCCAAACAAATGTCCACTAACTAGATGATAACCACTAATCTAGAGAAACTAGCTAGCATTCTCAGAGAAAAGAGAATTCAAGACCCTAAACAAATGAGTTTTGATTCTATATAACACATCCTCGGCCACCATAATGGAGCCATCAAAAAGAAGTTTGTTTCTACATTACCAAATGCTCTAAACAGCAGCAGCAACACACATTTTAATTGCCTTAACCTTGATAGACTTCCTTTTTAACCTCCATTTAGCCCAAGCCAAGAATCTAGGAAGACAGTGAAGAGAGCTGGGAAGCTTGAGAAAGAGTAGTATCTTACTCCAAATTGGGCGAACCACCTGGCATTGGAAGAGTAAATGCTTCACAGATTCTGCTTCATGACAAAAGAGACAACATTTATCCATGATAAATGGCAAATTGTCCTTGGTACCCAATTTCCTTTGTACTGCATGCCACAAAATAAATGCGTGTTTGGGAGTAATTGCAGCATCCCAAACCAGAGAATGCCAAGGAACAATGGGCACAGAAATTCTGAAAGTTCCATATGCAGCCTTAGGACTCAATTGCTGCGAGATTACCCAGCTGTTCATCAGATATTGAGCCTGAACAATCCCTCCTTGCTTGTAGGGGTGTAAACGAACCGAACCGAGCCGAATACTCCTTGTTTGAATTCGGGTTCGTTAAGGTTATCGAACTATTCGGTTCGGCTCGTTTTGAATTTCGAGCCTAAAAGCTTGTTCGAATTCGTATTCGTTAACCAATAAAATATTCGTGTTCGGTTCGTTAGAGTTCGAGTTCGTTAGAGGTCGAGTTTGATATCGAGTTCGTTAGAGGTCGAGTTCGATATCGAGTTCGTTAGAGGTCGAGTTCGAGATCGAGTTCGTTAGCTTTTGAGTTCGTGTTCGAGTTCGATAAACACAATTACCAAAGGTTAACCAGAAATTTCCCTATAATCCCAAAAGCTGAGAAATTTCCCTATAAACACAATTACCAGAAATTTCCCTGAAATGCAAACGGAGAAATCTGCAAATGACTGAGCATCACTGATTCACTATATCCAGTGGATGGACAGACAGAGCCTTCACAAATCACAAGTCCTATATATCAAGGCTAAGAAAACCGAACTTTCACAAAAGGAACTAACCATATCCAAACATAACTGAAGTCGCACGACATTCTTAAGCAAGGTCTAGCTATTGCTGTCAATTCTCCAAACAAGTCCACCATCATCTTTGCTCTTGCTCCAACTATGTGAATTCAGGCAATAAACACAGATACGCCACCATCATAAACACAGATACGCCACCATCAACTTCAACCAACCAAAACTCACACACAGCAAATGAATCCAAAAATCGCCTAGTGCAAGATACTTAGCTCAGTTGACGAAATCATGTTCTAAAAGGCATAACGTTCAAATGCACAAGCAGATCTAAATGAAGCGGAGGAAAGTGGAAGTACACTGAGACCATCACGTTCCTATCTTCATGCAACTCTCGTTCTCATCTCCGTTCATCCTCGCAAACACCAACGTCTCAGCCTGACAAATCAAACTAAATTGACTGTAACCAACAGTCACCTGTAAAACGCACCGAGCAATAAAATTAAGAATCTTAAAAATGTTGAAGTGCATGAAAAATATATAGCAAAAGTACATGAAAAAACTATATCAAAAGAAACTCACATATTCCTCCATCTTTCTTTGTCTTCTCCTAGTCCTAGCACATTTAGCCTCAATCTTTAAGATGAATGTCTTGGAATAATTTCTCTTCCTCCTATGCATAGAAAACAAGAATTGTCATAATTAAAATATACATTATAAATTTATAACGTATAAGAAGAAAAAAAAAACATATAAACAAAAGCATAGTTTAGCAAAGGTTTACCTGAATATTTTTTTTCAAACCATAAATATCACGGATCCAATCGCCGGTACACATTAACATCTCCACGGTGTCAACCGATAAAGATGCACGATAATCATCTATTACCCTTCCACCGGCGCTAAACGTTGACTCAGAAGCAACGGTACTGATTGGAGTGGACAAAATATCACATGCAAGCTTTGATAAAATATTAAACCTCACACTAGACATTTTCCACCATCCCAAAACATCCAGCTTTGCATAGCATGTACCTGTAAGCCTCTTTTCCCCTAAATAGGTTTCCAATTCTGAAGCTATATGCTGTGTTGTATCAACTTGACTCATCAGCATATCAATTTCTTGAAATCCTTCCCACATGTCATCACTTTTCCCTCCACTAGAAGAAGCAACTTCCAAACCTCCTTCAGGTACTAGCGATCGCTCAGCATGTGAATCATATTCAAAAGCATATTCGTCATACAAATCATGCATAATCTTCACAATCTCATCCACATGCATTTGAGCATTATATTCTCCATACATAACAACAAACGCATGTCTGATTAGATCCATCTTCAACCTCGGATCCAAAATAGCAGCTAAAGAAAGCAACACATTACACTCACCCCAGTATTTGTCAAACTTTCTTGACATGCTTTCAGCCATGCACCTAATACTATCTGAAGAATGGTTCTTTTTATCATTCAACAATGTTTTTATTCGCCGCAATTCAACAAGAAAAAGGTTGGCAGTTGGATATTTCGAACCAGAAATCAAGCTTGTTATGCCATAAAAAACCTGCAAAAACTCACATACTTCCCCAACTTGCATCCACTCAAGTGTAGTCGGTACATAACAAAACCCAGGATCAATATCAGCATATCTCTGAAAGACATCTTTAACTGGTAAAGCTGCAGCAAGCATCATATAGGTGCTATTCCATCTTGTCGGACAGTCCAAAATCAATTTTTTTGTAGGAAGTTGAAGTTGCTTCTTGATGTTGCTGAACTGAATAAGCCGAGACTCAGAACTGTTCAAGTACTTCACTGCTTCTCTAACAGTCTCAATTATATTTCCAATTTCTGCTAAGCCGTCTTGAACTAGCAGATTAAGTATGTGAGCACAACAACGTACATGGAATAATTTTCCCCCAACACTTAACACTTTCCTAAGCATAAAATCTTCCCTCAGCCTCCTAATGCATACATCGTTGTAGCTAGCATTATCAACAGTAATGCTAGACACCTTATTATGGATCCCCCATTCAGTGAAACATTTAGCTAACGCATCAGCAATAATAACCCCAGTATGTGGTGGTGGGACATTGCAAAAACTTAACACTCGTTTTTGAAGATTCCAATTAGAATCAACAAAATGACCAGTCACAACCATATACTGTGTCTTCTGTCCAGATTTCCATAAATCAGTTGTGATGTTGATTTTACCAACATCATTTAAACAACACATGAGCTTCTTCTTCTCCAGCTCATAGGTCTTCCAACAATCACTCTTAACAGTTTGCCTACTAATTTTTTCATAAAACGGAGAAATCGTCTTACAGAATTTATTGAACACAGCATGCTCCATCATCTTAAAAGGATACTCATGAACAAGAATCATATGAGACGCGACTTCACGAACCTTAGCATGATCATATTTAAAAGAGCTTACCGATGCAGTATCCTCTGTACCTGATCCTTCAGTCACAGATAAGAACTGTTGTTTCAATCCCCTTTGCTCCCCTGAACGAATTCTTCTTTGAGCACAACCATCCAAATGGCGTTTATAATGCGAGGTAGTTCCACCGGGCATCTTTTTCATAGTTTCTTTGCAATGCTTGCATTGAACTCTAGTTACCCCAGCAATTGTCACCTCCACCATGTCCTCCCACACTTTAGAAGTCTTCTTCCTTTTCTTTTTTTGGTAGGCCTCATCCTTATTTGCTTCCTCGGCCTCCTGAAAATTATCAATTTCTTCCATAAGCGGATCATGTTCACCTGCAGTATCCATCATAGGTCGACTTTCAGATGAATACTCTTGTCCAGACATATACTTGTCAAATGATTTCTCGCGTCTGAAACAAAAGAAAAAACTGTATGTATTACAATTTACAATGATTGAAACAAAATTAAAAACAATTTACAATGATTGAATGTTGAAATAGAATAAAAAACAACATACCAATAACATCCAATAGAGATAGAGTAAATAAACTTATTATATAGCTAACCAAACATATGAACAAAAACAAAAGAAGCACGTCCCATTTTACATAGAAATTGCCATAGAATAGGTAAGTGCCGGATCATCTCAAAATTACTAGGTCCATAACTGAACAAGTGAAAGAAAAAAAAAGAGCTGCCTCTCACATCAATTTTAATACAGCAACCAGAACTTGTAATAAAACCTTTATCTAATCATTCATTACTTTAAGGATGCGTTCATCTCGTAAATATGAGCATAAGAAGTTTCAAATGCCAAAAGATGATTGTTGAGTCAACATAATTCTATCATCAACAAAGGCACATGCTAAGCTCATAACATTTTCCTGGACCTATTATTCAATCAGCACCCATGTTCCAAAATAACTGCAAAAGAACACACCAAGAAGACTTATGAGCATTGAGTGCATGTAAAACTCGTAGATGTAATTGAAGTATAAAAAAGAAAATACAAGAATTTACATCGACGTTTAACAGATCACATGCTAACTACTGACTGACAAACATGGCAAAAGGAATAAAAGATATCCAGTAGCCCTTCCCACTAAACAAAAGCTATTGTTCATGAACAAATACCAACAAATTTCAATTTCAGAAAAAATAAAGGTTGGTCAAACTCAGTAATATAATCTTATAGATTTAATTACAGAAATGGAGAGAAAATACAAATATGTATACTAAGGTCGAGACATCTCAAGCAACATACTGACAGACAAATATGACACTAAAGGGCACAATAATTTCTAACGCTCTTTCCCTGCAAGAACAATACACCTTGTTCACAATTGATAACATAAACACTCAAGAAACCATTCACGCAACATATAAAAGAGACTACAACATGTGGAATTCAGAGGGACAAAATATCGTCTGTTGGCAGCCACATAAAACTGAAGCAGAAAAGATTCAATAGCTAGAAACAAATTTCAGAGAGATTTCAGCACTTCTGTTTCTTCCATACGGGGTTGGAATCTAATGGATCGTTTTTTCTATCAGATGCCTGTGGCCTCGGTTATGCTATTGAACATAATCAAATTTAATTAATAACTGAGCCACTATGCCGTTCTTTAATTAAATATGCATCACACCCATAAATATGTTGCAATAAGAAAAACTTTATCACAACAGGCAAGAAATTTTCTAAGAACATCAACGTTAAAAAGCTAAACTTTCTCATCCAAAAACAGAAGGACCATGCAAGATGAGAAGCATGCATCTGTTAGGTTTCAAAAGTAAAATTCCAGCAACTAGGCATCATCCAACAACGAATGCACAACACATGCCGAAAAAGATCACATCCAAGTCATCTATATTAATAGCTCTAGAGTAAGTATAATCCTCAGAACTTGTAATACAGCTAACCCAAAAGATGCTAATATTTGAAAGGAAATGAACTTACAACGACTTGAGAGCCTGAGGCTGAGACCGTGAGAGTTGAGACAGAGGATGAGAAATATAAAATCTGAAACACGGAAGGAAGCAAGCAATTAAGCAAATTGTTGACAAATATAAAAAAAACAAATCTCCTATAAATTAAATACCTTAAGCTTAAAGTGAAGACGAAGAAGGTGAAGTGGCGAAGAAGGTGGCTGCGGTCCCTGCGGACTGGCTGCGCTGCGGGGGAATAGAAGAATACAAGGCAAGATGGAGAAGAGACGAAGGCTGCGCTGGCTGCGGACTGGCTGTGGCTGCGCTGCGCTGCGGACTACGGACTGCGGATGTTCTTCGAAGACGAAGGAAGAGTCGAAGCCGAAGAACTGAAGAAGACGAAGGCGAATTGGAAAAATAGAAATGTAATTTAGGGATTCGTTTATATATACTTTTAAACGAGCCGAATCCGACCATTCGCGAACTTGCTCGGATTCGTTCGTTTAGTTAACGAACACAAAACGTAGTTCGAGTTCGGCTCGTTTAACAACAAAACGAACTCGAACACGAACCGAATAACGAGCGAACCCGAACAGTTCGCGAACTGTTCGGGTCGCTAGACAGCCCTACTTGCTTGTCAATCAATTCATCCCTAATTCTTAACAACATCTTAATAAGTGGTGAAAAAGACTGTTTAATAGGCGCAGTCCAAAGCATATTCTCCAGCTTATATCTAGAATTTATCCACTTCACCCAAATGAGGTCTTTCTTTAAATGCAAGTCCCAAAGATTCTTTAATAGTAAAGATTTATTCCAGGGCTTAAGCTGCATGATTCCTAAGCCACCTTCTTTTGGTGGAAGACAAATTTGCTTCCAAGACACTTTAGCTCTTTTGTAGCCATTGTCATTACTTCCCCACAGAAAATGTATACAAATCCTGTTGATTTGATCAATAACCTTCACTGGAATTGGTAAGCCACTAAGTCAAAGCAATTAAGACCTTGAATGACAGATTTAATAAGAACAACCCTTCCAGCATAGGATAGATTGGCTTTCTACCAGAAATTAACATGCTGCATCAGTTTGTTTAAAAATGTAGAGTAATGCACAAACTGCAGCTTATAGTTGGCCAGTGGAATACCAAGGTACCTGAAAGGTATTGAACCTTGGGAAAAACCAGGACAAGAAATGATATTTGCAGCAGAGTTTCCCACACCAGCATTATAGAACATAGGCTTTGAAGCATTAATACGCAAACCCGACACTACAGTAAATTCATTCAATTTGGCCATAAGCTTTGAGATAGAGATTTCATCACCCCTGCAGAAAAACATTAAATCATCCGCAAAACTTTGATGGGTAATATTCAGTACCTGAAACTTAGGATGAAAACTAAAATCATAATCAAACTGGAGTGAATTCAGAGATCTGGACAGATATTCCAATCCGATGACAAACAAAAATAGAGAGAGAGGGCATCCCTGCCTGAGCCCCCTCTTTCCAGTGATAAATCCCGTTAAATCTCCATTAATAGAAATAGAGAATGAAGTGGTTGTGACACATTGCATAATCCAATTAATATAAACAGGAGGGAAGTTCAAAGCAGTAAGCATAGAATTCAGAAACTCCCAACTGATTGTATCAAAGGCTTTGTGAATATCAATCTGTAACATAGATCGTGGCGAGACATTTGCTTTTCCATAATCTCTGATAAGCTCTTGCACCAGAAATACATTGTGGATCATTGACCTCCCTTTCAAAAAACCAGCTTGAGATTGATCCACAAATTCAGACGTCACAGCAGCAAGCCTCCCAACAAGAATCTTGGATATGGTCTTGTAAATGACATTACAGCAGCTGATAGGCCTATAATCCCGCACCCTTGAAACCTCCACAGACTTGGGAATTAATGCAATCAAGGAATGATTAATCTGCTTAAGGAGCCTTCCATTTTTGAAAAATTCATGTACAGCTCCAGTAAAATCCTCACCAACAATATTCCACGCCTCTTTGAAGAACTGAGAGCAATACCCATCTGGTCCAGGAGATTTGTCATTTGGAATAGAAAAGAGGGCATCTTTGATATCAGAATCCAAAACTTGACGAATCAAAGAAAGAGAACCAAAGATAGACAATTTTGGTCTAGCATCCATAATGCTTTGATTAATAGGCTGAACTTGCGGAGATGAACCAAGCAATGAGGTATAGAAGTTGATAAATTGTTCAGCAACTTGAGTAATGGAAGTGGACGGAGAACCATCACTCATTTGGATGCTAGTGATGCTCCTTTTAGCAATGTTCCTTCGGATCAAAGAGTGATAAAACTTAGAATTCCTGTCACTAAGATTCAAGTAGGAGCCTTTTGCCATCTGAGAAAAATAGAGTCTCTCAGCATCAAGTAATCGAAACGCATTATGTTTGAGATCCTTCAACTGGGACTTCCAATCCAAACTACCCCAGTTACTGGAATTCTGATTTTGCAAAGCATCCAGATCCCTCACAGCACATTCCGCTCTAGAAGAGATGTGTGAAAAATTTTTCCTGTTCAGCTCCTTAAGAAGTCTTTTCAACCTTTTCAATTTCTTGCAGAGAATAAACATTGATGTGCCCAAGATTGGTGCAGCCCAAGAGTTGGAAACAAGAGTAGGGAAATGTTCATGTTTTACCCACATGTTATAGAATTTGAACGAATAAGACTTTGGAACATTATGCATCAGCTGAATGATACATGGCGAATGATCAGAGAGGCAACTTGAGTTCAAGAAATTAGAAACTGCATTTGGAAAACATTCAAGAAAAGAAGCATTGACAAGGACACGATCAAGCTTTGATCTAACTGTTCCATCATCCCAGGTATATTTACACCCTGTATATCTCAATTCCATAAGACCACAAGACATAATACAATTTAACTGATCCTGCAACTGATAAGCAGAGACCAATCTACCACCTTCCCTTTCATCCTCATTCAGAATACAGTTAAACTCCCCAAGAACCATCCATGATGAGCTGGATTGAGAACACTGAGCAACAATTTCATCCCACAATAATCTTCTATCCACCACAGTGTTGTAAGCATAAACTGCAGTTAAGTGAGACAGCCTACCAGTAACAAGGCATTTGATGTTGCAAAAAATGGACTGAGCAGAAATGACAAGCACATTTAAAGAGACAAAAGAAGGGTTCCAAATAATGAGAACCCTTTTTTCTGGATGCATATCAAAATTATGAACAAATTCCTAGGAGCTGAACTTTAAAAGCAGCTGAGAGAGCATATTTGCATTTAACTTGGTTTCTAAAGGACTAATATATTAATATTATGTTTCTGCACAAAATGGACCAAACTCCTCTGTTTGGTGGGCTTATTACAGCCCCTAATGTTCCAAAATCTTAAAATCATTGAAGAAATGGGGAGACAGAGCACCCAACAGGACTAAGCATTGCCTGCCTACTTTTGTCAACTTCCATCTTTTTATTCTCTTTTGCTTTCTTCTTAGAAAGAACCTGAACAAAACCCTCATCCTTAAGCTCCCTTAATCTGTGAACATGAAATAATTCATAAACAGGAGACGGAACCGGATGCTCATGTGAAGAACTAGAGGGTAATGGAGGATCAAAAGCAGCAAAAAAGGAATTATTCTCCCTATCAGAGCAAGACCTTGAAGGCTCATTTTCTCCAATTACTCTGGCATTGACATTCTTATCATGCACAGTGCAAGCAACGATTGAACTGATTTTGGTACTCGTGTCTTTAAAGTTAACCGATTAATTTGCTCCAGAAGGCTTGGGAACCCAAACCCGAGAGCTTGAATGCAAGTCCACTCTATTAGGCCGAGATTCCTGATGCAAAGAGTCTGCATGCCCAAGCTGCTTGCAGGTGGCACAAAACAAGGGGAGCCTCTCATAAACCACCCGTTGTTTAATCACGCTACCCGTGGATAAATTGATTTCGATATGTTCAAGTAAAGGCTTACTTAGATCAACCTCTACCAAGGCTCTTGCATATCCCCAAACTTCTCTTTTAGTAGTAAGCAAATCAGCCATAAGAAGCTTTCCAAGTTGATGACAAATCTTCGATAGAAACGTTTCTTTCCATAAAGAAACAGGCAGGTTTGGAAATTTGACCCAAATAGGCACAGAGGTCATATCCTCGGGCCCAAAATCAAAAAACAGGGGCATTTTTTTGAAAATCAAAATTCTACCATAGGAAAAGTAAGGACCTGCTGTCAAAACATTCTCCATCTCACTTTCATTCTGAAACTTGAAAATAACCCATCCCGTAGGATGAAAATCAATTTTATGCTTCACCTTCCAAGACTTCGCCAACGTGTAAACAGCCTGCTTCCCAGAAAATCTCCCTGTAAAGCACCCTATCAAACAGCCTTTGAGTTCCTCATCGAACTGCACATCATTTACATCATGATGCACAACTACACACCTTTCATCCTCCTGTTTTGTTAACTTCATACAACTAACATCATTCCGATTAGTTGGGAATAAAGAGTTCCAAGTCTTCAAAGGAGGAGCCCTTGGAGAAGACAGTCCTTTATCAAGTCCTTCACCAAGACTAGCTGGTAACTTATTAAAATGTTGGATATTAACTGTTGGTTCTTCAGAAGAATTCAAAATGCCACATGCAGCAGCAGGTCCCGATGTATCTGCTCGATTAGAAGCCAAAAGATGAGAATGACTAGACATCTCACCTTTCTCTCTCTCCAAAGTAACCGTACAGGTAACAGTAGGCAAGTCACAATCACCATCATACCCTTTATGGGGATTCAAACTTTCAAAATTACCAGAGATCAGTTCCGAAGGACCAATCTGAGGCTAAGATCTCGGAGAATCCAAATGTTCCAGATCAAGCTCCAACCTTTGAGATGGAGATACAACATGCAGAGCACCATCCCCATAAGATGGCCAAGAAACTTCTACATGCAGAGGCTGGGGAGAAAGAATAACCTGCAAAGCGTTGATATTTGTAGCAAACTTAGAGTTGCCTTCACCATCAGACTCATCATGAAAGGAAAAGGAAGGACTAGAAGATTCCTCCACTGACTCTACAGATTGTGCTTTAATGGAAGCAGAACCTGCAACAACAAAATCCTTTTGGCCACCTTTGCTTCTAGATCCTTTTTTCCGGGAACTTAATTTGGAAGAAATTTTATTTCTTCCCATTCTGAGACTTAAATGCAGCCAAATCAAGAGAAAACCAAATGAAATAGCAAGTTGACACCACTAACACCAGCACTAATAGAGCACAGAAAATAAAGAGGAAGATACCGCACAAAATTTGGAGAGCCCGAACAAAGAAAAGAAAATGGCTACCCTTTTCCTAGAGAGAAGAGAGAGGATTTCTCACTCTTACACATTTTCCATAGGCGAGGTTGTTGATCGATAAGTGTTTCTTGTTGCAACGGTTAACTATGTAGTCTATGTAACTAGCTTTTCCGTAAATTTAGATGGTTTTGGTGTCAAATATCTCTATGCTTTTAAACTCCCTTTGACGTTTACATTGTTTCTACATGGGAACTTGGGTAATTAGTGTGTGTACTTGCGATTTTTGGGCAACACTAGACCTTCCATTTTGGGAAATATGAGACACCTTATTCTTAGTTGAGGTACATTGCGAAGGGCGTTCAAATTTAGAAACATGGCGAGATATTAACTGCTGCTTTAGAATTAAAATAATGATTAGATGATAACTTATGTAATTGTCATTCACAGTATGAGTTTGCCTAGTTAACATATGCTTAAGCCAGATCAAGGTTGTTCAAAGTGAGGATTTCTTCAATTCTTCGTGATCTTGTCTTATTTTTTTTTTTTGGTTCGGATAAAATATGCATCATTGATGATTATTCTATTTGTTGCAGAAAACTTCACAAACACTGTATGTTTTGTTGAGACGTAGAACTGTACAATGACCCAACATTGTGATGTTCCCTTGTAAAACCATTGTCTTGCTGTCATTTCCCCCCCTTCAGTTTGCTACTCATATACACCAGAGTGCTGTGTAGATCTTCAGATTTTCGTTTCCTTTCATGTATGCATAGGTAATTATATCTCATAATGGAATTGGTCTTTTTCGCAAAAGTTATTCAAGGAATGTTAGGAATAAGTATGATGTGCTACAAGCTGGTAGAGTTAGACGATTTGGATTTCATTATCTCTTCTGATGTCAATTCTAGTGCCTGAACTTTACATGAATTTAACACTTCTAGTGTGCTTGTTGGCTACATTATGCGGATCGCGGCTTTCTTTCTGTTTCTTCTCAAGAAACTCCCAAGTTTCCTGGCATCTGCACACAGCACTTGTTGATAAGGTGATATTGCGAAGGCCCTTCTCATGTTTGTAAAGATTGTATCATTGGAAACTGCAGACACTGCTGGATATGTTGCGTAATTCGAGCAAATTTCTTTAGGGCCATGGGTAAAGTATGTTTTGAGATACGTATCATGATTTTGTTGAATTGATTACCGTAACTGGTGACGCTGCAGCTTATTAGCACTACAAAGGATGTTGCATTACCTTTTTTTCACATTCTCTAATATGTACTCCTAATATAAACCAAAAGACAAGGAAAGCAGGGAGCACCAAAACTTCGACATAAGTTCATCCATAAAGCAGGAAGCATGGTTCTTCTTCAGAAGCCTCCATACTCTATGATGCATACGTCAGTTGAAAAATCTCTATTATGCATGGAAAATGAACGATAAAGATGTTGGCAAATCACTAGATAGATGTGCTTAACTGGAGCTGAGCAGTGTCCGGAGACTTCCAGGTTTTGCTTGGACAAGACAACCGACAATTTTTGAGAAGTCATTGTTAATTCTGAAAGGAATAAGGGGAGAAATTTTTTTTGAAAATATTATCATAATTGACTTTTTAACCTACTATAATTTATGTAAACATAAAGAGTTACAGTTGATTTTTCATCCTAATATAATGTACACGTCAAAAGTCAAATGTGATCATTTTAAGAGGGAGAGTATTCTATATCTTTACCGATAACCCTTTTTCCCCCAAATATAGTTGAGAGACTCTATCCAAGAAATGGTGATGGATTAAAAAAGGTAAATCCGCTGTAAGTAATGTATACTTAATGTCAACATATAAGTGATATATACTTGGTCTGCTAGGTCAATGTAGGGCCTGTATAGCGCCACTAGAAGGGAGAGGGTTGAATAGTGGGTGCGGAAAAAATTGGTTTTCAAAAACTTTTGGAACAAATTACCCACTTCTAAAAAAGTTTTTATTTTCAGATCCTGATTTGAATTATTTAAACGACCTAGTTGTAGACCTCCAAAAATTGTGAAATTTGGTGTGAATGTACTCTCAAATGCTATAAGAGACTCACGAAAATTTCAAATTAAAAATCCACTCCTAACACTTTGAAAATACGTTTTTGGTCAGATTATGCAAATCTGTCAGAAACTGTACTCCGACTTGAAAATTTTATTCCTATTAATTGGTGACTCCAAATGGTCTGAAACTTTATGAAAAGACCCTCAAGATATGTATTTTACTGGGTTGAGATAGTTTTTGAAAATTCTTTTGGGAAGTATCTCAATCACATTGATGTTCTCAACCTTTGCAAATCTGAAAATCAGATTGCACTAGTCTCAGAACTATTCACGTTTCACTGACTTATACTTATCCAAATGAGTTGAAACTTATGATAAATGAAATCTAGGATATGTGGCTATGTTTCTGCAAGATTTTGTAATTTTTGAAAATTGTTTACTATTTTTACTGTTGCAACGAACTCAATGCAGAAAATAAAAACTGAAAGTAAAATGCAGTAAAGTAAGAACACCAAAGATTTTATACTGGTTCGGTTAAATCAACCTACTCCAGTTTTCGAGGACCCTTTTCTCGGTTATCACTAAACACAATAAACACCTTAACATAATGGTGTCTGGAGTTAAACACTAACTCCACCCTTTTACAATCGAGCAACTGAATCACGTACACCACCACCGATCGAATGAAAGTTTGATCACACCTTGATCAACCTTTTACAACAATGAACGTGTATGGGTGGTATATTCAAAGCATATACAATATGCAGAATATATAAACGATAGGCTTGAGAGAAGAAGAAGATGAAAGAAAAGGAGAAGAAGAAAGTAGTATAGCTTCTTGTACTTGAGAGAATGTGAGTTGTCGCCTTAGCCTTGTTTGCACTATTCTCTCCCTTAGGGGTGGCAATCTCAGACCGACACGAAAACACGACCCGAACCTGACACGAGCTTTGCGGGTATAGGTATGACCTTGGTGAGTTTCGTGTACAAATTAGGTAAGATCTGAAAGTTATCCGCTAAGAGTGGGTCGTGTTTGGGTATACCCGCGGGTTACCCTTATACCCGCCATACCCAAGTTTTAAATAATATATTTTAAAAAATTTAAATTAATAAAGTAAAAATTATGAATTTCATTCATGATTTCAAGAACTGTTGTTTTAAATATAATGCACTAGTGGGTATTCCTTTCTTGAGTACTATAACTACTCCAGGGGCTAAAATTCTAAAATTCCACTATTATATAATTTTAAGACGGGAAGTTAATTGAGGATGTTGACATTGAAAAAGAATAGGATGCCCCTGAGTATCTTTTCAGTTGCGTGACTATAATCAAGGTTATGATTATATACCTGATTATCGATTATATATTAATTCTAAAAAAAATAATCTATAAGAATCTCTTAAAAGGTCAACAACCCTTATTTGCTAAGGCCATTATGGAGATCTATCCAAAAAAGAAGAAGTACGCTCGTGAATAATTGCGTGTTCTTAAACGACATAAGAATGTGGAGGATATCTAATAAGCGTCCACTAATCCATCGAAAGTTCTAATTATCATAAGTGAATTGATGCCATAAATAAAGAGACAAATTTCATAATTGTCAAAGACATTTAAGATCTTATTCCAGTGTTGTCTGAAGGCGAGAAGTTCGTGGGTATATCCGAAACACGACACGAAACCTGACATATACAAGTTTGGGTATCTACATCCATACATGTGAAGCAAACGAGTAAGGTATGAGTCTGGTACTTTGATACACAAAATCCAAAAAATACGAAACATGAAACACGATACACGACCTGTTTGACACCCCTACTCTCCTTTTTATGAACACTTGGCCGTCTCCTTTAGGGCTTCTTCCTTTTTGATAATTTACTTTAATGTCCTTGGAAGATTTCCTTGTGTAGAGATGACACCATCTTGCTTACTTGGCGCAACATGATTGGAAGGATGACTTGACCTTGCCTACTTGTCACTTGTTGATTGGTCCAACTTGGCATCCTTTAATGAGCTGTAAATTCTACAAAAAAGACTTTCAAAACATATGCTCAAATATAGTAAAAACATTACTATACTACCACATATCAATCCCTTGACTTTGGGAGACAAATTGAGGTGCATAATGTTGAGAAATATGTTTGGATAATTTTCAAAGTCATGATTTTAAGTGATGAATACTTAAAAATGTCACACATGGTGTTATATATGATTAAAAGTTGAACAAGTTCACATCGATCGATCTATGTAAGGCAGATAAGTTTAAGACCTTTCTGTGAGACATCGATCTCTAAACCTAAGACACATCAATCGATCGATGTATATCGAACTCTCACTTCGATCGATTGATGTAGGTCAGAGACAAAACCTAAACCTTTATGTGAGACATCGATCTATGAAGCTGAGGCACTTCGATCGATCGATGTCTAGAGTTTTTAGAAATAATTTTCTAAAATGTGATAAAATGGTTGTTTTCATTTGTACATGATTTATACATGCTCATTATGTGCTTATTATGTGTTTTTGGTGATTATTATTGTCTTGAGACTAACGTGCCTTGGAAGTTTCTACAACTTACCAAAAAGGGCAAAATTGGTATTTTAAGTTTTGTAGGAACATCATATGGTGAAAAATATTTCAAGTGCATATTATTATCTTGGTTATCATGACAAAGGTGGTATTGTGATTATTTCTGACCATCGGGGTCATTTCTGGAGTTTTATCTCACTAGGGGCATTTTGGTCATTTTACCCCCGAAGACAGTCTCGGTATTTTTACTCAAGGAATCTCTTGAGTATCTTATTATATTCATTCTGGAGTTCATTTAATATATTCTTGAAGATTATTTGGTGGTTTTCTATTTTATTCTCTCATTTGATGATTTTATCGACGGTGGCGGGATATGTGACGGTATTCGATGTCACGTTCTATTTTCTCTTGAAGACTCTTATATATATGTTATTGGAGGTTCTTAATCATCATCTTTCAGAGATTACAAGGTGTCCTTGGTGCAAGATTCATCACAATATGTCAAGAAGAAATGGGAATTTTGATATTATATGTTGACATAATCTTGTCAACTATTATTTGTTGATTTCTCCTCAAACATCTGAGTTGGTATACATATACACAGCCTCCAAAACGTGATTATACAGGTGGAGATGATTTTTTTCTCATTTTATGAGTTGGAGACAAGAAGACAAACCAAAAGCAAGCTAGTTGGCAAAAGTTGCCAACTTGAAATTTCAAATTTGAATGTACTGGAGACAAGATTATTGGAGATGATTATGGAGGTGTTTTAATTCAAAATTCTCAGCCATCACATGATCTAAAAGTTGGAGAGAATATGCCATCAATTCACTCTATAAATAGAAGGCAAGGTGAAGAAGAGAAGACACACACTTGAAAGCAAAAATTGAAGATTGTTGTCTTGCTATTCTCTTCTCATATTTTCATTCATACTTTGTGTAGCTAAGGTGTTCCATTTTCTAGTTGTTGTCCAGCTACACTATACACACCTTCTTGTGTCTTATTTGTAAGATTGATTAGCCAAATCTATAAGGCTACATCAATAGGTGATAGAGGTGTTGCAACCAATAGTTGCATAAAGGTGTTCATCCAAGTCTTGAATAGGGTTGGTGTTTAGCCCAAGGATCAAGCTTGGTTCTTGCTGTAATTTGTTTCATACCATAGTGAAATCCAAGGAAAGGTGTTCCTTGGGACTGGAGTAGGTCACATTGACCGAACAAGGATAAATTCTCGGTGTTCTTCTCTTGTTTCTTTATTTCTGTTTTCTCCCCGTTTTTGACTGCAGTTTTCACACAACTTCTCACAATTTGAAAAAATAGCTAAACATTTTCAAAATTCGTGATTTTTGGTGGAGTTATACTTCAGACTGTTAGCTTTCATTTGCAACAAGAATCACTTGATTTGAGCAAGGGAAAGTTAGTCTTTCAGTCTTTGCAAGATAACTGCTCCAATCTAGCTGCAATCTGACCAGTTTTGAGAAAACTTAAATTCTGTATTTTTCAAGAATTGTTTAAGGTCAGGGCCTTTTGGAAACTTCATCTACATATCCTAAGGAGTGTTTTGATATAAAGATCAACCTTTTTGGTTGAGTATTCAAAGAGAAATACGTTTTGCAAAATCAGCAACATTCTGTCCAATTCTGTCCAGATTGACCATCTGAGTCTTTTTATTTGTTTGAAAGGTCAAACGATCTTATTTTTATCTGATTTTTGGACAGAGTCTTGTTAACTCATTGAAGTTAAATTCTGGAGATTTTCATAATTTTTAGAGTTGTGTACAATTATTTGTGAATTTTTGAAAAACGGGTTCTGAATCTGAGGTGGTTTCAGATTCTGTTTTCAAAGGGGATTTTAACAAAGGGTAGTAGTGTAATTTCCGCTAACCACTATTCACCCCCCCTCTAGTGGTGTTTATTGCAGGTGCACGATCCAACATTTGGTATCAGAGCCAGACCAACACCACTAAAAAGAAGCAAGATTCAACACCATACAAGGCCAAGAAACAACGATTCATTATATACTACTTGTCTCAAATCCAAGGTACATACTATGGCTATTGTTTCTCACAAAGGTGAAATGGAAGGTATGTCTACCCAACGCCCTCCTCTTTTTGACGGTAATAATTTTGTTCATTGGAAACTGAGGATGAGGCTATTCTTAATGGCTATAGACATTGATTTATGGTCTATAGTTGAAGATGGGCCGTACATTCCAACGAAAATTGAAAAAGTTAATGAAGTTACACAAGAAGTAGAGAAATGTAAAAGTGAATGGTCATCAGATGATAAAAAGAAAATGTCCATGAATGCTAAAGCTATGCAATTACTTTTGAATGGACTTACAACTTCTGAAGCAGTATATGTGTCAAATTGCACAAGCGCACACGACATGTAGAAATCACTTGTATTAAAGCATGAAGGTACTAGTGGTGTTAAAGAGTCAAAAATAAACATGCTTATGACTGAATTAGAGACTTTCAAAATGTTGCCAAACGAATCCATAACATCTATGGATTTGAGGATTACTAATATTTTCAATGCCCTTGAAGCTTTAGGAAGTCATTTTCGAACAGTGAAAAGGTTCAAAAGGTGTTACGAAGCCTCCCTGCTGAATGGGATCCAAAGGTGACTGCAATCGAGGAGACAAAATCAATCACTAAGATGGATGAATTGATCGGGTCTCTTAAAGTTTACGAGGTTAAATTAAACCAACGAAAGTCTGAATCGTCTAAGTCATCCGGTAAGTCAATAGCTTTCAAAAACAATCGAAACACATGCTAGTAACGATGATAGTAATAGTGATACTGAATTAGACGATGACTTGATATTGATAGCTAGAAAAACTTAGAAAGTTTTTCAAACGTCCAAATAAGAATAGACAACGTAATTCTTCCTTTTCTTCTTCTTCTTCTCAACCTAGGAAGAATAACACAAACAATAGTATAATAAAGAATTAAAGTGTTATGAATGCGGTCAAAAAGGACATATTTCATATGACTGTCCCACGAAGAAAAATAATAACAATAACAACAATAATAAACAAGCCAAGGATAAGGAGGCTCAAACGACAAAGGCAAAAGAGTCTAAGGCAAGAAAAGGGAAACGAGCAATGAAGGTGAGCACATGGAGCGACTCATCCGACTCAGAATCCGAAACTGAGGAAGCTCAAGTCTGCTTCGTATCCAACGAGGTATGTTCTTCTTCTGATAGTGATTCCGATAGTGACATGACACTTGATGAAATGTATGAAGAATTCTTAAGAATGCATGCTCACTGTAAGAGGCTCTCTAAAGAAAAGAAGAAACTAGTTGAAGAAAATGACAAGTTGAAGACGTCCAACTTGGAATTCTCCGATCAACTAGAATCTCTTAAACAAGAGTCTACTAATACTCTTGATTCTTTAGAGAATAAAATTGAATCATATAGGAAAGATGAACAAAAGTTACAAATGGAAATAAAATGTTAAAATCCAAGTTAGAAAGTTGTGAAAATGAAATAGTACAACGTAAGTCTTCTAAATTTACCTTAGAAAAAATGATAGAACAATTTTAAATCTGGTGCAAATATGTTAGATACACTTATATCATCACAAAAGTATGGAAATGATAAAACTGGATTGGGATATAAAGAAGAAGATGAAAAATTAGATAAAAAGACTATGTTTGTATCATCAACTACGAAACAACCTTATAAAGTTATAAAAACAAAACTTGTCTGCTAAATCTTCTTCTACTCCTTTTTCTTTTTATTCAAAGATAAAATGCAGCATGCACCCATAAAAACACACACGCATAACTATACATCTAGGTCAAACTTTGCATCTAGACAATCTAGAAATTATGCCTACATGTATACAAATGCAACTAGACCGAATAAAATGCATACAACTTATTATGAACCTAAATATAGGCAACACTCTTATAAGTCTTATAGAAATGCCTACAAACACACTTATATAGCGCCATATAAGAAACAAAATCGCATGCCTTATGCACATTATAAAATTCGGCCATCCTATAATATTATCAACCATGGCACAACATATATAACAATGTATCTTCACTTATGTGGAATAATCATGTATATGCTAATTCTTCTTATTTTCCAAATTATAACAATGCTAAAAATGTGCCTAGAAGGTATATTCAAGTTTGGATACCTAAGGGATATCTAAACAAGAATAGTGCCCCTAACATTCAAGGACCCAAATAAAGGGTACCTAAAACTTTGTCTCCATTGTAGGATAAACGCAAGGAATGCAAGAAAGAGGCAAAGTCAAAGAATCTAAAAACCAAATGGTTTTTAGATAGTGGATGTTCGAGGCATATGACGGGAAACCCCAAACTATTCATCGAATTGGAACACATCAAGGATGGAGGAAAGGTAACATTCGGTGACAACAACAAAGGACAAGTTGTTGGAAATAAACAATTGGGGACCCTAACACATTTCAAATACGAAATGTGTTGTTAGTAAGCAATCTATTCTTATAATTTACTTAGTATTTCTCAACTTATAGATTGTGGTTATAACGTCTCCTTTCTTCCCAATTCTTGTGATATAATAAATGAAAAGGAGAAACGGTCTTAAAAGGAAATAGAGATGGAAATATTTATACTCTTACCTTAGATAACATGTTAGATGCTAAGGTTAAGTGTCTAATATCACATGACTTAGATGTAAATTATGGCATAGAAGATTAGGCCATATAGGAATTTCAACTATTAAGAAATTATCTAAGAAGAATTTAATTAGAGGAATGCCTAAGTTAGACTTAGATAATTTTCAAATGTGTGAAACATGTATTAAGGGAAAACACATTAAAGAACCTAAAACCGAAACATGAAGTGAGTACTAGTCATGTACTAGAATTGCTTCACTTAGACTTATTTGGTCCAAGTAGGACAAGAAGTCTAGGTGGACACTACTATGTGTGTGTCATAGTAGATGATTACTCACGCTACACATGGACATTGTTCTTAACACACAAAGACGATGCTCCATTAGCAATCAAAACTCTTATTAAGCAACTTGAAAACATTTATGAAGAAAAATGTTAAAAGAATTAGAAGCGATAGAGGTGGTGAATTTAAAAACAAAGACGTAATAAAATTTTGCGAACTATATGGAATAAAACATGATTCTCACCACCTAGAACACCACAACTCAATGGAGTTGTTGAACGTAAAAATAGAACAATTCAAGAAGTTGCTAGGACAATGCTGTGTGTGAAAATAAATTACCTAAATATTATGGGCTGAAGCTGTTAGTTGTGCCATGCTATATTATAAATAGGCTCACTATTAGAAAGAAATTAAATAAAACGCCTTGTGAATTGCTAAACAATAGACAACCTAAGATAGATTATCTTAAAGTATTTGGATTTGTAAATGTTTTGTGCTGAACACTAAGGATAATCTAGATAAATTTGAACAAAAGTCTATTGAATGCATATTTGTTGGGTATTCAACTAACTCAAGAGCATATAGGTGTTATAATCCTGCATCTAGAAAAATAATGAATCCATACATGTGAAATTCAATGAAATGCATGCTTTTGAAGTTAGTGATAAACTTCAACAGAAACAAGAGAAATAATGTTGAAAATATGTTGATGATGATGATATATTACTTGAGCCTGTTCATGATCATCTAGAACCAACTTCCCTGAACAAGATGTGCATGAACCTTTAGGTGAATAAATCAAGAAATTTTACAATTGGAAGATAATCTATCTAACTTACAGGATGTTCCAATTGTATATGAAAATGTTCCACACGAATGAAACATTTGAACTAGAAGAAGGTGAACCTAGTCAACTTAGAATTGGTGGCTTATAGAAGATAACATAAACACCCTAAGAGCTAATCATTGGTGATCCAAGTGTTGGGGTTAGAACACGTAGAAACTATAAGTCAACTTGAAGGACATAGCTTAATCTCACGAATTAGAACCTAAGAACGTAAAGGAAGCCTTAGGTGACATATCATGGATAGATGCTATGCATGAGGAATTAAATCATTCACAAGGAACAACGTGTGGGACTTAGTACCTAACCTGAAGACAAGTCTATCATAGGAACTAAATGGGTTTTCTAGGAATAAAATGGATGAACAAGGAAAATATACAAGGAATAAGGCTAGACTAGTCGCACAAGGTTATAATCAACAAGAAGGAATAGATTATGAAAGAAACCTTTGCACCCGTTGCACGACTAGAAGCAATTAGATTGTTACTTGCGATGCAAGTATAAGCAAAATTAAGCTCTTCCAAATGGATGTCAAGAGTGCGTTCTTGAATGGATACATCCAAGAAGAAGTGTTTGTAAAACAACCTCCTGGATTCGAAGATCCGAAGAATCCCGAACCATGTTTATAAGCTTAAGAAAGCTCTATATGGTTTTAAAACAAGCTCCAAGAGCTTGGTATGATAGATTGCAAACTATCTTATTGCAAATAATTATCAAAGGGGGACCATCGACAACACATTATTTCCTAAGAAGAAAAGGTAATGATTGTTAATAGTTCAAATATACGTAGATGATATAATCTTTGGTTCAAACCAACCCTACTTTAGTAAAGACTTCGAAGAATGTATGAAGTCAGAGTTTGAAAGTCAATGGTAGGAGAGTTGAATTATTTCTTAGGACTTCAAATCAAACAAACCCTCAAGGAATTCACATTAGCAACTTAAGTATGTCAATGAATGGATTAAGAAGTTTGGCTTTTGAAGAGTTGAAACCTACAACTACGCCCTATGAGTGTTAGTACCAAACTTGATAAGGATGAAAATGGTAAACCTTTTGATGACACACTTTATAGGTCTATGATTGGCTCATGTTATACTTAACTGCATCAAGACCTGATATTATGTTTAGTGTGTGTATGTGTGCTAGGTTTCAATCTTGTCCTAAGGTATCACATTACAATGCAGTGAAAAAGATCTTTAGATATCTTAAGCATACATCACTTAGGATTGTGGTATGATAGAAACGCTAAGTTGGAATTACACGCATATAGTGATGCTGATTATGGTGGTTGCAGGTTAGATAGAAAATCCACTAGCGGTACATGTCAATTTATAGGAACCAATTTGATCTCTTGGTTTTCTAAAAAGCAAGCTAGTGTAGCTCTTTCTACCACTGAAGCCGAGTATATTGCTTTGAGTTTGTGTACTACCCAAATACTTTGGCTTAAACAGCAACTTAGTGATTTTGGCATTAAAATGAATAAGATTCCAATTTTCTGCGATAGCACAAGTGCAATCAATCTTTCCCGGAATCCGGTACTTCATTCTAAGGCCAAACACATTGAGGTGCGATACCACTTTCTTCGCGATCATGTTCAAAATGAGGACATAGTGATAAACCATATAAGAACTGATCACCAAATCGCTGACATCTTCACCAAACCCCTTAATCAAGCCACTTTTGAAAACTTACGAGCCAAATTAGGAATGATGACTTACGATACCATTGTATAGTTCTATCTTTTGCATGATTTGCAAAATAAAGGGGGAGATAGAAGAACATGATTTTAGTTGGTAAGTCATGTTTTAGTTGGTAAGTCATGATGAATCATATGCTAAGTTTTTATTGGTATAAATTTTGGAGCATAGGTTAAGGGGGAGAGTATGAGTTGAGGGGGAGCAGCATACTATTTAAACGTTGAAAACATAGTTGAAAACATTTGGTTAAACTTTTGGTTATAAGTTGTGACATTAAAATCATGTTAGGTTATTTTGAAAATCATCCAAAAGGGGGAGAATGTTGAGAAATATGTTTGGATAATTTTCAAAGTCATGATTTTAAGTGATGAATACTTAAAAATGTCACACATGGTGTTATATGTGATTAAAAGTTGAACAAGTTCACATCGATCGATCTATGTAAGGCAGATAAGTTTAAAGACCTTTCTGTGAGACATCGATCTCTAAAGCTAAGACACATCAATCGATCGATGTATGTCGAACTCTCACTTCGATCGATTGATGTAGGTCAGAGACAAAACCTAAACCTTTATGTGAGACATCGATCTATGAAGCTGAGGCACTTCGATCGATCGATGTCTAGAGTTTTTAGAAATAATTTTCTAAAATGTGATAAAATGGTTGTTTTCATTTGTACATGATTTATACATGCTCATTATGTGCTTATTATGTGTTTTTGGTGATTATTATTGTCTTGAGACTAACGTGCCTTGGAAGTTTCTACAACTTACCAAAAAGGGCAAAATTGGTATTTTAAGTTTTGTAGGAACATCATATGATGAAAAATATTTCAAGTGCATATTATTATCTTGGTTATCATGACAAAGGTGGTATTGTGATTATTTCTGACCATCGGGGTCATTTCTGGAGTTTTATCTCACTAGGGGCATTTTGGTCATTTTACCCGAAGACAGTCTCGGTATTTTTACTCAAGGAATCTCTTGAGTATCTTATTATATTCATTCTGGAGTTCATTTAATATATTCTTGAAGATTATTTGGTGGTTTTCTATTTTATTCTCTCATTTGATGATTTTATCGACGGTGGCGGGATATGTGACGGTATTCGATGTCACGTTCTATTTTCTCTTGAAGACTCATATATATGTTATTGGAGGTTCTTAATCATCATCTTTCAGAGATTACAAGGCGTCCTTGGTGCAAGATTCATCACAATATGTCAAGAAGAAATGGGAATTTTGATATTATGTTGACATAATCTTGTCAACTATTATTTGTTGATTTCTCCTCAAAAATCTGAGTTGGTATACATATACACAGCCTCCAAAACGTGATTATACAGGTGGAGATGATTTTTTTCTCATTTTATGAGTTGGAGACAAGAAGACACAATCAAAAGCAAGCTAGTTGGCAAAAGTTGCCAACTTGAAATTTCAAATTTGAATGTAATGGAGACAAGATTATTGGAGATGATTATGGAGGTGTTTTAATTCAAAATTCTCAGCCATCACATGATCTAAAAGTTGGAGGGAATATGCCATCAATTCACTCTATAAATAGAAGGCAAGGTGAAGAAGAGAAGACACGCACTTGAAAGCAAAAATTGAAGATTGTTGTCTTGCTATTCTCTTCTCATATTTTCGTTCATACTTTGTGTAGCTAAGGTGTTCCATTTTCTAGTTGTTGTCCAGCTACACTATACACACCTTCTTGTGTCTTATTTGTAAGATTGATTAGCCAAATCTATAAGGCTACATCAATAGGTGATAGAGGTGTTGCAACCAAGAGTTGCATAAAGGTGTTCATCCAAGTCTTGAATAGGGTTGGTGTTTAGCCCAAGGATCAAGCTTGGTTCTTGCTGTAAGTTTCATACCATAGTGAAATCCAAGGAAAGGTGTTCCTTGGGACTGGAGTAGGTCACATTGACCGAACCAGGATAAATTCTCGGTGTTCTTCTCTTGTTTCTTTATTTCTGTTTTCTGCCCGTTTTTGACTGCAGTTTTCACACAACTTCTCACAATTTGAAAAAATAGCTAAACATTTTCAAAATTCGTGATTTTTGTGGTTATACTTCAGACTGTTAGCTTTCATTTGCAACAAGAATCACTTGATTTGAGCAAGGGAAAGTTAGCCTTTCAGTCTTTGCAAGATAACTGCTCCAATCTGGCTGCAATCTGACCAGTTTTGAGAAAACTTAAATTATGTATTTTTCAAGAATTGTTTAAGGTCAGGGCCTTTTGGAAACTTTATCTACATCCTAAGGAGTGTTTTGATATAAAGATCAACCTTTTTGGTTGAGTATTCAAAGAGAAATACGTTTTGCAAAATCAGCAACATTCTGTCCAATTCTGTCCAGATTGACCATCTGAATCTTTTTATTTGTTTGAAAGGTCAAACGATCTTATTTTTATCTGATTTTTGGACAGAGTCTTGTTAACTCATTGAAGTTAAATTCTGGAGATTTTCATAATTTTTAGAGTTGTGTACAATTATTTGTGAATTTTTGAAAACGGGTTCTGAATCTGAGGTGGTTTCAGATTCTGTTTTCAAAGGGGATTTTAACAAAGGGTAGCAGTGTAATTTCCGCTAACCACTATTCACCCCCCCCCTCTAGTGGTGTTTATTGCAGGTGCACGGTCCAACATTAAGGAGCAAAAAAACGCCAACTATTGCAACATGCGCTGAATTTTCATCATGTGTTGTATTTTGAAATCTTTCCTTATGTGTTGCCCTCTTCAATGTCACCAATCTTGTGTGGAATATTCTCCACAATTTAAAATACCAAATAAATTCCACCTTGGCTCCAATCAAGATGTAATAGGCGTGTAATAAGAGCTGGACATGAGCTGAAATTTCATTTTAGTAATCTTTGTCAAATAGTGCACAATATTTACACATATACGGTAAATAATAATCAGTCCTATTTTGAATTTTCTAGAACACTTTAACATGTCTTGAATGTGTAAAAAGTTTCTAGATACATGTTACATCTATGCCTCAAAAACGTACCATGTGTGTATGTTCGTAGAAAACCGAATTTTCGACTTTCGTCGATTACACGATTTTTTTCCTGATTAAATTCAAGCTTCTTGCACATGTAATATATATTACGTCACACATAATATACATAAAATAAAGTGTATATTCAGCTCCAATAGCTTAATTAAAAACGCCCCATGTGCACTATTGAAGTTGAGTTTGAATTCTCCACAAGTTTAGCCTAAATTGTGGGTGATTTGTGTGTGCCAACATGTAATGATTTAGTGGATGATATTGACATGTGAACCACAAAATATTTGGCTATTTTTGATGTGTATGGTCTGGCCATCTTTATATGGCAAGTACATGATATGTCGGTGAAGTTTCGGCAGTCACCTGATATGACAATTTTCGGTTTATAACCTTGTGGCATGTCGTTATAATTTTGGCGTCATCACGACTTATATCATATGATATAAGACCTGAATATACTCGTAAATATGAGGTGTATATAGTGGTGTGACATCGATGTACGTTTATAATATATGTGACGTGCCGGTGGTACGTTGGAATATATGTATATAGTGCATTTTTTAAAAAAATATGAATATATATATTATATGTATATAAGGTGTGTAGAATAAATGGGGAGAAGAATTCCATTCCCAAATTTTTTTCGATAAATCTTTCTCTAAATATGTCTTCATTTAATGAACTAGGTTGTTCATTAACTTAAGCACATCACTTAATGAACTAGTTTAGTTCATTAATTGAGACACCTGAAAATAGTACAAAGACAACAAATGTTTGCCATATGATGTAAGCTTTAACACTTCATGGCTTGTTAGTACGGCAACAATATATATATAAGCATATGAAGCATGTATATCACATAAACGTGTCAAGTAATAATTTATTCATGCATTTCGTAAACTCCTAGCATTTAAATCATGCATTTGTAAATCATCCAAACATTTTTTCTCAATAATCTTCCCCTTCTGATGATTTACAAAATAACATTGGTTCATGATTTAAATATGATCGCTTACCCTCCGATTATGCGTAAATTTGAATTTTGATTTTTTTATATTATCGTTGTCTCCTCCTTAAATTATGCAATCATACGCTCTCTCCCCCTTAAATCATGCTCTCTCTCTCCTCCTTTATTTTGTAAATGATATCAAAAGTACATGTAAGGATGGAAAGAATATCAATCTATAGCAAATTAACTGAAATCATGCCTAATTTTGAGCGTAGATTTTCATATGTGACTTGATTAAGTGCTTTGGTGAATATGTCGGCTACTTGTGCTTCAGTACGAACATGTTTTATAATGATATCACTACTGTTTACATGATCATGAAGAAAGTGATATCATACCTCTATGTGCTTTGTCTTAGAGCATAATACAGGGTTCTTAAACAAATTGACGGCGCTCATACTATCACAATAAATAGGGATATAATTTACCATTATCTAAAAATCAGATAGTTGCTGTTTTAGCCATAAAAGTTGTGTGCAACAAAGACTAAGTGCCATGTATTCCGCTTCAGTAATAGATAATGCTACACTTGCTTGCTTTTTTGAGAACCAAGATATCAATGAATTTCCAATAAACTGACATGTGCCACTTGTGCTTTTTCTATCTATTTTGCTTCCGCCATAATTCGCATCTGTATAAGCATGCAAGTCAAATTCACAATTCTTATCGTACCAAATTCCAAAGGTGGGAGTATGCTTAATGTATCGGAATATCCTTTTTACAGGATTGTAGTGTGACACTTTAGGGTTGCTTTGAAAATGAGCACACATACAAACACTAAACATGATATCGGGTCTAGTTGCGGTAAGATAAAGCAAAGAACCAATCATAGACCTATATAAACCATTATCAAAGTATTTTCCAGTCTCATCTTTATCAAGTTTAGTTGTTACACTCATAGGGGTGGGGCATGGTTTCAAGTTTTCAAAGTTAAACTTTTTAATCATGTGATTCACATACTTTACTTGACTTATATGAATGCCTTTACTAGTTTGTTTAATTTGCAAGCCAAGAAAATAATTTTACTCACTAACCATAGACATTTCAAATTCAGATTTCATGCATATTTCAAATTCTTCAACTAGTTTATGAGATGTAGATCCAAAGACAATGTCATCAACATAAATTTGAATAATGAGTAAATCCGATTTTTTGTGTTTCAAGAATAGAGTACTATCTATGGTGCCTCTTTTA
>AP025061.1:13857747-13868310 GCA_036186865.1 Eustoma russellianum
GATATCAATGAATTTCCAATAAACTGACATGTGCCACTTGTGCTTTTTCTATCTATTTTGCTTCCGCCATAATTCGCATCTGTATAAGCATGCAAGTCAAATTCACAATTCTTATCGTACCAAATTCCAAAGGTGGGAGTATGCTTAATGTATCGGAATATCCTTTTTACAGGATTGTAGTGTGACACTTTAGGGTTGCTTTGAAAATGAGCACACATACAAACACTAAACATGATATCGGGTCTAGTTGCGGTAAGATAAAGCAAAGAACCAATCATAGACCTATATAAACCATTATCAAAGTATTTTCCAGTCTCATCTTTATCAAGTTTAGTTGTTACACTCATAGGGGTGGGGCATGGTTTCAAGTTTTCAAAGTTAAACTTTTTAATCATGTGATTCACATACTTTACTTGACTTATATGAATGCCTTTACTAGTTTGTTTAATTTGCAAGCCAAGAAAAATAATTTTACTCACTAACCATAGACATTTCAAATTCAGATTTCATGCATATTTCAAATTCTTCAACTAGTTTATGAGATGTAGATCCAAAGACAATGTCATCAACATAAATTTGAATAATGAGTAAATCCGATTTTTTGTGTTTCAAGAATAGAGTACTATCTATGGTGCCTCTTTTAAATCTATTTTCTAAAAGAAAGGTAGCAAACCGATCATACTAAGCCTTAGGTGCTTGTTTTAAACCACATACTGGCTTCTTTAATTTATGCACATGATTAAGATATTTTAAATCCTCAAAACCGGGTGGTTGTTTTACATATACTTCTTCTTGTATAAAGCCATTTAAAAATGCATTTTTTACGTCCATTTGATAAAGTTCAAAATCCCTCATGCAAGCAATAGCAAGTAATAATCGTACGGCTTCTAGGTGTGTTATGGGTGCAAATGTTTCTTCGTAGTCTATTCCCTCTTCTTGATTATATCCTTGTGCTACAAGCGTTGCTTTGTTTCTAACCACTTTACCTTCTTCATTCATTTTGTTTCTAAAGACCCACTTTGTGCCTATTAGCGTTTTATCTTGTGGTCTTGGCACTAAATCCCACACATCCTTTCTTGTGAATTGATTTAATTCATCATGCGTAGCGTCAATCCATGAAGAATATTCAAAACATCAAATACACTATATGGTTCAATTTCAGATATCATAGCATGGAATTGATTGAATTCATCTGGATTTATTCTTCTACGTGGTCGGACACCTTGAGTTATGTCGCCAATGATAAGGTCGTGTGGGTGATCCCTATGCCATCGTGGTTGATTATTTTCTAAGTTTTCATGCATTTCTAAATGATCATGCATTTCTAGTGTGTCATGTCCATCATGTACGATATTTTTTTCTATATCATCTAACACGGGATTTAGTTTAAAATCATCGTCATATTCTTTATTTATTTCATATTCACCGGATTCATTAAATTTCACATGAATAGATTCTAAGATTTGTCTAGTGTTAGGATCATAACATCTATATGCCTTCGAATTCACAGAATATCCAACAAAGATGCATTCAATGGATTTAGACTCAAATTTATCTAGATTATCTTTTGTATTTAAGACAAAACATTTACAACCTAACACACAAAAGTAATCAATTTTAGGCATGCGATCAATCAAAATTTTATAAGGAGTTTTGTTTGTTTTCTTTCTAATTGATAAGCGATTAACTATATAGCATGCACAATTTAGGGCTTCCACCCATAGAAATCTACGTAACTTATTTTCACATAGTATGGTTCTTGCAATTTCTTGTGGTGTCCTATTCTTTCTTTCTACAACTCCGTTTAACTGTGGTGTTCTAGGTGGCAAAAACTCGTGTTTAATGCCTTTTTCTTCGCAAAATGCAATCATGTCCTTATTTTTAAATTCACCGCCTCTATCGCTCCTAGTCTTTTTCACATTCAAACCATACTCACTTTCAAGTTGTTTTATTAATTTAGCCATCTCAACGGCACTAACATCTTTATTCGCAAGAAATGAATTCCATGTATAGCGAGAAAAATCGTCAACGATAACACATGCATAATGTCGCCCACCAAGACTCCTAGTACGAATAGGACCAAACAAGTCAATGTGTAATAATTCTAAGACTCTAGACGTGCTAATTTCATTTTTAGATTTAAGTGACTTGCGTGTTTGTTTTCCTTTAATACAAGATTCACACAACTGAAAGTTGTCTAAATCAAGTTTAGGCAATCCTCGTACTAGATTCTTTCGTTGAAGTTTCTCAAGAGTTGAGATGCAACGTCTCCTAACCGCCTATGCCACAAATTCATGTTAGGTTCATTTAACATAAAACATTTAACTTTAGCTTCTAACATGCCATCCATAGAAAGTGTGAAAATATTTCCTTCTCTTTTTCCTGTTAATACTGTTTCTCCTTTTTTATTTACTATATTGCAATATGGGTGAGTGAAACACACATTAAAACCATTGTCAAGAAACTCTAAGATGCTAAGCAAATTGTAGGATAGATTAATTACCAAGAAACGTTGGAGATTTGAAGAGTGCTTGAGTTTATGATTGTACCTTTTCCAATGATCCTCCCTTCATTGTCGTCTCCAAAGGTCACCGATCCACCTTTTGTAACCTTCTTCAACTTTGAAAACAATCTCGGGTCACCCGTCATGTGCCTCGAGCAACCACTGTCAAGGAACCACTTGATTGATGTACCATTAGATGTATGTGTTCCCTCATTTGATGCTTTGGATGTAAAGCATACTTGTACCATCTCTTCTTCAGTATCGTCAGTCTCAGAGTTGGATGAGTCACTCCAAGTGGAGGCCCTGAGAGCTCTTCTTGAATTCCTTTGTTTAGGTTCTGAGACGGGTCTATTTTTGTTCCAGTCCTTGTCACAGTTTTTGTTTGTTTATTTGTCATATGACAAATGTCCAAGTTTCTCACATTCATAGCACTTTATGTCTTTATCATTATTTTTATTTTTATTTCTCTTAGTCGGAACAATCTTAGGTTTATTCTTTAATGATTTTCTCATGAATTTTCTCAAACCTTTAGCCAATAAAATTAGATCTTCTTGTCCGATTCAGTACTAATATCATCTACGTGATCGGAAGAGGTAGAGACGTATTCATTTGATTTAAAGTATAAGTTTGTTTTCATATACCTTTAAGGATCCGATTAGTTCCTCTATTTTTATTGATCTCATTTCTTTACTTTCCTCAATCGCTGTGACTTTGGGGTCCTATTCGGATGAGAGACTTCTTAGCACCTTTTGAACCTTTTTCAGTGTAGAAAAAACTTTTCCAAGATACTCAAGAGATTGTAGATGTTAGTTAAGCGTAGGTCCATATCAATCGTTTGGCAATAACTTGAAGGACTCAAGAGTAGACATAAACATATTTATTTTAGACACTTTAACTTGACTAGTCCCTTCAAGTTTCACTTCAAGAATTCTCCAAATCTCTTGGACACTAGAGTAATTAGACACATTACTGGATTCAGTTTTACTCAACCCGTTTAAAAGAAGTTGCATGGCTCTAGCATTCATACTTAATTTCTTTTTGTCATCACTAGTATATTTTTGTTTCGGTTTTACGACTTCTAGTGTGACACCATCAACTATGGATAACTTAGAAGGAATAAAAGGACCATCTTCTATAATGGACCATAAGTCTATATCAATGGCCATAAGAAAAAGTTTCATTCTAAGTTTCCATTGTATGATGGACTCACCGTCAAAAAGAGGATGCCTTTGACTCGACATACCTTCTTGTTCGGTCTTGTGACTAGTAGTTACCATCTCACAAAGATCGTTGGATCCTCTTTTTGTGAGTGTGCTTGCACTCTGATACCACTTGTAGGACCTGTATAGCACCACTAGAGGGAGGGTTGAATAGTGGGTGCGGAAAAAATTGTTTTTTAAAAACGTTTGGACCAAATTACCCACTTCTGAAAACATTTTCTGTTTTCAGACCTGATTTGAATTATTTAAACGACCTAGCTATAGACCTCCAAAAATTGTGAAATTTTGTGTGAATGTACTCTCAGATGTATATGAGACTCACAAAAATTTCAAATTAAAACTCCACTCCAACCCTTTGAAAATACGTTTTTGGTCAGATTGCGCAAATCTGCTAGAACTGTACTCCGACTTGAAAAATTTATTCTTATTGATTGGTGACTCAAAATGGTCTGAAACTTTTATGACAAGACCCTCAAGATATTTATTTTATTGGGTTGAAACAGTTTTTAAAAATTCCTTTAGGAAGTATGTCAACCATATTGATGTTCTCAACCTTTGCAAATCTGAAAATCAGATTGCACTAGTCTCAGAACTACTCACGTTTGACTGACTTATACTTATCCAAATGAGTTAGAACTTGCGGCAAATGAAATCTAGGATATCTTGCTATGTTTCTGCAAAATTTTATAATTTTTGAAAATCGTTTACTATTATTACATAGCAACGAACTCAATGCAGAAAACTAAAAGCCGAAAGTAAAGTGCAGTAAAGTAAGAACACCAATGATTTTATACTGGTTCGGTTAAATCAACCTACTCCAGTCTTCGAGGACACCTTCCTCGGTTATCACTAAACACAATAAACACATTTCTACAAGGATGACTGGAGTTAAACTCTAACTCCACCCTTTTACAATCAATACAATCGAGCAAATAAATCATGGACACTACCACCAATCAAATGAAGGTTTGATTACAACTTGATCGGTATTGATGATGTTATAGTAAATGACTATCCCATTACTTCACGCTTCCCTTTGCCGGTAACTGTTGATAATCAACAAAGTTCCTCCCTAGGACTATCCCCAGAGGAGTTATATAAAGTACAAATTTCAAATATTGTGCAGTCAATAATCATTGATGCAGGTCAAAGAGAGACACATGTTCTATCTGATTCTCAGCCAGTCTCACCAGTGGCTGTACAACCAGAAATGGACTTTCATTATACGACAATGAACGTGTATGAGTAGTATATTCAAAGCCTATAAAATATGTAGAATATATGAATGATAGACTTGAGAGAAGAAGAAGAAAGAAAAGGAGAAGAAGAAAGTAGTATAGCTTATTGCACTTGAGAGAATGTGAGTTGTAGCCTTATCCTTGTTTGCACTATCCTCTCCCTTTTATGCACACTTGGCCGACCCCTTTAGGGCTTCTTCCTTCTTGAGAATTCACTTTAATGTCCTTGGAAGATTTCCTTGCATAGAGATGACACCATCTTGCTTACTTGGCGAAACATGATTGGAAGGATGACTTGACCTTGCTTACTTGTCACTTGTTGATTGGTCCAACTTGGCATCCTTTAATGAGCTGTAAATTCTACAAAAAAAACTTTCAAAACATGTGCTCAAATTTATTCAGAACATTACTATGCTATCACATTTCAATCTTTTGAATTTAGGAGACAAATTGAGGTGCATTAAGGAGCAAAAACGCCAACTATTGCAACATGTCCTGAATTTTCAGCATGTGTTGTATTTTGAAACCTTTCCTTGTGTGGTGTCCTCTTTAATGTCACCAATCTTATGTGGCATATTCTTTGCCAATTGAAATGCTAAATAAGCTCTACCTTGGCTCCAATCAAGATGTAATATGCGTGTAATAAGAGCTGGACATTGCTGAAATTTCATTTTAGTAATCTTTGTCAAATAATGTACAATATTTGCTGGCGGCGGCTCCCCGATCGCCATAGCAGCACCAGAGCATTTTTTGACAATTATTAATATATTAATTATATATATATATATATATATATATATATATGGAATTGTTCTTAATATGGCATTATTCTATGTATATGTGTGTGTGTCTATATATATATATGTATATGTATATATACTCCAGTCATTGTACACATCAGCTAGACACGTATTCCAATCATATAAATATGCACGCTTTTTCCGTCGCCAATGTTTTATCCACAAGGGTGGTTTTACTAGGCAAGGTTTTAATGCGACATATCATATATGATTGGAGAATACAGATTATTATAGCCTTATACTCCCTTTTGTGTATGATGACAGTATCTTGTAACTTGTAATATGGTATTCCTCCGCCATAAGTGAGGGTTTTATAAATAAACTTCATATTGCTTAAAAAAAGTACATGTATATATATCATTCGGCAAAAAAGGCCATTCATATGTATATATATTTTTATAGTATATACATATATATACATATTTTTTTAAATGAAGGACGGGCGGTATCGTCCGGGTGTTTTATTAATATAAGTGACCCTCACGTATGGCGAAGGAATACCGTGGTTACGTAAAGCCCTGTAATCAACGGGAGACTCTCCCAAAGAGATAAAAGAACAGAACTACATGAGTCTAAAAATAAATGTACACAAAATAATAAGAGAAAAATGCGATGCATGTGTGTCGCCTTTGAGGAGAGCTTCATGTGTGCTTGATCCCAGATGATTGCCGAAAGACATGATGCTCCGTGATGCAGCAATGAGTAGATGGTTAAATAGAGCAAAGTGTAAAGATAAATGAATGTAGTATAGTCAGAAGTATCATAACATACCCATGTCACCTCAGTCAATGTGACCAAGGCAACCGTCCAATATAAGGCGCCAACCCCAATGAGAGACATCCACAACGCGCACAGCCATATAAGTATGGGAACAAAATAACAATCATATTAGAGTTTGTAAGTAAATAGCATATGAAGAGAAAAGCAAGTGTAAAGAATTATTTGCATACTCATGTTGCCCGTAGTCAAAAGGCTACGGGCAACTGTAGATGTTGAAAGCCAGCCCATATGGGAGACTTCATGGCGGCCGAGGTCCATGTGGTATAATGGAATCATAGTGTCGAAATGTTGGCAACGTAACATCAGCACTAATGACACTAGAAATATGAGGCGGCAATGAAGACATTGAGTCATAGCTTGTGAAGCACTGCGGAACTAACGCCTGCTGAGCCAAGAGATGTGCAGGCATGTTTGTTTCTCTTGGTGTATGGATGACGTGTATGGACAAAACTAGTAGTAAAGCACGTAAACGTGCTAGATCCGGCGCCAATGAAAGAGATGATTGGGTTGTCAATCGAAGAAGGTCAGCACAGTCAACTTCTAGTATGGGATCGCCGTAGCGAGGAAGATAATATAAAATGGCCAGTAGCACAGCTTGAGCTTCCACCCGTAGTGGCATATCTAAGCGAAGGGGAAAGGATATGGCATGTATAAAAATGCCAGCAAAATCTTGGAGCAAGGCACCGCCACTAGCATGTGTCCTGCCAACCGCCGCATCTGTATTGAGTTTCAATCGTCCAGCAGGCGGAGTACTCCAACGAATGATACGATGTCTAAAATGCCTCAGTGGAGGAGAAAGCCTAGCATGAACCAATTGAGGCACCGTGGAGGCAATACGTGTGCCAGACATACTAGATGCCCAAGTATGTAGATCCATCTGAGTAAGTCGGATAAGGAGACGGGGTGACCATTCTTGAACATCAAAAGTGATGGATGCATATTGCTTCCATATATTCCAAAGAAAAAGGCCTGGGAAGATAATCTGCATGGCACCTAAATGTTGAGAAAAAGGGGTTTGAGTGATTTCAAAATGCATGATTTAAATAACGTGTTACAAGGAAATGCATGACATATTTTATGACATGACACGTTGTTGCATAAAACTTGCCTTATATAGTTCATATATAATGTTGTCGTACTAACGAGCCATGAAGCTTTAAAGCTTACATCAAATGGCAAACATTTGTTGTGTTTGAACAATTTTCAGGTGCCATCATTAATGAACTAAACTAGTTCATTAAGTGAAGTACTTAGTTAATTAAACTAAGTAGTTCATTAAAGGAAGAAATATTTGGAAAAGGCACCAAGGCAACAAGTTGAAGAAAGGAAAGTCTTCCACTCCCTCTCCACACATTCACACGCCATTATACATATATATATACATACATATTTTCAAATTTTTTGAAAAAGACATATACACATATATTCCAATGTACTACCGACATGTTATATATTTTACGTATGTATATTAACGTCACATCACCATAATTAACTCATATTTATGAGTATATTCAGGTCTTATATCATATGATATAAGTCATGGTGATGACAAATTTAATACAACACGTTAAAAGGTTCTATACCGAAAATTGTCGTATCGGGTGAATACCGAAACTTCACCAACGTGTCACGTACTTGCCATAAATAGATGGCCAGCCCCTACACTTCAAAAATAGCCATAAATTTCGTGGCTTACATTGTATGTGCAGCCATAAAATCATTCCATGTTGGCACACACAAACCACCCCACATTAAGGCCAAATTGTGGAGATTCCAATTTCAATTTTGTCACATGGTTTAGGCGCCACTTTAAGATCAGCCTAAGTGCTGAATATTAAAGTTTAATTTATTTATATTATGTGTAACATAATATATATAACATGTGCAAAAAGTTGGAATTTAATTAGAGAAAAATAGGGTAATCGATAAACGTCGAAAATTCGGTTTTCTACGTACACGACACATGGAACCTTTTTGGCATATCATATAACATGTATCTAGACACTTTTTACATATTTCATACATCTCAAAGTGTTCTAGAAAAATTCAATTAAGGGCTGATTGGAATATACCATGTGTATATAATTAAATGTGCACTATTTTATGAAGTTTGCAAATATAAAATTCAGCACATGTACATTATGTGTCACACGCCTAAACCAGCTGAATTGGAGCATATGTGGAGCTTTGTTGGCATCTTGAGTGTCCAAGAATGAAGCATACAAAGTTGGTGACATAAAGAAAGAAGCTACACAAGGTAACATTTCAAACTTATGTCACATTTGTAACACATGCTGAAAATTCAGCATGTGTGTTTAGTCCTGGCCGAATTTTGTAAATTAATGAGTCATATTTTGCTATCTTAAATTATATGGATTAATTAAAGGATGTTATGGAAATGTTTTGAATGTATTATGGAATTAAAATGGTGATATCTTTGAATATCACACATGCTGAAAGTTTCAGCACGTGTGGGATGAATGTTGGCCGAAATTTAGTCCTTATTATTGACTACTTTTTGTTCCAAAAATGATAAGAATGTCTTGTACTAAATGGTGATTGATTTCTTGGATTAAATCAAAGTAAACTTGGCAATATTTTGAATAAAATGCAAGTGTTACACATGCTAAAATTTCAGCATGTGCAAGAAAGGATATGGCCAATTTTTGGGAGGAAATGTGTGACAATTTGTTCTCCAGATTATGTGGGATTGATTGTGAGATAATTGGCAATGTTTTTATGATTGTTTTGGCACATGTTTTAAGTGTTATTCTCAGATTTGTCTAGTCATCAAGTGATGACAACATCCAATCAATCAATGAGTGTCAAGTAAGCAAGAGCTTAATGATCATCTAATGAGGAGATGCCAAGTAAGCAAAGACATGCCACAATGATGCAATACACTCTTCCAAGGACTTAGAAGATAATTTTCAAGCGGAGAATGGCATGAAAGGGGGCGGCCAACTCAATGATAAAAAGAGAAGAAGGAGAACAAACAAAATAGAAGACAAGGCTTACAAGTTTCAAAAATCAAAAACATTTTCTACTTCTACTCTTTCTTTCTTTCTTCTCTCTAAAAGCCTATTGTACTTGTATTCATATACTTGAATAGGCTTCTTATAGACCACCACATATATTCTTTATAATTGTAAAAGATTGATCAAGATGTGATCAATCTTGGACTTGCAAGGTGGTGGTGTTCGTGATCATTGTATTCTTATACAAGGTTTGTAAAGGGTTGGAGTTGGTGTGTAACTCCATCAACCCTGTGGTAAGGTGTTATTTGGTGTTGTGTGTTTAGTTCTAACCGAGGAAGGTGTCCTCGAAGACTGGAGTAGGTTGTTTATAACCGAACCAGTATAAAATTCCTGGTGTTATTTACTTTCAGCACTTAGTTTCAGTTTCAGCACTGCTTATCGTTTTTAATCACGTTGGTAAAAATATTAAACGAATTTTAAAAATCACGAAACTTTCCAGAATTATAGTCACACGTCTTAAGGTTCTTGTGGCACAAGTTTCAACCCTTTTGCACAAGTATAAGTTATCCACACGTCCAAAGTTCTGAAACTAGTGCAGTCTTATTTTCAGGCTTGCAAAGGTTGAGACTTTGATCGTATTTGACTAACTTCCCAAAAAAAAATTTCAAAACTTTTTCAACCCATTTAAATAAAACTAATAAGGGGTTAGTCTTTAAATTTTCAGAACATTTGGAATTACGGACAAATAGGAATTAATTTTTCAAATCAGAGTACCGTTTCTGGCAGATTCACGTAATCTGACCACCAATGCTTTTTAAAGGGGTTAGAGGTTGAATTTTAATCTTAAATTTTTATGAGATACTCAGAACATCTGAGGCTAAGTTCTTTCCAAATTTCATAATTTTTGAAGACCTGCAACCTAGTTTTCAAAACGTTTTAAAAGTGGTCCTGAAAACAGAAACTATTTTCAGAAGTTGGGTTTTTGGTTTAAAACAATTTTAAAAACCACATTTTCCGCACCCACTATTCAACCCCCCCCCCCCT
>AP025061.1:13868320-13885995 GCA_036186865.1 Eustoma russellianum
CCCCCCCTTCTAGTGGTGCCTTGCAGATCCTGCAAGTGGTATCAGAGAGCAGGAACACTCACAACAAGAAGATCCAACGATCTGTGTGAGATGGCAACAACTAGCCACGAAACCGAGGAAAAAGATATGTCAAGCCAAATGCCTCCACTATTTGAAAATGAGGTAAATTCTGATTCTGACTTGGATTCTGAACTATCTTATGATGATTTATATGTTGAATATCTTGCATTACATAAGTTTGCTAGAACTCTTGCAAAACAAAAGAAACGGTTAATTGAAGACAAGAAATTGTTAGAATCTTCTAACACAAATCTTGTGTGTCAATTGAACGATTCAAAAGAAGAGTCGTCTTGCATCATACATTCATTAAGGTCTGAAATTTCATCATTGACATCCAAGAACATTGAAATGAAATCCGAGATTTCAAACTTGAAATCAAGGAATACGGATTTTGAGAAAATGATGAAACAATTTGATATGGGATCTAACATGCTAGATCGCATTATTTTATCACAAAAACATGACAGTGATAAAACTGAATTAGGATACATTGAGACAAATGAAGCATCATCCAAACCATCCAAGTTTGTAGTATCTAAGAAAGTAGACACTCCAAAACCAAATACGGCGTCTAAGATGACGCAAAGACCCCCTCTCCCCACATCTAGTCATACTTCTTCTTCATATCATGAAAAATACAATTTTGTACCATATAGATATGAGAAGAAACAAGTGATGCATACACGACATTCATTTCATCCATCTAGATCACACACTACGCACACTAACACAAGAACATATCAAAAACGTCCAACATATAATGCGTATAAAGGAGTTCTTGGCCAAAGGCCAAACGCATTTGCACCTAATGTATATTATGTTGCGTTTTCAACACCTTTCTCACCTTTTTGAAGACCTAAAAAGGTCACCCAAATTTGGGTACCAGAAGGGACATTTTCAAAGAGTTGAATAAATAACCCTTACGAACGCACGTTTGATATTATGAAATGCATGATTTTTTTTCTTCTTTACATGCGCTTTTGATTGTCTTTCCAAAGTAAAGGGGGAGAGAATGCATGATTTAAGGGGGAGAGAGAAAGATTAAATTTATGCACGATTGAAGGGGGAGAGACAAGATTTAAATCATGAATGTAGGATATTTTGTAAATCATCAAAAGAGGGAGATTGTTGAGAAAAAAGGGTTTGAGTGATTTCAAAATGCATGATTTAAATAACGTGTTACAAAGAAATGCATGACATATTTTATGACATGACACGTTGTTGCATAAAACTTGCCTTATATAGTTCATATATAATGTTGTCGTACTAACGAACCATGAAGCTTTAAAGCTCACATCAAATGGCAAACATTTGTTGTGTTTGAACTATTTTCGGGTGCCATCATTAATGAACTAAACAAGTTCATTAAGTACTTAGTTAATTAAACTAAGTAGTTCATTAAAGGAAGCAATATTTGGAAAAGGCACCAAGGCAACAAGTTGAAGAAAGGAATGTCTTTCACTCCCTCTACACACATTCACACGCCATTATACATACATACATACATATATATATATATATATATATATATATATATATACATATACATATTTTTAGATTTTTTGAAAAAGGCACATACACATATATTCCAACGTACTACCGACACGTTATATATTTTACGTACGTACATTAACGTCACACCACAATACTTAACTCATATTTATGAGTATATTCAGGTCTTATATCATATGATATAAGTCATAGTGATGACAAATTTAATACGACACGTTAAAAGGTTCTAAACCGAAAATTGTCATATCGGGCGAATACCGAAACTTCATCAACTTGTCACGTACTTGCCATAAATAGATGGCCAGACCCTACACTTCAAAAATAGCCATACATTTAGTGGCTTACATTGTATGTGCAGCCATAAAATCATTCCATGTTGGCACACACAAACCACCGCACATTAAGGCCAAATTGTGGAGATTCCAATTTCAATTTTGTCACATGGTTTAGGCGCCACTTTAAGATCAGCCTAAGTGCTGAATATTAAATTTTAATTTATTTATATTATGTGTAACATAATATATATAACATGTGCAAAAAGTTGGAATTTAATTAGAGAAAAATCAGGTAATCGATAAACGTCGAAAATTCGGTTTTCTACATACACGACACATGGAAAGTTTTTGGCTTATCATATAACATGTATCTAGACACTTTTTACATATTTCATACATCTCAAAGTGTTCTAGAAAATTCAATTAAGGGCTGATTGGAATATACCATGTGTATATAATTAAATGTGCACTATTTTACAAAGTTTGCAAAAATAAAATTCAGCACATGTACATTATGCGTCACACGCCTAAACCAGCTGAATTGGAGCATATGTGGAGCTTTGTTGGCATCTTGAGTGGCCAAGAATGAAGCATACAAAGTTGGTGACATGAAGAAAGGAGCTACACAACGTAACATTTCAAACTTATGTCACATTTGTAACACAAGCTGAAAATTCAGCATGTGTGTTTAGTGCTGGCCGAATTTTGTAAATTAATGAGGCACATTTTGCTATCTTAAATTATGTGGATTAATTAAAGGATGTTATGGCAATGTTTTGAATGTATTATGGAATTAAAATAGTGATATCTTTGAATATCACACATGCTGAAAACTTCAGCACGTGTGGGATGAATGTTGGCCGAAATTTAGTCTTTATTAGTGACTACTTTTTATTCCAAAAATGATAAGAATATCTTGTACTAAATGGCGATTGATTTCTTGGATTAAATCAAAGTAAACTTGGCAATATTTTGAATAAAATGCGAGTGTTACACATGCTGAAATTTCAGCATGTGCAAGAAAGGATATGGCCGATTTTTGGGAGGAAATGTGTGACAATTTGTTCTCCAAATTATGTGGGATTGATTGTGAGATAATTGGCAATGTTTTTATGATTGTTTTGGCACATGTTTTAAGTGTTATTCTCAGATTTGTCTAGTCATAAAGTGATGACAACATCCAACCAATCAATGAGTGCCAAGTAAGCAAGAGTTTAATGATCATACAATGAGGAGATGACAAGTAAGCAAAGACATGTCACAATGATGCAATGCACTCTTCCAAGGACTTAGAATATAATTTTCAAGAGGAGAATGACATCAAAGGGGGCGGCCAACTCAATGATAAAAAGAGAAGAAGGAGAACAAACAAAATAGAAGACAAGTCTTACAAGTTTCAAAGACCAAAAACATTTTCTACTTCTACTCTTTCTTTCTTTCTTCTCTCTAAAAGCCTATTGTACTTATATTCATATACTTGAATAGGCTTCTTATAGACCACCACATATATTCTTTATAATTGTAAAAGATTGACCAAGATGTGATCAATCTTGGACTTGCAAGGTGGTGGTGTTCGTGATCATTGTATTCTTATACAAGGTTTGTAAAGGGTTGGAGTTGGTGTGTAACTCCATCAACCCTGTGGTAAGGTGTTATTTGGTGTTGTGTGTTTAGTGCTAACCGAGGAAGGTGTCCTCGAAGACTGGAGTAGGTTGTTTATAACCGAACCAGTATAAAATTCCTGGTGTTATTTACTTTCAGCACTTACTTTCAGTTTCAGCACTGCTTATCGTTTTTAATCACGTTGGTAAAATAGTAAACAAATTTTAAAAATCACGAAACTTTCCAGAATTATAGTCACACGTCTTAAGGTTCTTGTGGCACAAGTTTCAACCCTTTTGCACAAGTATAAGTCATCCAAACGTCCAAAGTTCTGAGACTAGTGCAGTCTGATTTTCAGGCTTGCAAAGGTTGAGACTTTGATCGTATTTGACTAACTTCCCAAAAGAATTTTTCAAAACTGTTTCAACCCATTTAAATAAAACTAATAAGGGGTTAGTATTTAAATTTTCAGATCATTTGTATTTACGAACAAATAGGAATTAATTTTTCAATTCAGGGTACCGTTTCTGGCAGATTTGCGTTATCTGACCACCAATAATTTTTAAAGGGGTTAGAGGTTGAATTTTAATCTTAAATTTTTATGAGATACTCAGAACATCTGAGGCTAAGTTCTCTCCAAATTTCATAATTTGTGAAGACCTGCAACCTAATTTTCAAAACGTTTTAAAACTGGTCCTGAAAACAGAAACTATTTTCAGAAATTGGATTTTTGGTTTAAAACAATTTTAAAAACCACATTTTCCGCACCCACTATTCAATCCCCCTTCTAGTAGTTCCTTGCAGATCCTACACTAAAAATGTAAGATTATGCCGAACACCAAATAGAAAGGAGGTAAGGTCGCCAAGAGCCTGTAGTGAAAGAGTGTATATCCAATAACTAGTCGAAGTAGCACCAAATAGTCCGAATCTCGGGGCATGTAAAAAATAGATGCAGCGTATGTGCTGATACATCCTGGCAAAATGGGCAGATAGAAGGCATAATAGTCATAAAACGCCTCAAATTATTGGGCAAAGGTAGTGCTTGATTATATATTTTCCATAAAAATAGTTGTGCATTCGGACGTTGAGTTCGGTACCATATATACTCACATGAAAGGAGTGATGAACCTGGCGGTCTCAGCAAATCGTAGACTATACGTAAAGTAATGCCTTGGATGGTGTAGGCCATATCGGAGAGGCTGGAGTTGAAAGATCTAAGCATAATGAGTGGACAGCGCATATACGCTTCCATCCAGGAGAATCATACTGTTGCGGCCTGAAGTTAGTTCTATGGCTATAACGTGCCCGCATGTAGCGTCCCCAAACTGAATCACTGCTATGATATAGATGCCAGAACTTACATGAATAATAAGCTTTAATAGTGCATAAATCTCGAATGCCTAAGCCACCTTCCTTTGTAGGCATGCAGATGTTTTTCCAAGAGATCCAATGATGTTTAGTTGGACCCCAAAAAATCTGGAGAACCGAGACTCAAGTGTACGAATAACACTCTTCGGAAGCCATGTGCCAGCCATAAGATGTAGTGGTAAAGAAGATAACACAGATTTAATCAGGATCACCCTACCTGCAGTGCTTAAAAGGCGTTGCTGCCAACTCTGTAATTGGTTGTCCACATGAGTAAGGAGTGCAGCACAATGTGTCGTACGCGTGATGCCTTTATGCAAAGAAGAACTGAGGTACTTAATGGGTAAAGATGACTGGCACATACCTAAGATGTGCAGCAACACATTTCGCCGATGCGCAGAGATCGAAGAAGAAAAAACCATCGTGCTCTTGTGATAGTTTATGCGCTGCCCTGATATTTCTTCATATTGCGTTAAGGAATGTTTAACATGATGCAAATTTCGCTGATTTGCCAATACAAATAGTAAAAGGTCGTCAACATACGCCAGGTGAGAGATGGTGATTGGCAGACGACCTAATGGAAAAGGTCGAATGTAATTGCACGAGACAAAAGAATGTAGTACCCGCGTAAAAACTTCAGCGACAATAATAAAGAGCAATGGAGATAAGGGGTCGCCTTGCTTCACTCCTCTTGTCGGTTGAAAGAAGCCACTAGGAACACCATTTATAAGAATAGAAAAGAATGTACTGCTAAGATGATTATGTATCAACTTAATGAAGAAGTTCGAAAAGCCAAAATGAGCTAGTACGATGTGTAAGAAACCCCAATCAACCCTGTCGAAAGCTTTTGTCAAGTCAAGCTTGATCAAACAATTGGAAGACTGTTGGTGATGATCGAGCCAATGCAGCATTTCATTGGCAAGGAGAACATGTTCGGCGATGCCTTTTCCTTTTTGAAATCCTGCTTGTTCTGGTGAGATAATAAAAGGAAGTAACGCGCTCAAGCGAGTGGCTAGAATGCAGGTTTGAATTTTGCTCAAAAAAGTACATAAGGCAATTGGTCGATAATCTGCAAATGTCATCGGAGATGATCCCTTTGGGAGCAGAACAATTAGAGTAGGGGATGCTGCTTTTGGTAGTGGAAATCCTAGGAAGAATTCCTGTATTGCCTTGTATACATCTGTATGAATAATTTCCCAACATGCGCGATGAAACTAACCATTATAGACATCCGGTCGTGCAGCACTTTGGGGATCAAGAGCCCAAACTGCTTGTTTCACCTCCTCCTCAGTAGGCATTGCTGTAAGAGACGCATTCTGTGCATCCGAGAAAATATGTGGTATGCGATCCAACAGTGTAGAATGTAACTATGTAGTTGGTGCTGTGAACATCTCTGAATAAAACTCCACTGCTGCCTGCTGGATTGATTGAGGATATCACATAGTGCGCCATCCGATCGGTGGATTTGATGTATATATTCGCGACGATGCCTGTCTCAAACCATGGCTTGATAGTAAGCTGTATTTGCATCGCCCTCCTTCAACCATTTGACCCGAGCTTTCTGTTACCAAAAAGCGGTCTCCTGTGTACAAGCAAGCCAGAAGTCCACTTGTGCTTGATGATATGCCAGACGGTTTTCCTCTGTAGGAGAAGTGTCATATGCGATTTTTGTCCGTTGCACCACTGTTTCTGCATATGCCATCCTTTGGAATATATTGCCAAAAACATCTTTATTCCATGTGGAGATATCCCATTTGAGTAAGCGAAGCTTAGAGCAAATTCCCCTCATACCGCCTGTGGTGGGATAGGAGGCCCACTTGTGGCGAACAAAAGTAAGGAATTGAGGATACGATGTCCAAACAGAAAGAAAGCAAAACTGGCGTGGAGAGGTAGATGTAGAAGTAGAAAATGAGAGCAGAAGAGGACAATGGTCCGAGGTTACTCTACTCAAGTGGCTGAGCTTAACCTGAGGAAACGCATCATAAAAGAAAGCATTACAAAAAACCCAATCAAGGCGACGTCGTACCTGACCCAGTCCTCATCCTCCTGACCATGTATAACGTGTGCCCACATGAGGATTAAGATGCCAAGATAAATTGTCTACAGTGGCGACGAAATCATCCAACGATGATAGGGTTGGTCTACCACGTCCGTTATGACCATCCAAGGATAAGAATGTATTAAAGTCACCTGAAATTAACCATGGCTGGTGCAAATTTGTTCCAAATGATCTGAGCTCATCCCATAATGTCCAGCGATCTGTGACGGTGTGACGACCATAAACACATGAGTGCCAAAGAGGAGCATTGTTAAGTATATGTAGGAAATTAAAGTGTGATACTTGATCTGTAATCCGAATATCCTGAAGAGCTAACACATCATTTCGCCAAAAACACCCACGATCAGTGCATACCGAAAGTGATAAAGTAAATCCTAGTTGAAGTTGTCCTCGCTGCAGCCGAGATGATGGTTGTTGTGGCTCAATAACAACAAGAAAAGCAACTGAATACTGATGTAATAATAATGTAGCCGCGAAAGAGAGGTACGTAGACCTCGAGTATTCCAAGTAAGAAAATGCATTAAGAAACCGAAGAATTGGAGCTTGAAGCCCGTACAGAGCTGTGGGTTACTACTTGACGCGGTGGACGGCTAACTTGTGCGGTTGGACGACGGCGACGTCGTTTAATATGCATAATAAAGCCATGATCATCAGAGAGTGGAGGGGGTTGGATCATTTTCTGAAATAAGTCTGCATTTGACGGTGGTGGCCCCAACCGAGCCATACGACGTGCAATTGAATCAGATGATAATTGATATGAAGCACGCAAGTCAGATATGTTCAAGGGGGCAGAAGGTGGATCACTTGGTAAGCTGGCCTCCGTATCTGAGTGTCCTTGTTCAAGTTCCTCTACACTTGAGGAGGGATGCTGGAAATCATCTTTTGATCGGTCCAATATGCGTATATCCTATTAAAATGTTGGCACGGGAATGGCCACTGGGGATAAGATTGGGCGTTGGGTCAAAGTATCCGTTTGATCAGCTACTTCAGCTACTGTCTCGACGTGTCCAGTATTGAGGGCTGATGTTGGCTCAGGAACAGAGGCAAGAGGAGGTATTGTAGACGGATGAGTAGTCTTCTCCTTCCAAATCTTGGCCACCGGCTGTGGTGGCTGAACTGAATCCTTGGGGCAGCCGCTGGTTTTATGTCCCAAGATGCAACATGTGGAACAAAACAATGGAATATCTTCATATATCACCTCTTGAAAGAACTCATGTATCCTACTGTGAATGTGCAATTTGGTCGGCAGTTCTTTCGAAACATCTAGTTCAACGCGTACGCGGGCAACAGAGGGCCTCAGAATTTTTTTTGTGGCAGCGTCCAATCCAATTGGAGTGCCAAGCATAGAAGCGATCGCAAATAAAGCTACCTGTTGTTGCAAATATACTAGAAGCGCAGGCAAAGAAATCCAAACAGGAACAACAATAGCATCATGCCGTGGATCAAAATCATACGTGTATTTTGTAACTCGCATCGGATAGCCTAAGATAGTCCAAGAACGGCGGCAAAAAAAGCGGCTATAATCCTTTTCATTATCAAAACGAATGAGAATATGAGTTTTATCGAGCAGTCCTAGAGAAAGTGATCCGGAGAAGCCAATTCGGTCGAAGGCCTTCTTCAACGCAGTCATTGGTGGTCGGCCTTGCCAAAACGATCCAACGAGAGTGTGCTAAAAAGGGGAGATTAACGAATCCACCTCTGCATCGGAAAATTAGATTGAAGGACAGCCTTTATAACATGCATATGGTTTCAGCTGAATAGTCAGAGGAGAAATTCCTCTGAGGATATCGGAGAAAGAAAGTGGACGTGCCATGGCCACTGGTGGCGGTGGCGGCTGCATGCTGCGTGAGAATGTCGAAGCGCCTAGGGTAGAAGCCGACCGCAGAAAATTTTTATTACATATATATACATATATATACACACATATATATACACATATATACATATATATACACATATATAGATATATATACACACATATATATACATATATATACATATATATATATACACACATATATATATACACACATAAAAGAAGGAATAGATGGACCTGCTTTGGCGATCGTCTTCCACACCGCTGGCGGCGCCGCAATGCTAATCTATCGTTGCAATTCCGTTTTCCTGCACTATTCTACATTCAACTTTACTGATTCTGATTATTTAATTCGAAGGAATTTTTACGGAAGTAGTCATTGCAATTGCATATATACGCCAATACCTGCCGACTTTTGTTTGTGATTGCAATAATGGACAAATCGTCATCTTCAACTCCGATCGCGCTTGCTCCTTCGTTTGCAGTGGTGGTTACCAATGCCACAACGATGGCAATCTCACCTAAAACAGTATCTAGATATAAAGGTATTCCTTTGATCTCTTTCTCAGATGATAAAATTGATGCACTAGCGGTTCCTTATCGTTTTTCATTTGTTGGAACTTTTTGGTATGGCCGCGCTCCATTGAAAATTATTTGGGATGTGTTTGAGCGTATTGGATTTCGCAATGATTTACGTATAACCTTGATTGATCAATCCCATGTTCTGCTGAATTTCCGCCATGAGCTGGATTATCTACGTTGCTTTTATCGTCGTTCTTGGAGCATATCTGTTACAAAATGGACCGCAGATTTCGACCCCGCTGTGGATGTACCCATTGTTCCAGTTTGGGTGGCATTCCCTGGACTCCCTATTCATCTTCATCATAAAGCAGTACTTTTTGAGATTGTCAGGCCGATAGGCACTCCAATAAAGTTGGATACTGCCACGTCAGAGTGGTTTACGACCTTCAGTCGCTAGAGTTTGCGTTGAAGTAGATGTATAACAAGAACTGCCAAAAAATATCTATGTACAGGTAAGGCAAAAAATGGTTTTGCAACAAGCAGCCTACGAAGATTTGCCATTATTCTGTACGACTTGTCGTCGACTAGGCTATGTAACAGGCGACTGTGAAAAGTCATCTCCACCTCCAGCCCCTGTGCAGCGTCCACAAACACGGTGGACACCAAAAAAGCAAGATACGCAGCGACATATTCAGAATACAACTACACCACCTCATATCTTAACACGGCCAACCACCCCTGAAGCGGCTACTTCTCCTACCCTTGTGGAACCGTTGCCTCCACTAAGCAATGTACATGATATTTCAAAGCTGGGTTCAGATGCTGAATATCCCCCGCACCAGATCAATACTAACGGTGGGGAGACTGGCCATTCATCAGATACTAAATTATAGACTATGGATTTCCCTCAGAATTTGCCGCCAGTTTCAGACGAAATTACTCGAAAAATCACTTTGTTGTTGCCGTCTCCATCAGAGGAGATTTTATTATCTCGGATCGCTGATCCTTCGGATACTGAAAGATGTATTCCAGTTGTCTCTCGTCGTCGCCGTAGAACTCGCAAGGAGCTGCCACCACTACCGCCTTCTACGATTCTCACTAGGAGTGCAGTTCGCTCTTCGCAAGGCAGTGATTCAACTCTTTCATCATGAATATTCTGACGTGGAATATAAGAGGTCTCAGCACCTCTTTGCGAGATTAAAACATTTGATAAATATTCATAAAGTAGGCCTTTTGGCATTAATTGAACCCAAGCACAATATAGACAGCATTACTCAATATGGATTGGATCTGGGTTTCTCTTCTTCACATGCAGCAGAGTCTAGGAAGATATGGGTTTACTGGCACTCTCACATTTTTCGGCTCTTATCAGTTAATGACGAGGACCAAGTTATTCATTTACAATTCAATTATATCACGATGAACCTGATGTTTACCTGCTCTTTTGTTTATGCGCGTCATACTATACTGCTTCGTCGACAGTTATGGGCGTCTCTGCGTGCATACTCACTACAGATAAGTACTCCGTGGCTATTATGTGGGGACTTCAATACATTTTGTTCGCTTGATGATCATAGTGGCTGCTTTCAACCCTCATTATCTTCATTGCAGGATTTTTAATGATTGCATTAAAGACTGCATGTTAATGAGCCCTCCCTTTCACGGCCCCCGATATACATGGAGTAATGGACGTGGATTAGGTTTGGTAAAACGCTGCCTTGACTGGGTTTTTATCAACTCAAGATTTCAAGATGAATTTGATGACTTATGTCTTACGCATTTGCCCCGTATTTCTTCTGATCATACTCCATTATTACTCGTATGTGGTTAGACGCAATATACTGGACATCGTCCTTTCCGATTTTTAGATTCTTGGCTTGTTCATTCAGATTTCCACTCCTATGTTGAGGATGCATGGAAGTCATATCCTACAATAGGGGTATGCATGGCTTTTACAACAAACTATCTCGACTGACTAAGGATATACAAATCTGGAATAAAGACATTTTCGGCAACATTTTTAACCGGGTGGTACATACTGAAGCAAAAGTCCAAAGAGCACAAGCCGCATGGGACCATGACCCAAGAGAGGTTAACCGCATATGTTATCATCGGGCAAAGGCAGAATATATTCAGGTTACGAAATATGAGTTTCAGTATTGGAAACAAAAAGCAAAAATTAGGTGGATTCAAGATGGGGATGCCAACACAAAATATTTTCATTCAATTGTAAAGGGTAGACGGTCATATTTGCGCATCCAACAAATATATACATCAGAAGGCATCCTATGTGATACCCATGAGACAATTCAACAAGAAGCAGTTTCATTTTGTACTAATTTATTTGCGAAGGAGGCAACAGGTGAGTATGACGCCATCCTGCAATATATAATGTGCTTAGTCACTCCGGATGAAAATCTTCTTTTGACTCAAATTCCAAATGCGACGGAGATCAAAGATGCAGTTTGGCAGCTTGATCCACAAAGTGCTGCAGGTCCAGATGGTTATCATGGTAACTTCTTTAGATCATGTTGGTCAATCATACACACAGATGTAATCATTGCAGTATAGGAATTCTTCCTTGGAGTGCCTCAACCTGCGATCATGGCTGGGCTTTAATCACTCTTTTGCCGAAAGTACATGCACCTCACACTTTTACCGATTACAGGTCCATATGTATGACAAATTTTATTAGTAAGGTATGTACTCGTATAATCGCGACACGCTTGAGTACATTGCTTCCCAAATTAATATCGCCTGAACAAACTGGATTCTTGAAAGGATATGACATTTCTTCTCAAGTGTTGTTAGACAGGGAACTTATTCATATGTTAGACAAGGGTGAGAATCATCTTTGTTTAAAATTGGACATGATGAAGGAATTTGATCGCGTCAGTTGGGAGTATTTGGAATTGCTATTGTTGAAGTTTGGCTTCTCCAGCTTTTTTACACGGATAATAATGAATCATTTGCGGAGCACACGATTATCTATACTGATTAATCGCAATCCATCTTCTTATTTTCGGGCTTACCGTGGAGTGAAGCAAGGTGATCCACTCTCCCCACTACTCTTCATATTATCATCAGAAGGTTTTAGTAGAGGCATCAAAGCTTTTATTGCAGCAAATTCATTGCAACCTTTTCGAGTTGGACGGATGCCATTTCATGTCACACACCTTGCATATGCAGACGATTTACTTGTCTTTCTTCGGGGCACAACTCGGACTTTACACAGATTTCAGACATTTTTACATTCATATGAGAGAGCATCGGGCTAAAGATTAACTATACTAAAAGCAGGTTCATTCCATCCTCTAACATCTCTACGCATCGGCAATCAATATTTTCTACAATTCTGGGTATGCTTCCAACACATCTACCATTTTGATATTTGGGCTCTATGTTGCATAAGGGAATTACTCGCGCTAATCATTGCACGATGCTGATCGACCATATAGATGCACGTCTAAATGGTTGGCATAACAAACTGCTATCACAGGCAGACAGACTAGTCTTACTGCGGTATGTCATTTCTTCCCTTCCATTACACATTATGGCAGCAGATGGCCCGCCAAAATCTGTGATTAAGATCATTTAGCAAAAAAAGGCTCAATTTTATTGGGGCCATCGGCGACACTGGATTTCATGGGCAAAAATTCGAAGACCTTGTTTGGAGGGAGGTTTGGGTATCAGAGATCTTCGAGCATTACAATCGGCATATTTTTGTCGCATATGGTGGAATTATCAGCAACATCACACTCTTTGGAGTAAGTTTATGTACGCTAAATATGGGACTAGAGGTGATTATCGTCCTAGATTACCAGACTCTCCTATATGGAAATTAATATGCCGGATTCATAATCTTTGTGAGCAATATTCTGAACAAGATGGCAATCATATACTATGGAAACCCACTCCATTGGGAGATTTCACTTTGGGTACAGCATATGACTTATGCCGGGATCCCCGTCCAACAACATTGTCAGCTCAGTATATTTGGCACAAGCGTCATCGTCCAATTATTTTGAACTTTATATGGTGTCTTTATAATCGTGCTCTCCCATTGCAGGATTATATAGGACAATACACAATCTCTCGCCCCACTATATGTCCCTTTTGTAAGCTGGCATCCGCAGAGGTAAATCACATTTTCCTGCATTGTTCATTTATTCGGCCTCCTTGGACATATTATTCGGCAACATTGAATGGTCCATCTGGGACTACTCAGAATGTATGGTCCTATTTATTGTCTTGGTGCTTTTGCGGCAACTCATCTACACTTGCTGGAGTTCTGCGCATAGTCATTCCAAGTATCATCATTTACAATGTTTGGCGTATATACGCCTCACTCATATATGGGGATGCAGTCTCTTGCACACCGGCTTCTCTCCGGGCAGTTATTCAATCCAACATTTATTTATGGGCTAAGATGATAGATTTCACAAAGCTTGCCTCGGGCTACCCAGCTGTCCAACACTTGTGTATATTACCGACACTACATGTCAAAAGAATCCAAGTAGTACGTTGGATGGTTCCCCCTACTGGTAGATTCAAGTTGAATACAGATGCTGCAGTAGGACGATCATTTGCTACTGGTGGAGCGATATTATGGGATCACACAGGTGCATGTATGCGCGCATTATCTTTTCGCTTGCCGCCATCTCATCCACTTTTGGCTGAGATACAGACGGCACTCTTTGCTCTGCTATATTTCTTGCCCTTACAATGAGAAATAATTTTAGAAACGGATTGCAAGCTGTTGACTGGTGCATTAATTCAGCCAGCACATACTCCGCCTCAATTTCACATTCACATGCTTCACACATTGACTCTACACAGCGGCATTCAGATACAGCACACATTCTGGGAAGGCAACATGGCGGCACACTATTTGGCGCAATATGGATTACATACACCTAAGACGTCTTACTTCACTTCTTCCACTCTTGCATCTTTGGTTCGTAGCTGCATTACACTGGATGTCACTACTGGGCACCTCCGACATGGGTAACTCTATGCTCTCATCTTCATCAGTCTTCCATAGGGATTGGCTCTTCCTCGTCTGCACTGCCTGCATCCTGTGGGATGCAGGCAGACTAGGTATGATATTCTGTCATCGATCTTATACCATATTTGACTTTCATTGGAATGCAATACTTACGCTACTGTTTGGTTTTGCATGTCGCTCTGGACACTCTGACGGCTGTTCGTCCCTTCTACACCCGACCGATCACGCATGACACACACATTCAAGACTTTGTAATTGTTTCAAAAGGTATAAATATGTACTCTTTTCCCTTCGTACAGGATTTTATCCACAAGGGTGGTTTTGCCTGCTAAGGTTTTGATGAAGCATATCATACACCTTTTGAACATTGCTACTTTGTCTTCGTCAATGTACTTATAAGTTCCGACCTTTATCATCATTCATTCTATTATGTTAGGACTTTCTATACTTTTGTCTTTGTTGATGTACTTACAAGTTTCATGGGCCACGATTTACTTGGATCGATGGCAGGGGGCTCAGACGTGTCCGTAGGAGGTTGGATTGGTTATTTATCAACTCTTCTTTTCAAGATGCATTTGACGACATGCAACTTATGCATCTGCCACGAGTTTCCTCGGATCACACGCCCTTATTGTTCATATGCAGATTACGTATGGCTGAGGGCCGTCGTTCCTTTTGTTTTCCGGACTCTAGGTTACTTCATCCGGATTTCCACACCTATATGCAGAATGCTTGGACATCGTATCCCACGACTGGAGGTATGTATGGATTTTATTCAAAGTTACTTTGTCTAAAAAAGGACATTCAGAGGTGGAATAAGGAAATTGTTGGCAATATCTTCACCAACATTATGCAAGCTAAAGCCAATCTCACTCGTGCTGAGGGCATCTGGGATGCCGACCCCACTGAAGCGACTCGCGAAGAGTACCACCAAGCCAAGGCTGAATATCTTCGTGCTTCTACATATGAGCTGCATTTCTAGAAACTAAAAGCGCATCTATTGTCAAAGGGCGACGAAAACAGTTACGCATACAGCAAATCCGCACTTCTGCTGGTGAACAATGCACCTCTCCCATGGCCATCATGGAGACAGCAGTATCTTTCTACACTTCTTTATTTGCTTGAGAGACAACAAATAATTATGATGCAATCCTTTGTCACATCCCACGGCTGGTCTCGGAGGAGGACAACGCCATGCTCATGCAACTGCCTATGGAGGAAGAGGTTAAAAAGGCGGTTTGTCATCTAGACCCTCAAAGTGCAGCAGGACCAGATGGTTTCAATGGAAAGTTTTATCGTTCTTGTTGGTCAGTTATTCATGTCGATGTGGTTAAAGCAGTGCAGGAATTTTTCCTTGGCAATCCACAGCCTTCTGTGATGGCTAGTGCGTTAATTACATTAATCCCAAAGAAATTGTCCCCAAATACATTCAGTGATTTTTGCCCTATATGTCTCACGAATTTTCTGAGTAAAGTCTGTCCGAGGACCATTGCCACCCGCTTGAATATACTGCTTCACAAATTAATATCTCCAGAACAGACAGGCTTCTTGCCAGGCCATGATATCTCTACGCAAGTTTTATTGGCATAGGAGATGGTACACATGCTAGATAAGGGCGGTTCTCATATGTGTTTGAAACTGGATATGATGAAAGCATTTGACAGAGTCAACTGGGAGTATCTGGAATTGCTACTACGGAGTTTTGGCTTTTCAAACTTTTTCATTCGTATTATTCTTAATCATTTACGTGCCACTACTTTAGCAGCCTTGATTAATGGTTAACCCTCTGCTTCATTTTGGCCTTACAGAGGTGTCAAACAAGGTGACCCTTTATCCCCTTTGCTTTTTATTCTTTCTTCGGAGGGTTTCAGTAGAGGCTTGAAATCTTTGGTTGCCTCTTGAGCATTACAGCCCTTCCGTCTAGGCATGGTACCTTTTAATATCACACACTTGGCTTATGTGGACGATCTGCTGGTGTTTTTACGGGGCACGCAGCGAAATTTACAACGTTCCCATGCATTCTTAACACAATATGAACTGCCTCTGGTCAGAAGGTAAACTTTCAAAAGAGCAGTTTTATTCCATCTGCAAGCATATCACTACATCAGCGGAGAGGTTTTGAGACTATACTAAGCATGAGATGTTCTGGTTTACCTTTTCGATATCTTGGTTCTTATTTGCATAAGGGCATCAACCGTTCTAGATATTCTCGCCGCTGAGGGTTTACCAAAATCAGTGATCAAAATTACAGACAGGAAAATGGCAATATTTTATTGGGGACGTCGACATCATTGGGTTGCATGGACTACTATCACTACACCTTGTGAGGAAGGTGGCTTGGGACTTCGTGATCTCAACATGTTACAACAGGCTTATCATTGTCGCATTTGATGGTCATATCAGCATAACAATACACTTTGGCTCGTTATAATTTCTTCCACTGTATCGATCCCTTATTCTTAATCAGATTGTGCACAGATGTTAAAACGCTTGACGCGGCCACGGTCGGTTTTTGGGAACTATCATCTGTGGTTACTGTAGACATTAATTCATCTTCATCGACTGAACTTTCATCATATTTATAGAGAGGCAAACATGGCTGCACATTACCCTGCTCAGCATGCAATGTTGGATCCTAATACAAAATTTTACACTTCCCACACTCTTTCACCATTAGTTCATGGTTCCATATCATTGGATCTCTCATCCGCAAGCTTGCGCATCCCCTGATCCTTTTACGTCTTCCACATGGATTGGCATTCATCTAATCATTCTGCCTGTACCTTGTGGGGTGCAGGAAGACTCGGTATGCTTTGCACTCTATAGGTCTTAATGTTTTCGTTATGCCTCGTATCCCTGTTTAACTTAGTCTTTTTCTTCACATGTGCATGGATTGGAAACCCTATCACGGTGGTCTTTCTATTTGCCGCGGCCGAGACAACCCCTCCTATGCGAGTCATGCAACTGACTTCAAAGATGGATACTTTATTGGCGGAGCATGCACGACATCCTCTTTTGTCTTTTAGGCTTGCATTTTCTTCTACAAAGTACTGTACTCCATATCGACACTCTAATTATATAAATATGTACGCTTTTTCCTTCGCCAAGGTTTTATCCACAAAGGTGGTTTTACTTGGCAAGGTTTTAATGCGGCATATCATATATGATTGGAGACTGCAAATCATCACCTTTTTGAATTCGCTTTACTCTTTCGATGACTCAACTATGTAATAAGGTTTTCCTCCGCCAAAAGTGAGGTTTTTCTTTCAATAAAATCTCCCTTTCGATGAGAAAAATATATATATGCACATATATATACACACATATATGTATATATATACATATTTATACATATATATACATATATATACATATATCTATACATATATATACATACATACATATATATACATATATATACATATACATATATATATATATAGATGTACATATATA
>AP025061.1:13886005-13909700 GCA_036186865.1 Eustoma russellianum
CAAGTGAGGTTCGTCTATTAATAAAATTGTCTTTCATAAAAAAATGTATATCTATATGTACATATATATAATATATAATTTTTCGGCATGCGATTTCTTCTCTGGAGCAATGTGATCCCCGCCGGCGGCGGCGCTTTCCGCCGCTGCTGACGCCACCCTCTTCCATTCAGTTTCATCATCATCACTGCTCCTGCCATTGTACTTTCTCTTTTTATTCTTTTGATCCACAATGACTGATGCGACTACGGCTGTCAGTTGACCCTCGGTTGTGCGACTATGTGTTGAACTGGATGTTTCCAAAGAACTGCCTCAATGAATATATATTCAAGGGCCAAGAAAGATTATCACGCAGATAGTGGAATATGAGGATTTACCATCCTACTGTGGCAGTTGTTTTCGTCTAGGCCATGAAACTGCAGACTGTGGCAAAGCAAATATACCTGCGCAACCCCCAATGCCAAAACCACAGCGTCAAGCAGTCAAGGATCCAAAACAACGTTGGACACCCAAGAAAATCAATCCAGATGTCTCAGCTATACGTGAGATACGCAGCGTCACTACGCTGGAGACACAGCCGGCAGCATACCGTTCGCAAACTATAATGGCCAAGCCAGCAACGCCTTCTCCGTCAGTGGCCAATCTTACATCCCCAGATATTTGGCAACAAGGTGTAATATCAACTTCACATGATATATCTCGTCTCAAAGGAGTGGATGATTGTCTTATTCGAGATTTAACGCAACAGCAGGATTTCTCATCATTATCGGATGGTGAGCTATTGCCCTTAAATGTCAATCGCTTGGATGCCCAGGACAGAGACATATTAGAAGCCATGACAGATGGTTTTCAAGAAGTATATTTAGATACTAGTCGAGAACACGCAGAGGCTATACTTGCTGAAATAGTCACGGTATCTTCTCCTCTAAGGTTATTACATCGTCCGTCTCAGGCTGCCACTGTTTCTCCAAGCATTACCAGGTTACGTGCAACCCAAATCTTTAATTCATTTGACCCCTTATCGCAATGAAGTTAATTATTTGAAAATCTTTGGATGTGGCAAACTATAAATCCCTGGTAATGTGTCTTTTGTCGTTGTCCTTCGGACACCATGGATCATATATTTCTTGGCTGTATGAAAATCAGCGCAATATGGATTGAAGCATCGATACTGTTCTCTAGGCCATTCCCTAGACAAGAACCTATTAGACAATACATAAGCAGATGGTGGCGTCTTTCCTCTCACTCAACTATGTCGGGTCAATTCAAATATGTGGTTCCATCTATCATTATGTGGGAAATCTGGAAAATGTACGCCGCCGCTTGATTTGGGGATGAAAAATTCAACTATATGACTTTATATGAGCATGTTCGTCGTATGATTTTCACGTGGTGTTCAGCAATGAAAGGCAAGAAATTTGTTCACCCAGTGCCACATCTTCAGTCGTTAAATTTTACGCCACCACTTCGCCACAAGAAGCTGCGTTTGGTGAAGTGGGATCTCCCTCCTACTGGGCGACTCAAGCTAAATGTAGATGCGGCTGTTGGAAAAAAATCATCAGCAGGTAGTGCTGTGTTGCGGGATGATCGTGGCCATCTAATCTCCGCTATCTGCTTCGCCCTCCCTCGGCTATCTCCATTACAATCTGAGATACAAGCGATGTTATTCTCCATCCTTTATTATGCGTCGGATCATCCACAACTAATTGTGGAGACGGATTGTAAATCTATCCTCTCGCTTATACCAAACAAGGCAGCTATCACAGGAAGTTTATCTGAGGATATTGCTAGACTTGTTTCTTTCATGAAACTCAATCAAGTTACATTGCAATATACCCCCCGCGAAGCCAACGCAGTAGCACACTTCTTAGCACGGCATAGTTATCGCTCTCAAGGATTTTGTAACTATGCCAGCATACAGGAGCTTCCTTCTGAGGTCCGTGGAGCATTACAGTTGGATTTACAACAACTGCCCACTTTTCGACACTAAGATGTCTCACTCGGTGCTGGCATTTGCTTATTATAGTTGCTTGTGTCAATATGCACAGGCAACGCGGGTGCGTAACAGATCTATCATTAAGCGTTTCTGCATTCTTATTTTCTTATACATCTCTTGCTTATCTTCATGCTATTTTTGGTGGATGACACTCACATATTGGGCTGCTGGGCTACGAGAGACTATGGCTATCTGAATCTGCAAACGCTGCTTGGACTCTTTCACTTTTTGGTCATGCTTCATTTCGAAGCCACCTTGGTTCTCCTGGAATCAAGGTGGCTTGGGTACGTTTGTCACAATCTTCTTTTCAAGCATTAATCTCTTCTCAACATTGCTAATACATCCTTGTTTATCTTCTTTTGAGGTGAAATGTGCTGAAGCATCTTCCTGGAGACAATACCTTTCTTCGCTCATCCTCCAACCGGTCTCCACATGGAAGCGTAAATGGATCAGGGGAAGCTTGCGCATCCCCTGATCCTTTTGCGTCTTCCACATGGATTGGCATTGATCTCATCATTCTGCCTGTACCTTATGGGGTGCAGGCAGACTCGGTATGCTTTGCACTCTATTGGTCTTAATGTTTTCGTTATGCCTCGTATCCCTGTTTAACTTAGTCTTTTTCTTCACATGTGCATGGATTGGAAACCCTATCACGGTGGTCTTTCTATTTGCTGCGGCTGAGACAATCCCTCCTATGCGAGTCATGCAACTGACTTTAGAGATGGATACTTTATTGGTGGAGCATGCACGACATCCTCTTTTGTCTTTTAGGCTTGCATTTTCTTCTACAAAGTACTGTACTCCATATCGACACTCCAATTATATAAATATGTATGCTTTTTCCTTCGCCAAGGTTTTATCCACAAGGGTGGTTTTTCTTGGCAAGGTTTTAATGCGGCATATCATATATGATTGGAGACTGCAAATCATCACCTTTTTGCATTCGCTTTACTCTTTCGGCCATCCAGGTCTTCTTTTTGTCACTCAGCCATTATGTGAAAATGGCGAAAATTATTTTGTTTGGAGAAAAGCTTTTGTTAATGCGTTGCGTTCTAAGAACAATTCTGGTTTCTTTGATGGAACCATCAAGCACCCAGATGCTACGTCCGATACTTATGCTGTCTGGCAGCAATGTAATTCTTTAGTCCTAGCATGGCTGTCTAATTCATTAGCAAAGGAGCTACAAGGTACTGCGGTTCATGCGGATTCTACTCGAGAGGTGTGGCTTGATCTGGAGGAACGTTTCACACAGGGTGTGGATGCTCATGTGTATGAGCTTCGCCGGCTATTGCGTCACTTCGACAGGACATATGTGCAGTCTCTGTTTATTATGGCCGACTTAAAATTCTCTAGGGAGAGTTGTAGTTTTTTGATGAAATTCCCATTTGTACTTGTGGACAGTGCACGTGCGGTCTATCCAAAGAGATGGAGAAGGTTCACGAAAAGGAGATGGTCTTTGATTTCTTGATGGGACTCGATGAGGTATTTCACACGGTACGTCCTCGTATTCTAAGTATCGATCCGTTACCTTCTCTTGGGCGTGTGTATGCAATTGTTGCACAGGAAGAGAAGCAACGTCTTGCTGCTCAACACCTTCAGCCTCAATTCGAAGCGGCCGCTATGGCCGCATGCGGCCTTCATCGGACGGGCGAAACATGAAGCCCCGAGGAAAGGGAGACCGACCGCATTGTAGTCATTGTGGCAGTAGGAGGGAGATCCCACTTCACCAAACGCAGCTTCTTATGGCGAAGTGGTGGCGCAAAATTTAACGACTGAAGATGTGGCACTGGGTGAACAAATTTCTTGTCTTTCATCGCTGAACACCACGTGAAAATCATACGACGAACATGCTCATATAAAGTCATATAGTTGAATTTTTCATCCCCAAATCAAGCGGCAGCATACATTTTCTAGATTTCCCACGTAATGATAGATGGAACTGCGGATTTGAATTGACCCGACATAGTTGAGTGAGAGGAAAGACGCCACCATCTGCGTATGTATTGTCTAATAGGTTCTTGTATAGGGAATGGCCCAGAGAACAGTATCGATGCTTCAATCCATATTGGGCGGATTTTCATATAGCCAAGAAATATATGATCCATGGTGTCCGAAGAACAACGACAGAAGACACATTGCATGGGATTTATAGTTTGCCACATCAAAAGATTTTCAACTAATGGCAAAGAGAACAGTATCGATGCTAATTCGACGATACAATTTGCATGGATTAGTAATTATTGAGCCTAAGTCCAGAAGTACAAATTTAGTATCGTATCGCTTGCGTTTTGGTTTTTCAAAAGCACTTTCAGTCTGTGATGATCATATTTGGTTTTTTTGGAAGGACTCTATTATCTCTTTGGAAGAAATGCGCTTTGGTGTGCAAAATTGTTCATTTAAATTATCGTGGTTGGCTTCTGGTGATCAATTTTGGTTTACTGCCATTTATGGCCTTCACATGGTGGCTACGAGGAAACCATTATGGGATGATTTAAGGATGATCCATGATTGTATTCAAATACCATGGTCGGTGGGAGGAGATTTTAATACTTTCCGTACGCTTGATGAACATCGTGGTCGCTCCTCCCCCTCATTACGTCAACTACAGGACTTCAACAATTGTATTACAGATTGTGATCTCCAGGAAATTCCTTTTCAAGGTTCTTCATATACATGGAGTGATGGTTGAGGGTTAGGTCGTGTTTGTCGTCGTTTAGATCGGTACCTTTGTAATTCTGCATTTACAGATTTGTACCCATCCACTCTTTGTCAGCATTTATCCAAGGTAACCTCGGACCATTATCCTATATTCCTTCAATGTGACCTTAAATCCACTCGGGTGGTGTCTGCATTTAGATACTTGGATGTTTGGACCACGCATTCGGATTTTGATTCTTTTGTTCAACATCAGTGGCAATCCTTTTCAACTGTGGGAGGCATGTGGGGGCTATATGAAAAGCTACGACTCCTAAAGCAGCACTTAATACAATGGAATAAAGAGGTTTTCGGAAATATTTTTTGATGCAGTGGCAGTGGCAGAAGAGGAGGCAATTAAGCACGAAAAAGCTTATGAGGAGCTACAAACAGACGAATCTAGAGAACATTATAACCGAAGCCAAGCTCAGTTGAAAATGGCACAAAATCGAGCTTTTCTTTATTAGAATCAAAAGGCAAATATTAAATGGTTAAATGAGGGGGATGCTAATACTGCATTCTATCATCAAACAGTGAAAGATAGGCGAAGGCGGCAGCTGATACGCAGCATTCAACGAGCCGATGGGGTAGAATGTGTTCTAGCAGCTTACATTGAATCTGAAGCAATTCGATATTTCTCCACGTTGTTTGAGTCTGAACCAATTCATGAGATTGAATCTATTTTGCAGTATGTCCCCTCAATCATGACGGCTGAGGACAACGCAAAACTGCAGAGCATGCCCACCTTGCAGGAGATACGATCTGCAATTTGGGATCTTAGTCCCACCAGTGCAGCTGGGCAGGATGGGTATCCTGGATCCTTTTATCGACATTTCTAGCATATTATATATATGGATGTGCAAAAGGCAGTACAAGAATTCTTTCTGGGAGTAATGATGCCAAAGAAGATGGCAGCCGCGACAATTGTTCTCATGCCTAAAGTGCAGATACCTCGAACGTTTGCAGATTTTCGACCAATATGTTTGACAAATATCATATCTAAGGTAATTACTCAGTTGATATCCACCAGGCTATCTCCCATGCTGCCTAAAATTATCTCGCCAGAACAAGCCTGTTTTATACAAGGCAGAAGCATTACTGAGCAAATTCTAATGGCGCAAGAAATGGTGCATGTAATAGACAAGAAAACCAGAGGGGGTCATGTTATGGTAAAACTGGACATGGCAAAAGCGTTTGATCGAGTAAGTTGGCACTACTTGAAACTACTCTTGCAGAAACTAGGCTTTCACCCGAGGCTTATTCGCATGCTCATAAATAACTTGCATGCCACTCGATGTTCAATATTGTTAAGTGGCAAGCAAGTTGGTTTCTTCCCTATTGGGAGAGGGGTGAAGCAAGGTGACCCCCTATCGCCGCTTTTATTTATTATTGCATCAGAGGGCTTCTCATGTGGGATTAAGGCTATGATTTATCAGAATAAAATAAAGGTTTTTCATGCGGGGCATACATCATGTGTTTCACATTTAGGATTTGCAGATGATTTGCTGATATTTCTTAATGGCTCAACAACTAATCTGGAAAAATTTGCACGTTCTTGGACTCCTATCAAGAGGCTTCTGGTCAGCTGGTTAATTATCATAAGAGCCAAGTTGTTGTGGGCGACAGTGTTTCAGGGGTGGCTGCATCACAGGCCTTGGGAATGCGATTGACATCTTTGCCAATTAAATATCTGGGATCATACTTACATAAAGGTATTAATAGAGCCCGTTATTGCTCATCAATTATTCTGCACTTTGATAATCATCTACATTCTTGGTCTGCTAAATTGCTATCGATGGCGGGTCGCGTAATACTTATAAAACATGTTCTCAGCTCTGTACCATTGCACATTATTGCTAGTCCTCGATTGCCTAAAGGTGTCATTGACATCTTAAATCAAAAGATGTCAAAATTTCCATGGAGGGATAGGCATTGTAGGCGATCATGGATTTCAGTGTGTAAATCGCAAGAGGAGGGCGGACTAGGGATCCGACATCTTTTGCATTTACAAAAATCATATGAATGTCAACTTTGGTGGTAATATCATCACGGTAACACTCTTTGGCCTACATACTGCAACGCAAAATATGGGAGTCGTCCTACCATGTATGCACATATTTATGATTCACCATTATAAAAGAGGTTATGCCGTATTGATCCTTTCATGCAGGAACATGTGTTGCAAATACAAAATAGATTCGATTGGATTCCGGATACAAATGGACAATTTTCACTCAAATCAGCCTATATTACAATCAGCGCAACCGGAACTCAGCTTCCTGACCATCGTTTTGTTTGGTGGCCTAATGCGCAACCGGGTATGCGTTTATTCTTTGGCGTCTTTGGACAAAATCTCTGCCATTAGTTGAAAATCTTTCGATGTGGCAAACTATAAATCCCACGCAATGTGTCTTCTGTCGTTGTTCTTCGGACACCATGGATCATATATTTCTTGGCTGTATGAAAATCCACCCAATATGGATTGAAGCATCGATACTGTTCTTTGGGCCATTCACTAGACAAGAACCTATTATACAATACATACGCAGATGGTGGCGTCTTTCCTCTCACTCAACTATGTCGGGTCAATTCAAATCCGTGGTTCAATCTATCATTACGTGGGAAATTTGGAAAATGTACGCTGACGCTCGATTTGGGGATGAAACATTCAACTATATGACTTTATATGAGCATGTTCGTCGTATGATTTTCACGTGGAGTTCAGCAATGAAAGGCAAGAAATTTGTTCACCCAGTGCCACATCTTCAGTCGTTAAATTTTGCGCCACCACTTCGTCACAAGAAGCTGCGTTTGGTGAAGTGGGATCTCTCTCCTACTGGGCGACTCAATCTAAATGTAGATGCGGCTGTTGGAAAAAAATCATCAGCAGGTAGTGCTGTGTTGCGGGATGATCGTGGCCATCTAATCTCCGCTATCTGCTTCGGCCTCCCGCGGCTATCTCCATTGCGTGCTGAGATACAAGCGATGTTATTCTCCATCCTTTATTATGCGTCGGATCATCCACAACTAATTGTGGATACGGATTGTAAATCTATCCTCTCGCTTATACCAAACAAGGCATCTATCACAGGAAGTTTATCTGAGGATATTGCTAAACTTGTTTCTTTCATGACACTCAATCAAGTCACATTTCAATATACCCCCCGCCAAGCCAATGCAGTAGCACACTTCTTAGCGCGGCATGGTTGTCGCTCTCTAGGATTTAGTAACTATGCCAGCATACAGGAGCTTCCTTCTGAGGTCCGTGGAGCATTACAGTTGGATTTACAACAACTTCCCACTTTTTGACACTAAGATGTCTCACTCGGTGTTAGCATTTGCTTATTATAGTTGCCTGTGTCAATATGCACAGGCAACGCGGGTGCGTAACAGATCTATCATTAAGCGTTTCTGCATTCTTATTTTCTTATACATCTCTTGCTTATCTTCATGCTATTTTTGGTGGATAACACTCACATGTTGGGCTGCTGGGCTACGAGAGAATATGGCTAGCCGAATCTGCAAACGCTGCTTGGACTCTTTCACTTTTTGGCCATGCTTCATTTCGAAGCCACCTTGGTTCTCCTGGAATCAAGGTGGCTTGGGTACGTTTGTCACAATCTTCTTTTCAAGCATTAATCTCTTCTCAACACTGCTAATACATCCTTGTTTATCTTCTTTTGAGGTGAAATGTGCTGAAGCATCTTCCTGGAAACAATACCTTTCTTCGCTCATCGTCTGACCGGTCTCCACATCATTATGGATATTTTTCATGCTTATGAAGTTACATCTTCAGCAGCAGGGGGCATGCCTAGCTTCATAACTTTATGCCACTATTTCTGCAAAGCATCGGTGGTTGCATCATCTATGAACACCCCGACACACAATTCTTGTATTTCATATATGTGCATAATTTCATCTACAGCTTTATTATTTCATCGCTCCAATCATATAAATATGCACGCTTTTCCCTTCGCCAAGGTTTTATACACAAGGGTGGTTTTACTTGACAAGGTTTTAATGCGACATATCATATATGATTGGAGGTTGAAAATACTTAGCTCAGTTCATTATTTGTTTACCTATGCGGGCGCCTTGTAATATGGTTTCCCTCCACCATAAGTGAGGTTTTAATATAATAAAATAGCACCGTTTATAGAAAAAAATATGTACATATATATATATATATATATATATATATATATATATATATATATATATATACACACATACATATAAATATATGTACATATATATATACATATATATATATATACATATACATTCCCCCGCACATCTGTGTTTTTCTGTGGCGCCTATATCGCAACGCAGTTCCTCTTCCTAAAAACCTGCAGAAGTTTGTCTATATTCATCCTACCCAATGTCCCTTCTGTCTAGAAGCACAAATTACAGTGGATCATATATTCTTGGAATGTTCAGAAATTGCAGACATCTGGAACATATATGTAGCTTACTTGGATGGTCCTTCTACTAATGTTCGCACACTACAACAAAAATTAATTCAATGGTGGATGTCAACCAAAGGTAATACCCTTAAAGGTATATGGAGAATAGTAGCCCCGTCCTTCATCGTATGGGAATTGTGGAAAGCCTACACATCGATCATTTATGGGGATGAATGCTGGAGAAGGAGATCTGTGTTGGAAAACATTTGACGTTCGTTGTATGATTGGTCATCCACTCAAAGGGGGAAGAAATTTGCAATATCAGATAGCGGCTTAATTGATCTTGGCTTATCTCCATAGCTCAACCCTCCCAGATGCAGGATTGTTAGATGGATTCATTCTCCACCGGGCAGATTGAAACTGAACACGGATGCGGCCCATGGGAGATATTCAGCAGCAGCTGGAGCAATCTTGCGTGACAGTAATGGTACATTATTGGGGGCAATCTTATATCACCTACCGTTAGCTTCACCAGCCACAGCAGAGTTTCAAGTAGCGTATTTCGGTTACTTATATTTTGTCACACAATGGAGCTCCATTGACGTTGAGGTAGATGCGCAAGGAGTAATGTCAGCAGTTTAAAATAATATGGATCTACATGCTTCCATATTCCGTGAATCGTTACTTTCAACAGAGATAACACATTTTCCTCGGGAGGCAAATCAACCAGCTCACTTTTTAGCTCAATATGGCCAATTCCATCAACAACTTACAGTTTTTACGACTGTAGCTGCGTTACCACCATTAGTGAGGGCAAATTACCAGACGGAAAACACCCCACATCTTAGACATGGTTTCAGCTCATGATCAAATATGGGCAACGTGGGTAAGCTTCACACTCCCTATTATACTGCTTTTTTACGTCATTTTCACTCCTCAGCCAGCATTGTTAAGCTTAACGTTGCCCATATCATCGGATATGGGTAACATGGGTAAATTATTACACAATCTCTTCTGTTGCATTTCGTGTGATCCTGCTTCTCTCAAATTACAAAGATTCTCTGTGTTCGCTAACTTTCACTCTTTTCTGTGCATGATTTCCTGGCCACAACAACAACTGCGGAGACACTTACTCTTGAAGATCCAGCCTAGATTGCACAACGATCAAATTCTGCAAGCTGCAATCATCATGCGGATTTTTCCTTTGTATTCATATACTCACTACATTCATATAAACATGTACGATTTTTCCTTCGCCAAGGTTTTATCCACAAGGGTGGTTTTACTTGGCAAGGTTTTAATGCGGCATATCATATATGATTGGAGAATAGAAATTATATGCTCATTATATTATTATTTTTCTTACATTGATAAGCATTGTAATATGGTTTTCCTCCGCCATAAGTGAGGCATAATAAAATACATCCTTTATTGCTAAAAAAATATATACATATATATACATATATCTATACATATATATACATACATATATGTAGACAAAAAGGGGGTTTGAGTGATTTCAAAATGCATGGTTTAAATAACATGAACTAAAGAAATACATGACTTGATTTATGACATGACATGTTTTTGAATGAAAGTTGCCTTATATAGTTCATATATAATGTTGCCATACTAACGAGCCATGAAGCATTAAAGCTTACATCAAATGTCAAACATTTGTTGTGTTTAAACTATTTTCAGGTGCCACCGTTAATGAACTAAACTAGTTCATTAAGTGAAGTACTTAGTTAATTAAACGAAGTAGTTCATTAAAGGAAGCAATATTTGGACAAGGCACAAAGGCAACAAGGTGAAGAAAGGAAAGTCTTCCACTCTCCTCCCACACTTAATGCACGCATATATATACATAAATATATATATATATTTTCAGATTTTTTGAAAAAGGCACATACACATGTATTCCAACGTACTACCGACACGTTACATAATTTACGTACATACGTTAACGTCACACCACCATACTTAACTCTTATTTATGAGTATATTCAGGTCTTATATCATATGATATAAGTCATGGTGATGACAAATTAAATACGACACGTTAAAAGGTTCTAAACCGAAAATTGTCCTATCGGGCAAATACCGAAACTTCGCCAACGTGTCACGTACTTGCCATAAATAGATGGCCAGCCCCTATGCCTCAAAAATATCAATAAATTTCGTGGGTATGATGATATTTACAGCCATAAAATCATTCCATGTTGGCACACACAAATCACCCCACATTAAGGCCAAATTGTGGAGATTCCAATTTCAAATTTGTCACATGTGTAAGGCACCACTTTAAGACCAGCCAAGTGCTGAATATTAAAGTTTAATTTATATATATTATGTGTAACATAATATATATAACATGTGCACAAATTTGGAATTTAATTAGAGAAAAATCGGGTAATCGATAAACGTCGAAAATTCGGTTTTCTATGTACACGACACATGGAACGTTTTTGGCACATCATACAACATGTATCTAGACATTTTTTACATATTTCATACATCTTAAAGTGTTCTAGAAAATTCAATTAAGGGTTGATTGGAATATAATTTTCAAGGACTTAGAAGATAATTTTCAAGAAGGGAAGAAGAATAGCGGGGCGGCCAAGATGTGGATAAAATGAGAAGAAGGAGAACAAACAAAATAGAAGACAAGGCTTACAAATTTCAAAGATCAAAAATGTTTTCTACTTCTTCTTTCTACTCTCTCTTTCTTTCTTCTTCCTAAAAGCCTGTTGTACTTACATTCATATACTTGAATAGGCTTCATCTAGACCGCCACATATTCTTTTCATTGTTGTAAAAGATTGATCAAGGTGTGATCAATCTTGCACTTGCGAGCTGGTGGTGTTCGTGACAATTGTATACTCATACAAGGTTTGTAAAGGGTTGGAGTTGGTGAGTAACTCCATCAATCCTGTGGTAAGGTGTCTTTATGTTGTGTGATTAGTGTAAACCGAGAAAGGTGTCATCGAAGACTGGAGTAGGTTGTTTATAACCGAACCAGTATAAAATTCTTGGTGTTATTGACTTTCAGCACTTACTTTCTGCTTCAGCTTTGTTTATCAATTTTGATCATGCTCGTAAAAATAGTAAACGTATTTCAAAAATTACGAAACTTTTCAGAAACATAGCCACACGTCTTAAGGTTAATTTGGCACAAGTTTCAACCCTTTTGGATAAGAATAAATCATCCAAACGTCCAAAGTTCTGAGACTCGTGCAGTCTGATTTTCAGGCTTGCAAAGGTTGAGACTTTGATCGTATTTGACTAACTTCCCGAAAGCATTTTCCAAAACTGTTTCAACCCATTTAAATAAAACTTACAAGGGGTTAGTCTTTAAATTTTCAAAGAATTTGGAGTTACATAAAAATAGGAATAAATTTTTCAACAGGCTACCGTTTCTGGCAGATTTGTGCAATCTGACCTCCAACGAATTTTCAAGGGGTTAGAGGTTGAATTTAAATCTGAAATTTTTAGGAAACACTCATAACATCTGAGGCTAAGTTCTCTCCAAATTTCAGAATTTTTGAAGACCTGAAACCTAGTTTTCAAAACATTTTAAACTGGTCCTGAAAACAGAAACTGTTTTCGGAAGTTGGGTTTTTGGTTTAAACAAATTTTAAAAACCATATTTTCTGCACCCACTATTCAACCCCTCCCTTCTAATGGTGCCTTGCAGATCCTACAATATATATATATACATGTATATACATATATATACATATGCATATACATACATATACATATACATATATATATATATATATGTACATCTTTTTTATAACGAAAAATTTTATTAATGACAAGCCTCACTTTTGGCGGAGGAAAACATATTACAATCGTCAGAGTATGCGAATAAATGAAATAACGAACTAATAATAACATATCTCCAGTCGTATATGATATGCCGCATTAAAACCTTGCCAAGTAAAACCACCCTTTTGGATAAAACCTTGGCGAAGGAAAAAGCGTACATATTTATACAACTGTCATTGATATGAAATGAATCGAAAATTGAGTACGAAGGCGTGTTTGCTGCAGATGTTTGTATGAACAGTTTTCTCCTGTGCGAGCTGTAGAAGGCGCTATTTGGGCTTGACGTATCCTGGAAGTGCCGTACCTCGGAAGATTGTCAGGGAGAAGTTATACCGATGATAGAGAGCATCAAAAGAATATAAGACAGAGAATTCAAAACACATACCGAAGTCGCCTTGGCCAAATTGGTGCCAAGGCGACGATCTTATGCTATGACTCGCCAGTGGGGTCGTAGCCGCAGAGTTCGCCAGTGCAAGGTAGAAAAATCTTGCCACCAAGATATATAATCCAAGCCATGCGAAGGCAAGCAAAAAGAGCCAGTCATTAATGATTGTGAAACAGATTAAAAGTCAGGCCAAAAGATAGCAACACATACCAAGCCTGCCTGGATCCCGTAGGATACAGGCAGGGAGATTGATGAAAAGCCAATCCATGTGGAAGACTGTAGACTGTCAAGGGACATGCAATTCAAAGGAGAACAGATCCAAGGAGATAGTAGCGCGCACTAATGAAGGAAGAGTACGAGATGCATAATAGTGTGTAATGGGGTCCAACATAGCGTGTTGAGCTAAGTAATGCGCTGCCATATTTGCCTCACGATAGATATGATGATAATCAAGACGTTGGAGATGAACAAGTGTGTGAACTAGGCGAAGATAATAGTTGCCATGGACTAGCTGCGGACGGGCCAACCGAGATATCATTTGGGCACAATCAGATTCCAATATGATGCCGCGATGTAGTGGAAGAAAATACAAAAGGCCAAATAATACGGCTTGAATCTCCGCGTATAGCGGCGTACTTGGAGGCAGTCTAAATGAGATTGCGCCCACACAAGATCCCATATGATCGCGCAATATAGCCCCCCTGCTGCATACTGTCTGCCAACTGCTGCATCAATATTCAATTTCAGCCGACCTGGCGGTGGAGATATCCAACGAATCAGTGAAGGCCGCGGGAGCGGCAATGGCGGAAGCCAAGAGAAATATCGTCTGGGATCAGCTGCAAGTTTAGTTCCTGCTATTTTTTTGCACCAAATAGTAATGTCATACCGAATTGAATCCCGAATGGACGTGCTTGGGATGTTAGTTTGGTCCCCGTAGACTAAGTATGTGTAGCCACGCCATATGTTGTACACTATAATTGCTGGAATTATAATTTTGAAAACCCCAAGAAGAGACGAAAATGATGAACGATACCACCAAGCGAGTATATATTGACGCAGTTGCAACGACGATGGTGGAGGACAGTTTAATTCCCCAGCATAATATATCCATAATGGATGCACATGTGAACAATGTAAGAAAACATGACCTATTGCAGCCGACGCTCCTTTACAGAATGGACATTGCATTGGGCGAGAGGTAATGTACTTGCCAATATAATCCTCAAATAGTATCGCAAAATGGAAGAGGCGCCATAAGAATATCTGAATAACCGGGGAATGGTGTTTGGACCAAATGAACCTTGCCGAAAGGAGATGCGGGTGAGGCGTGCGGCAGTGATCATAAGCACTTCGCAAAGTAAACTCTCCTGTGGGCGTGTGTAACCATGTGAGATGAATACCTTGGCCAGCAGTCTGAGAAAGACAGAAAGGATGTATTCGGCAAATAATTTTCCAGATTGGAGAATCTGGTAAACGAGGTAAATAATCTCCACGATGACCATATTTGGCGTGCATATAGTTGCTCCAAAGCGTGGAATGTTGTTGATATGACCACCTTTGCGGTCCAGACGACTACGGATAGACGCTGGGGCACTGCCACCAACAGGCAAGCTGAAATTAAATGTTGGTGCGACGGTAGGAAGATCTTATGCAGCTAGAGGAGCAGTACTGCGATCGGATCAGGGCCAATTGGTTTCGGCTATCAGTTTTGCATTGCCTGTGGTTACTCCACTGAGGGCAGAACTGATGACATTGATGTTAGCATTGGCTTATTATGCAAGGGAATATGACCATATTGTTGTTGAAATGGATTGCCAAATTCTTCTCTCCATGTTGGAAAATACTCGTTCTATAACAGGATTGCTTGCAGTTGATCTTTAGCGTACAACGTATTTCTATCTTTAAATCGATCTAATATACAACATTATCTCAGAGAAGCCAATACTGCAGCTCATCGACTAGCACGTCATGGGTATAGAGCTGTTGCTATTACACGTTATGCTACTCTCCATGAACTTCCTTGTGAGGTTCGAGGGGCCATATAAATGGATCTGCAGCTGCCTGCTTTGCGTCGTTGATCATGTCTCACATTGTGTTGCCGTTGCTTTTCTTATGTTGCTTGTGGTCATTACTGACTCAGGCAACATTGGTGCGTTATTTTACATTTCTTGGTCTATTCTTATATTCATATGTTTGGCATTTTAGATTATCCTCACACATTACTTTTTCCATGGCTATCAAAATATTCTTGACTTTGGTATGTTGTCTGTGATACTTGCTGCATTGGTGCATGGTGCGAACACCGTCAAGCCTGGCATTACACATCTCACTGAATGATCTACAAATTTGGAGATGACATACATTGTTTCTGTCGCCTTGGTTCTTGTTGAATCAAGGTGACATGGTTACGTGCTTCCTCTATTTACTAGCCCGGATTCATAATCTTGATCTATTGCTGATGCTTTCGTTTCCGCTTTGTTTTGAGGTACACTAGATTGGCTCTATTGCATTCTCGAAGGTTACCTGTTTATCGCCGGTTTGCTCATGTCTTCATCGTTGTCGGCATCGTTCAATGGTTCTTGGGGCTCAATGGATATACACTTTTCATCACTTCTATGTATTTGGCCACCACTCCAATAGTATAAATATGTATGTTTTTTCCTTAGCCAAGGTTTTATCCACAAGGGTGGTTTTACTTGGCAAGGTTTTAATGCAACATATCATATACGATTGGAGGTTGATACTCATTACCTCACTATTTCATTTATTTTCCTACGATGACTTTGCCACAAAGTTAGCCCTAACAAAACCCGAAAAGAACTTAATTATCCATCAAAATATTCCAAAGGATCCCTCATAAACAGCCTGGTACAAAGAGCCCCAAACCCCAACTCAAGAGCCTAAAATATACAAAACCTATACCTAAATAAAAACATCACCCCACCATCGGCCACAGCCCCAAAAACCACACCTCAAACACCTAAGGCAGCGTGCGTACAACTCCTGCACCATCTACACTTGATTTCCAACACTTAAAACCATTGATATTCCCGAAACAACCCACCTGATGGCAAGCACCAGGAAAATTGACAAGCAAATTTGACACAAGATAAAGCAAGGCGTGTGAAGTTAACGAGACCCTTGTTAAACATCAACACAACTCTTAAAGGCACTGAATGGGCACTGCCTTTCTGTAAAAAAAGGCAAGAAAAACCAAAAAGTTAAATTTTGGTCTAGAGATTTATTTTCACATATATATATATATATATATATATATATATATATATATATATATATATATATATATATATTCATTTTAGCTTGGTGCATCACAAAAAAGAAGGGTTGAACTTGTGCGGGTACACCTAATGACCCTGGTTGCCGTTATCGAAACCTCTAACGTGCCTTGGCTATAAAACTCCACCAAATTCATCCTATACTATTTGGAACGAATTAGCTGCACCTTAGACCACTAAGGCACATATTTAAGTCACATACTTGGCCAAATTTGACTACGGATTGCCCAAAGCAACCCATTAGTGATTCTTTGGCTCATTACGTATTTATTCGGTTTCTTGCATTTCTTTGATTCTCAGTGGCAACCCATTTGTTCGAGACTAACCATTCCGTTGGCTACCGTGTCCAGAGACTAACACCCCCTTGGAGAAGATATACAAGCTGATTTATGAAGACCATAAATTGTTTGCTCAACTCGATACCAATTCTAGTTTAGAATCTAGAGGAGAAACACATGGCGAGTGTAGCGCCCCGCTTCCGAGCCCTAGCATCAGAAACGGTGCACCCGCCGTATCTCGCTAAGGAGAATACAAAGCGTCGCATCAATCACTTCTTACGTGTCAAAAATGATGTAATAAAATTTTTTTTTCCCGGAAACATAAATCATAAACTTAAATTAAACTCCAATATTCATCATTACATACGGAATAAAAATTCTGATAATAATAAAGAAGTCTGTGAAAATCCCCAAAGCATAAAGAACAAACAACTGCAGCACACCTGGATGAATCAATAATTTTGAATTATGTGCCACCTTCAGTAGCTCCTTCATCAGGTCCTCAACATCAGGCACACACAGCCCTTCCTTGGTACCAGATACTGCCATCATCATGAATCTGAAAGCCCTCACTAAACTGGTCAGCATCCTTTCTCGAACGTCTATGAGCATCATATCCTCCTTCTGTGCCTCCTTAATTCGCTCTATCAGAGAGGGTGTAATAATCAAGGCCGCGAGAACATTAGTAGTGGAATCAACAATATCCAGATTAAACTCTGCCATCTCTCTCTCCAGTGGCGTCTGTCTAGTGTGATTTGACTTCCTACTCAAAGCATCTGCTACTCGGTTGGCCTTCCCTGGATGATAACTGATGGTCAGGTCATAATCTTTTAGTAGCTCCAGCCATCTCCTCTGACGCATGTTCAACTCTTTCTGTGTGAATAAATACTTCAAGCTCTTGTGATCAGTGAAAACCTCGCACTTTACAACCGTAATAAATAATGGCGCCAGATCTTTAGTGCAAACACCACTGCTGCTAACATCCAGATCATGAGTCAGGTAATTTTGCTCATATTGTTTCAACTGTCTCGAAGCATATGAAAATAACCCTATCACCCTGCATTAAACACGCACCCTAGCCCATTCTTCGAGGCGTCGCTGTAAATGACAAACCCTTTAGTGCCGGAGGGTTGTGCCAACACTGGTGCAGTCGTAACCTCCGCTTCAACTCTGCAAAGCTTTTCTCACACTCGGAGGTCCATACAAACTTAGTCTTTTTCTGAGTCAATCGACTCAGTGGTGCTGCAAATCCCGAAATCCCTCCACAAAATTTGCGGTAATAACCAGCAAGACCTAGGAAACTGTGCACCTCTGTGACGTTAGTAGGTCGAGACCATTCTGTAATTGCCTCTATCTTCTTCGGGTCAACAGAAATACCCTCCTCAGAAATGACGTGGCCTAAGAACGTCACGCTCTTCAACCAGAACTCACACTTACTAAACTTTTCATACAACTTCTTCTTCCTTAGAGTGTCCAATACCTCCCACAAATGTCTAGCATGAGTCTCCTCATCAGGCGAATACACCAAGATGTCGTCGATGAACACTACCACAAAATAGTCCAATTGTTCCCTGAATACTGTGTTCATCAAATCCAGTGAAGGCCCAGGTGCATTCGTCAGTCCGAATGGCATTACTAAAAACTCGTAGTGCCCATATCGAGTGCGAAACGCCGTCTTTGCTATATCTTCTACCTTAATCCTCAAACTGATGGTAGCCTGATCGAAGGTCAATCTTCGAGAACACTCTGGCACCCTTCAATTGATCAAACAGATCGTCGATCCTGCGGTAGCGGGTATTTATTCTTTATCGTGATCTTATTGAGCTCACGATAGTCGATGCATAGTCTCATGGTGCCATCCTTCTTTTTCACGAATAATACTGGTGCTCCCCCAGGGTGAGACACTAGGCCGGATGAATTTCTTGTCCAGCAGCTCCTGCAACTGCTCCTTAAGCTCCTTTAAATTCTGCTGGTGCCATCCTGTATGGCGCCCTCGAGATTGGGTTCAGCTCCGGGTATAAGATTGATCTCAAACTCTACTTCCCTAATCGGTGGTAAACCTGGTAGCTCATCAGGAAAAGACATCCTTAAAAATCTCGTACCACTGGAATATCTTCTATCATTTGTGTCTCAAACATTGGCGTTCAGAGCAGAAACAAGAAAAGCCTCAGCTCCTTTCTTCAATGCCCGAGAAGCCTGTGCTGCAGTTATATAAATCTTCCTGGAGGACTTCTTCAATTTGACATCCCCCCTGAAAAATAGTCTCTTGCTTATTCGGTGTCTGCATACTGACCTGTCTTTTGCGACAGTCGATGGTAGCATTATATCTCGCCATGAAATCCATGCCTAGAATAATATCGAAAATCCTGCATCTGGATTGGGATCAGGGTTGCAGAGAACTCTAATTCATTAATCTCCAACTGGCATTCCTTATACTGATAATAGGACACTAGCACCTGATCACCGGCGGCTTGAACACGATAAGGGATTTCAGCTGTTCTGGTAGGATACTCAAGTTCTTGACAAATCTTCGAGCAACAAATGAGTGGCTAGCACCACTATCGAATAGAACGTATGCTGGTACTTGGTTAACTAATATCTCACCTAATAAGTTCATGGTTAAATGCACGACTCAAATCATCAAAACAAAAAAGGGAAATATCAAATTAAACTCTAAAATAAGAATCGCTGATATAAAAAGTACCTGTGACCACATCTCCGACCTCCTGTAACTCACGCGTCTGTCATGATATGTACACGTGCGTTAGTCCTTCCCCTTTCCCCCCTCTGCTGCATTTGTCTCTGTGGCGAAGGTGCTTGTGCCGATGTAGGGCACTCCTCTGGCGTAGTGGTCCTTGTTTGCCACAGTGTAGCAACCTGCTGAGACCCTCCAACACTGACCTGTGTGTGATCGCCCACAATGTGCACATACTGGGAGAGGCGGTCCAACTGCCCTGAGTGGATGTGCTGCAGTCGCCGCAGGACCCTCAATCATCAACGGCCGAGATGCCGATCCTTGCCCCTGCTGTGGTGGCCCGAAAGATCGCCCGGTCGGGTGTCGGCGTGGAATCTTCAGCCATCTCCCGGATCTCCCTGAACGGAACTCCTCTCGCGGTCTCTTGGCTCGATCGACCGCTGCCACCCTCACGAGGTCACCTTCGACCTTACGACACACCTCCAACAATCCTTCAAAAGTGGTAGGCTGGGCGCATATGATCAATGATTGAATGCGTGAGCTCAAACCTGTCTCGAACTTCAACATCTTCGCCCTTTCGTCGTCCATGATGGCAGGCATGTATCTCCCAAGTGCATGAAATCTCTCGGAATACTGATCAACAGTCATGGACCCCTGTGTCAGGAGCTGAAACTCTGTCATCCTTCTCTGAATGGCACTCTCAGGAACGTAGTGCCTCTGGTACTCCTCCCTAAACTGGGCCCATGTCAGCGGTATCGTACATCTGCGTACTACACCCTGCCACCATCGCTCTGCATCGCCCTCCAAGAATGGTACCACCACATCCACCTTCAGACCATATGGGACTTGCAACAGCCTCAGCTGGTCAGAGATTCTTGAGCCACATCTCTGCCTCCTCGGGTTGGGTGGTAGCCCTGAACATAGGTATACGGGAGTTCTGCATCTCCCGATAGAAGAATCGAAGCCCCTGGGGTAGTGGTGCTGGTGGCGCTGCTGCTGCAGGTGAGCCATCTGCGCCTGCTGCTGGGCCACCAATGTAGTCAGGGTGGCCAGTGTTTCTGCAATCACCTGAGGAATGGTCCCCTGATCGCATGATTGTCACCATTTTGTCCTCCATTTCCAGCTGGTTCACGTCTTGGAGGCATTTTCTGTGATTCAAGTTCATGAAAAGAAATCTGATTAGTTATAGCGAGTTAAAAGGTTGAACACGGATAGATTAGTAATTGGACAACAAAAACTCACCATCGGCACACACACCTCCCATAACCCAAATCATGGCCTAAGTCTAAAATCATAACTTAAGTCTACTTTGTTTATTAGGAGTAAAATCATAATTTTACAAAGATAGCAACTTATGTCTAAATGATCTAATTAATCTGCGTTTCCGAGGCGGATCTGAAGCCTGGTCTCTATACCAACTGTAGCGCCCCGCTTCCGAGCCCTAGCATCAGAAACGGTGCACCCGCCGTATCTCGCTAAGGAGAATACAAAGCGTCGCATCAATCACTTCTTACGTGTCAAAAATGATGTAATAAAATTTTTTTTCCGGAAACATAAATCATAACTTAAATTAAACTCCAATATTCATCATTACATTACGGAATAAAAATTCTGATAATAATAAAGAAGTCTGTGAAAATCCCCAAAGCATAAAGAACAAACAACTGCAGAGTCCCCTCTTATCCTAGCTGCAGCTATCAACCAGCCCACTCAGCTATGTCCGTCCCGTCCTCAACAAAGATGTGCTCGTAGTCTCATCCGGCTCACCTGGGAAATAGGGGTGAGTGACAGAAAATCACCCAGTAGATGCCCGCCTCAAACAAATACAAAACATACATGCCAAAATGATATAACCACGTAACACATAAACATGCTATAACATGCATAAAATAAAATAAATGCAGTAAGTAAAACACTCCACGTAAAATGCATAAGTACGTGATGCATGCTCCATCCACGTGTCACACACAACCAGAATCATGTCACGCACTATGCTCCTGGACCTATATGCAATGCATGATCCGGGATTGACTGGATGCCTGTAGCCCGTACACTACAATCCACCCTAACCGATGCCCGTGGCCCGTACACCACGATCCACCATAACCGATGCCCATGGCCCGTACACCATGATTCATCATGACCGAGTACCCATGGCCCGTACACCATGATCCACTCCACTCGAGCGTCTGAGACCCGTACATCTCAACACACTCCAAATGCAATGCACGTGCTATGAATGCAACAACAAAAGTCACCTAGGGCCCGTACGCCCATCCTCACCAACTCCGGCACTCAATATTTAGTGTCTGGGGTCCGTACGCCCAACCTCACCATCTCCGGCACTCAATATTTAGTTTATTAAATTTGAAGAACATTGTAAAGTTGTTAATTATCATCCCCCTTATTTTTCCTTAGATTGTATTAATTTTCTAGAATTTTCTACTAATTTTTCCTTATTTAACTCTATTTATTACTAATTAATTTTAATTACTTACATTTACCAAAATTCAGAAATTAAGTGGAAATAATTTAATTTTAACCTTTTATATTTTCTGCAATTTATTTAGAATTTTCTGATAAATAAATATTTTTCTGGAATTTTAAACTAATTTTAATTAATTATTTATCATTTATTTCATTTCAGAAATTAATTTTCAGATTTATTTTTTTTAATTTCCGGTTTGGGCCGGCCTGCTGGCCTGGTCCGGTCCGATGGCCATCCGGTCCGGTCCAACCAGGCCGGTCCAACAACATTTTTTTTATTTTTTTATATTAAATTATATTTCCTTCTAACCTTCATAAAATCTTCGTTTTAACTCCGATTGACCTCAAACCAGTTGCGTTGGACTCGTTATAACGAGATGCAACTTTTGGGAGTGGACACGTCATCACGTGTCCGGACGCGCCGTCAGGGGCCGCGCGTGGGCCCCACGCACCACCTCCTGAAACGCGTCAGTCAGACCCGTTTTTTTCGACTTTCACCCAATCCCAACCTATTCCGGCTAGATGAACTTATTCTAAGGCCAAAACGAAATTTTAAAGAACCCTAAGTGTGTAAATATTCAACCTTTTGATTTCATTCAAGGGTGTTTCCGATCTGAATCACAACAGCTATCAATTTCAATACACACGCACATACACATACAGCCATAAACAACATCTCATTTTCCCATATAAAACAAGACAAAATTCATATATTAAACAAATAAAAACAACGCATCACATAAATATATCACCAAAACATGCATGTATTATACCCGTTTGAGGGGGAAGAGGCACCTACCTCAATTGATGCTAAACACAAAATGAATAGGTGGATTGAAGTTGGATTTGAGTGATTTTGCTAGCCTCCTTCTCCTTTACCCTTCTCATTTTCTTCTTCTTCTTCTCTTACCCTTTTTTTTTCTTCCTCTCTTTCTTTCTCCTCTCAACTCTCGGTTGTGTGTGTGTATTGTGATTGAAATTGTGAAAATGTAAAGGGTGATTGATTTGGGTTTGTTTTAGTAAGAGAAAAAGTAGAGAAAGATGGAAAAATAATGTAAGTAAAAAGTAAGGAATAATTGAATCCGCTAAGCAGTCAAGTCACGGGAATCCTTGCATCCTTATTGGGCAAAAATCGGTATTATTTTTTTTTGTTTTCCCTTTTGTTTTTAATTTCTAATGTTTTACTTTTTTTTTCCTTTTTTTTTATAGTTTCAGCGAGTGGTAAAAATCTGTGTGTAGTGAGAATAAAAAATGAGGGGACGCAAAATCCGAAGTGAGTGACTCCATATACGAGTGTGGAAAGGTAGTATACCTCAGTTTTTATGTGTACTAACGTAAGTGAGTCTCTTTCATCTTTGCGTTAGTTTTCTTTTTTTTTTGTTTTATGTCTTGTTTCAGCATGAGTACTTTGGATGTCATGGATGGATACATGTCGATTAGAACCATATAGGGTATGATTTGTCTCAAAAAAGACATTATGAGCTTTAAAGGCGTATGCGTGATTTTGGTATTTCTAATGGCATATGGATAAGTCATTGCGTAACAAGATTCTAAGGTATCAATCTTACTCCCAAGCTAGTCTAACTGTACGTAAAGATTATAATGAGATGTTAGATGACTTGTGTAG